>JARVLU010000489.1:12538212-12556214 GCA_031762415.1 Simpsonichthys santanae
AGCTCAGTCTTATAAATAGCACCCTCTCACAGTGGATCAACCAGTTTGCTGCTGACAGCCGAAACCAGCTGCTCACAGAGGACCAGACTTAGCTTTTTTAGATTTTTCTACCTGGATTATTGAGCATGCATCAGGGTAATTTAAGATGTGGTCAATGAAACTGCTGAAGAGCAAAAAGATGTGGTTACAGGAGGGCTTTCTGGTGATGACATGTGCTACATAGCCAACTTAAGTGACTGTGGCAAACCCGAGAGAAGGAAATTATGGTAATGACAAATGAAAATACCAAAATATAGGGCAGAAACAGATGTAGTGCTTGGTGTGAGGGATGCAGGACAGGCAGTTAATATTGCTTAAATAGACATATGTCTATTTTTAATCAGTCATAATTGTTCCTCTGATGTGTGCTCGAAATGATGAATGCTGTCTAGGATGACACCCAGACTTCTAACCGGAGGGGAGGGAATCACTATTGAATTATCAATGATAGTAGGAAAACTCGATTAGTTAAGGTGGGTTTTTTTTTCTTTATGTGAAGATAACTTCTGATTTATCATTTCAGAAGTTTTAAGGGAGAACACAGATTCGGTTTCTTACATTCATAAGAGGAGATGGGAAGAAGAGTAGGTGTAGGTTGGGTAGGAATGCACAGCTGGATGTCATGTGCATAACAGTGGAAGTTTACATACACAACAGGCATGAACAAAGGATAGGGGGTAAATTAACAGAAGAGTCCCAAGAACAAAGCCCTGGGGGACTCCAGAAGTAAAGAGGCTGAAATTCAAAGGAATTGCATGAAATGAACTGAGTGTGGCCAGAGAGATATGATTATGAGTCCAAAGGTGTGTTGGTAAAATCAATGGTGGTTTATCTGTCGACGAGTATGTTAAATTATATTTAATGCTGTACTCAGATCAACATGAATGAGGATAGAAAATATTCAAGAATCGTATGAGAGAAGGAGAACATTGATGGTTTTAATTGACTGTTTCAATGCTATGAAGGGAATGGGAATAAGCTTAAAGATTTAGTTTTCTTACATCATTATTTTCGACCCATCATCATTAACGTTGGTAAATTATGTCCTTTTAAAACACTTAACTGTTTAACCAACAACAGAGTCTTGAGGTGTCTTCATTTTGTCAACAGCTGTAGTATTTTGTGCCCCTTATGTATAAAAAGGTACGAGAGAGATCATTTTCCCCCTTTTCAATTGAAAATGTTGAAGCAAATCTGGAAAAAAAAAAAAATCAGAACTATGACTGTTCTGTCACACTCACCTCATGTTACCCACATCAGCTGTTACTGAAAGAGCATAACGAAAGAGGATTTAACTCTTTATTTCAGACAGCTGCATCCAGAGAGATCACTTTCCTTACTGTGAACTCTCATGAACCACCAGCTAAAGGCTTAACATCCAGATTTTTCCCATCCTGGGAAGCAATTTGGTTTAGCTGCAGTTTATTCTTTATTTTATTTATTTATTTATTTATTGTAACCTGCAGCTGAGGAATAATCCAGCATTACTAAACCTTTTATAGGGTCAGTCAGATAAATGTCCTCCTTCTGCTAAAGCCTGCTGGTATCACCTTACGTAAACATTTGGAAAATCAAAGGTCAAGAATTTCTTGAGATGATGCAACTAGTCTGAGTTTTACTTCAACTTATAAAGAGGAATGATGAATTTCTAGCAATTTGAGTCCTAACGTGCACAACAATAACACAATGCTGTAAGACGTCATGCTCTATAAGTACTGAGCATGACTCTCAGCTACTACAGCATTTAGCATAGTACTGCAATAGTTGATTGTTTTAAAGCCGTTGTTGAGTCAGCTAATGTCCACTAGGTGTGGCAGCCATCTTGAAATGGATTAACTTTAAAACATTAATCAGTAGATGTACATACATTGATCACCATCTGAAAGTTTCGTTTAAAGATTTTCAGAACGTCATGAGATATTTTGCCAACAGGCAAACATGGTTGACTCTAGCAGTGGATACTTTTAAGCTAAGCAATGAGTAGCACTTGGGAGTGTTTGTTTTGACTGACTCTCAGCTACAACCATCCTAAATTTTAGTACTGTACAATATCTGCAAAAATGATTGAATTATAGATTTAAAATTTTCTAATGTAACTGGATGTGGTGGCCATCTTGGTTTTGTGTTTGCGCCAAAAAGTTATAGTTCGATGGATGACGATAAAGCTTTCCTGTAATAATTCTTACCACTCTTTTCTGTAAAATAAATATAGAATTTGTTGTTGTTTTACAGACATTACCCCAAATCTCCACACTATAAATTAAATGTGGAACAATAATTGAGTTGTATAACAAACAAAGAGCCCTGCCATTTAACAAGTCCTTAAGTTTATACAATACAGCAATAGATTTAGATAACCTAGTTTTAACAGAATTTATATGCTGCTTCCACGAAAATCTCACATAATAACCAACATCTATATTAGTTTCTGCAAGTTTCATTCACATTTGTTCAGCAGTGAATTATGTAATTATGAAATATTTCGGCAACAGGCAGCATAAGCGTGGTAACAATCTCCGCTGTAAAGTCTGAACAGATACTTTGATGTGTTGTGAAACCGGATGCTGCGTGACCATTGCAGGACTTTAACCCTGCCACCTGGCTGCTGCAGCACTTTAAGGGCAGAGAATATCACAAAAGAAAATCTTCTGTTCTCTGCACAAACATGGTGTGTCACGGTTGACCTTTCCTTCCTCTGGCACCGTCTGAACCAATAAGCTTTTCTCCTTGGCAGAGTCACACACACCAGGCCTGGCTCCTACTCGCTGAACAACTGGAGCTAACTGCTCCTCTCTGACACATCCGCTGAGACTCAGCTTGACGAGGTAGCAGGACGATGACCGTTCTCATCCCTGGCGCCATATTTCAGCTGTCCTTGAAGTCTTCAAGAAGACGGCAGATAACTCCAGTCCATCTACAGATGTGTTAATTGGGCTGTTCAGGATGGAAGCCGTCTGGAGGCTCAGTGATGAAGCAGACAAAAGACTAAGCCTTGGGATATCACATGTGATTCAAGCTGACCTTCATCTAACAGGCTGAGGACGGCACAAAGCTGTGCTGAATAAGCTTTAAAGAAAATCAACAAGAAAAGTCACACATGCCTAGAAATACCCAAGAGCTACAGGATGTGATGCATAAATTTATTTCAACATATATTAACATGTTGTTTATCATTTCCCTTTGTTAAAGACACAGTATGAACAATATATACAATTATTAGGTTTGAAAATTAGATTTGCTGGCAGAACATCAGTTTGTCGTTTGATCAGGATAAAAGTGCATGAAGGCTACACTTTCAAAAGTTGGAAAAAAACCAAACGATACAATTCAACACTTTTTTTTTAACAGTTAATAACAGTCAATGAGAAACAACAGATCACATTTCAACTATTGGTAGTATTCTAATGATACTAAAAACTCAAGAAGTGGGAAACAGCTGGTTAAATCCAAACAATGAGTTTACTAAACACAATTTATGTAATGTTGCATTTTGTTCATCTGTTCCACAGAATAAGTAAATCTGCTGTATGTTCCAATTTAAAGATTACTCCATAAATTGTAGATTATGATGCACTAAAAGAAAACAATATGGGGAAAGCTACCCTGTATGTTTATAGTTTGTTTCAATTTTAAAAGTTTGTTTCTTGCCATAACATAATAATTTTTTTGTAAAACTATGAAAAAAAAAATTCTTGGTCTATTGAGCACATACAAATCAGGTCATATTAGTTTAAAAAAGTGCCTTTTTTAACTTAAATCTTGAAATTAATTTTGAATAGATTGAAGATGTTTAGTGATTGCTTATTAAAATGTTGACCAGAATGTATATATTTATAGAATATGTGTAGAAATTATTCTTATAAACTTTTAAAGGGATTTTTCAATGATAATTTAAATTCACTGAGCCACTTTAACAGCACCCAATGTCCTCCACAGTTCCACATTTAGTCTTTGCCTGCAAGTGGTTTTCAACAAACAAGTTTTTATTATTATTATTGTTATTATTATTGTTTTACACAGAATTTTGGAACTAGGCTTATGGAAGTTCAAAATTTTCTTTGAAAATATAACCGTAAAGCATATTTGCATATTTAAAAATACATTTCACAAAAATCCTTATTGTTTTATTATCAGTAGTTACTTGTACTACATTAAAGTTTGTCTTACCCTGTCCAGATGTTCTCTCCTTTAAAGGGATGGTTTAGATTCATTAAAGTGGAGTTCAGTGAAAAGGTAATGAACAATAGTATTTTACCTGTTGTGGATAGCTCTTTGTGTGGACTCAGTTTAGTTTATTTTTGACTAAATTTATAACCTATTGGCTCAATTAAGTCTCAAACCAAACAAGATGGCTGCTGTTTAAAAAAAAAATCATATAAATCTTGTTTATAAAGTTTACATAATCTTTACATTATGTGGTTATTCCAGCAGAATTGGACCATATTCCTGCAGGACGTGTTCCAGGCTGCACAGTATGGTGCTCCTACTAGCCAGCCCTGTTTAAATTAGCTGTAATTAGAGATAACAGACCTCAGTGCTGCAGCTGATACACATGATCAGAGGCTTGAATATGATATTAGGATTACAGGAATGGCTCTAAAATGGTTCAAATTATATTTACCATACCATATCACTTTATTTATAAAGCACTTAAAACGGCTACAAGGCTAATGCCTAAAGAATCTTCTTCATACATCAAAGTTAGTCATGGAGTTCCTCAGGGTTCAGTGCTTGGACAATACACTTTACTTAGCTTCCATTAGGTAAAGTTATTAAACAGCATGGGATAAATTTTCATTGTTATGCTGATGATACACAGTTATGTTTGTCCATGAAATCCAATGAATCTAATGAGTTACTTAGATTACAAGCACGTCTTAAAGACATAAAAACCTGGATGACCCTAAATTTTCTGGTTTTAAACTCAGGCAAGACAGAGGTTGTGGTTTTGCACATGAGCATCTACATTTTGCACTCTTTCAATTTCTCTGGATGGCATTAATTTGGCCTCCAGCTCTAATGCTAAAAACCTTGGTGTTTTTGATCAGGACAGGTCTTTTAACCCCCACATTAATAATGTTACTAGAACTGCCTTCTTCCACCTGTATAATATTGATAAAATTAGAAACATCTTGTCTAAAAATGATGCTGAAAAATTGGTCCTTGCATTTGTCATGTCTAGACTGGACTATTGCAATGGTTTATTATCTGGTTGTCCAAATACTTCTTTAAAACGTCTTCAGTTGATCCAAAATGCTGCTGCCAGAGTCTTAATGAAGTGATAGAAGAGATCATTTCTCTCCAGATTTAGATTGGCTCCCTGTCAAATTCAGAATAGAATTCAAAATCTTACTTCTAATCTACAAAGCCCTCAACAACCTAGCTCCAACTTATATTATAGATCTTACTATTCCATATTTTTCTAACAGAACACTCTCAGACTGCAGGTTTACCTGTGGTTCCTAGATCTAAAAAAGTTAAGTCTGGTCCTCTGTCCAAAAGACCAGACAGCTTTTTTTTTTTTTTTTTTAGATTTTTCTACCTGGAGTATTGAGCATGCATCAGGATATGTGGTTCCTAGAGTTTCCAAAAGCAGAATGGAAGGAAGATCTTTCAGTTCTCAGGCTCCTCTCTTGTGGAACCAACTTTCAGTTTCTGTCCATGAGACTGACACATTGTCCAGTTTAAGACTGGACTCAAGACTTTCCTTTTTGATAAATCCTAGTTAGGGTGGGCTTGGGTTTCCTGAGCTATCCCTTAATTATGCCGTTATAGGCTTAGATTGCTGGAGGACAAATTAATCACATTTCCTCACTTTACCGCTGTATTTACTTGCTCCACTCTACCTGCTTTGTATTTGTAATTATTTCTATCTTAACATGTGTTGTTGTCTTTCTTCCAATAGAAAGTACACCTGGACCTGTCATTCTGTGTTCATTTTTCCTTCCTGTCCTCACAAACCAGCTGATCGAAGCAGATGGCCACTCATCCTGAGCCTGGTTTTGCTGGAGGTTTCTTCCTGTTAAAAGGGAGTTTTTCCTTTCCACTCTTGCCTTTTATGCTTGCTCAGGACGGTAGCCTGTGATAAAGTGAAAATTCAATGCAAACTCCTGGCTTCCTATAGAAGATAGAGAACTTTTACTACTGTAATTGGATTTTTATGTAAGTGAAAGTTTTTGTACAGTGCCCTGAACCAACTTCTGTTGTGACTTGGCGTTATATAAATAAACTGAATTTACTTTAATTTAATTGTAAATCTGATCAGAATTAAAAACGCAATTTATGCAAAAGTCGTTTGCAGACCTCATGCATCTTTAGCACAGCTAGAACAAGTAAGCCAATAACTGTTCGTAATATTCCACATAACCCTGCTTCCAGACCTGAGCTATTCACACAGGATGTACTATGAGCTGCATATAAACATAATCTTAAATCCACTTAACCTTATCATTTAATTTTCCAGATGATCAGATTGAAGCATTAATTTTAATTGTTATGGTAAAGTACTGATGGCGTATGTATTGACCAGTTCTTTGTCTTTCAGGAAAATCCCTCTGATACTTCAGGCTCGGTCAATAAGGATTTAATAATAGGTCCCATCATTAGCTTTGATTGGGTCTGATAAAGCTGTGCAACAACTCACACATAAAGTGCTGTAATATGTGTTTCTGCTGAAACGTGTCATTCAGCACAATAAGCTAAGCAACTGTCATGTGGGTTTGTAAGGTACGGCAGGGGTGGGGAGATAACAAGTTATCTCATTAGTGTTCACTTAGACTCAATTCTCAAGCAGAGAACTGACACTGAACCTGAGAAGGACTGTCATGAAAGCAACAAGAGGAGTCGAGCTGTCATGGATGGAAAACGAGAAACACTAACACACACACCTGGCTGACACAAGACAAATTCAAGTGTGAAATCTAATGGTACAGAGGAGCACACGATGATGCATTTGCACGGAACATTTTGTGCTTATGAGGCACTTTCATAATTAGCCGTCTCCTGATGAAAACCAGAGTTATTACATGTGCCCCGGTCACGATCAATCAGCGCACCATGTTAGTGGCTGACATGGAGGTTCTCTTCCCAAGCAATAAACATCTGCGCTTTGCTGTTTGAGCATTCTGTTTGGATGGATTTCCCAATGAGATCAAATTAAAGAGAGCAGGCGGACAGTGACATGTTCCGAGCAGCGAGGTGTCAACCTGCAGTGCAGCTCTCATTATCTTCAACTCAGTCAATGACGTTCTAACTTAAACTCAACTTTGAAATTAAATTTGACTCAAGTTGAGGTCAGAGCTGCAAAAATCAAATCATTGATTTGTGTTGAGCCTAAAATGTTTACCTGACACACTTTAGATAAAATCCAGAACAGCAGTTGCTACAACAATATACTATGTCTTTAGATCACACATCTATAGATTTTACTGTTGAGTTAAGACTGTTCGAGTCAGGTTTTGTTGCTACATACAGTACATTGCCCCAACAGTGACTGTAAAACCTCCAAACCTCTTCACCATTGTAGAAAATTAGTACAGCTACATTAAACTACCTGAATAGACAGTGTACTCCTAAAAGTATCAAGTTATGTACAATACAGTTAGTTTTTTCTTATATTCCTTTACAAAAATGTTGTGCTATAGCATCTAAAATACATTTTTTTCAAACACACAAGTAGAAAAGGAAAAAAAAGGGACAGCTCTTCATCTTGTCTTTGTTCAAAATGTTCAGTCAGAAGATGCTCACTCCCTGTGTTTTGTTGTTACATTGGAAATAAATCTCACTGAAAGTTGTTCGTAGGTGCCACGTTGCCATGTCCATCTGATCAAACAGAAATCTTTTCCACTGAAGAGTCCTGAGTTGGTGCTTACCTGTTGTGAACCTGTCAGTTCAGGCGCCGATATGAAAAATAAGAAACTTGTCTCGTACAAAATGCTACATTATGTATTTAATATGTTTCATCTGAGTCCTAGTCTTGGATACGTCTGGTTTTAGTCACTGGAAGTTGGCAGGAAGTTCAAGAAATGGCAGCCAATTATAGAGTCGTCTTCAGCCTACCTAGAGCTAAAACTTTTAAACATTGAAATATAGAGACGTGGAGTAAATTTAGGTTTGAAATAAGCAGCACCACCACAGTTTATGGAGAGAAAACACCAATATGAGGTTGTCAAAATAAGTAGATCTTTAGAGGAGCATCTAGGGACTCCAAAATGCTGCCTGCATGGCTTCTCTAGCAGTCTTTGGTTATAAATCAAAACTTAAACCTCATAGAGTCTCAGTGATAAGCTGTCCAGGTGTTTACCACTGATCGATGAAGTCCTTTACCACAGCCTGGAACTGGACCCTGAGTTTCTCTTTCAAGGTTTGAGTACATCTCCTTTATTCGCGTAGTCTCTGTGGTAGTCATCTACGCAGCTTGTTATTACTGTGAAAAGCCATCTGTTTTTTGGATCCACCATTAACGTCACACACAGATTTCTATGGCTGTTGCCATCACCATCTGGCTTTTGTTCTTGTCTCGGCCTGGAGATTGGTGCTGCCCGGACTCCTCCCTCGGAGACAGCGGGTCAGATAGGACACTACGTTTAAGAGGCGCTGGGCGCAGACAGGACGTCCCTGGAGGGGTGGATGCATCAGGGTGTCTGTGGGAGGAACGTGATGACAAGGAAGCCGTGCAGCTGCCGGTGCAGACTCCTGAGCTTGACCTCTCGCCTCTTTTTGCCCGGTAAGAGGCTCTGCGCCTGAGCTCATTGACTAGCTCGTACTTGATGAAGCAGAACACATCCTTGACCCCACAGCGTTTTTCCGGCTCAGCGGCGAGCAGCCTCTGGAACATACGCAACGCGTCATCAGTGAAGCGGCGCCACTGAGATGGGTATGTTCCCACCGGACAACCTGCTTTCTGCCAGCGCCTAAACTCTTCGTAGAAGGCATCGGTTGGCAATGCTGCCTCCCAGGGGAAATTACCCGTCAGCATGCAGAAAACTAGCACGCCGAACGCCCACACGTCCAAACTGGTCGTCACAAGAAACCCTTCGGAGCGGTTAGCTCGGCACACCTCCGGTGCCGTATAGGGGATGGTGCCACTGACACGTTTCACTCGGCAGCCTACTCGTCGGGTCATGCCAAAGTCAGCCAGCTTAATGCGGCGGCATTCACGATCAAACAAGAGCACATTTTCTGGTTTGACATCCCGATGCACCAAACTTTTACTGTGCATAAAGTCCAGGGCCAAACCTAGTTGTTGCATGCAGCGCTTGACCATTTCTTCAGGCAGACCCACCTGTAAAACAAACACAAAGTGAGAACTCATAGAAACACTATACTCTGCGAGATGACACGGCAGATTGCCTAATGATGAGAAGGTCACAGTAACATTATAAAAAGAGGACAATAAAGTGAAAAGTACACGTTCCATTTTCGTAAGTAAAAGTGTACTTTCCACCTTAGTAAGTGGAACAATACAAAAAAGTCATATCTGCAAAAAAAAATACTTATAAAAGATTATTACTTTGAAATTCCAATGCAATCTGCTTTAATGACTCTCTGAAAGACTCTTAAAGTCAAGAACTTCTTGCACATCAACTGAAATGGGACCAAAGCAAAGAAAAGGCTTTTGTGCAGAAGAATAACCAGAATGAACACTCCAATCCCCAGAGAGCTTGTTAAAACCTCTCGATCCGAACACTGGGGCTGATTGGACTGACTCGGTTTGGGCGAGGATGGTGATTGGGTGGAGAAAAGACTGATGGAAGTACCTGTGGCGGTATGATGTCAAAGAGGTCTCCGGCGGGGGCGTATTCTTGTCCGAACACATAGCTGTCCTCAGTCTCAAAAAGCACATCAAGGACTTTGATGATGAAAGGGCTGCAGCTCAGCGAGCCTGTTAAACTGTATTCTCGCAGGAAACTTTTGAGCTTTGTCTTGTTCTTGGTGACAAACTTCAGCGCTATCTTGGTGCCTGTAACCAAAACCAATGGGCAAAGTATACAAAGAAATTTAGGTTAGCTTCTGGCTATTTGTGGTATTTATTTACAACTGAAAAATGGCATTGGATTTGTTTTACAGTTAAAGCAAACCAACAAGAATAGGACAAAGGCTACACCTAATGTCTGTGCATTAACTAACTCACCCTGTGTCCTGTGTGCCACCAAGTCCACTTTGCCATATGTGCCCTTCCCCAGCTCGCGGATGTGCTCGTACTGTTTGGCTACATCTGCTGCAGACAGAGAGGTGATGGCCAGCGCCTGCATGTCCTCCACCGGCACCCCTCCGCAGTAGCTTGTCTTGGATGTAGGGGAGCCTCCGCCACTGCCTGCCCGTCCCATCCCAGACGGAGAAAGCGACAGGTTTGTCTTGGCACTGTGCGGCAGGCTGATAAGGAGAGGGAATTACTGTTAGAATCTTGACGGCGACATGAAAATTGATGTGATTTATTTCCCGAATACATGGTACCGTTCATTCTTCCAGCAGAAAAGTTGAAACAAGAGTAATTTACCAGCTGCTCATTTCCACATGATCAATACAGAGAAAGGCGTCAACATGGGGGAGAACTTTCCGTAAATGCACTGGACTTCCTGTGGCTTTGAGATTGCTCTGACCGGCTTTTAGATATGAAAGATCTCAGACAGCACTTACTGGCAAGCAGCTATGGAAAAATCAATAGATGGAGGAGGGACTAACAAATGGCAACACATTTAGAGATATGACAGCATCAAGGGCCGCGTGCTACAAATTACAGGTGACCTGTTTAAATTTTTTTACGTTGGTGTTGCTTAGAATTTTTTCTATTTTGCATTCTGGTTGTTTAGGTTTTTTGCCAAACGATAAAATGGAAAAAAAAAAAAAATTATAATACATTTTAACAGATATCCACAACAGGTTAAATGTATATATGAAGGCAAACATAGCTGCTTCAGTTACAGTCTTCATGTGGCTTTAAGAGAGCTGTGCACGTCTGTGTTCGAACAAGTGGTAAAAACTAAAACGATGCAGATCTTGCGAATGATCTCACTCATTGTCTCTGTCTCATCCCTCTCCTAAACACACAAGCAAACTTAATTATCCAAGCATGCACAGAAAGCACACACACAATACTAATAGGCACCAAATCAGGATAAACCATATTGGTGGCTTCTTTTTTACCCTTCAGTCAAAGCTAAATGCTTTTGCTCCCCCCACCCCCCACTGTTTGTCTTCTTTCCCTGTAGCCAGTTTATATAGCGGTGCTGCTTTAAACCAGGTTCAAAGTCTTCAATGTGTCCGTCACTTGCTGGGTCCATTTTGTGAAAAGGCTTGAATTAACACAGCACTGTCAGGCTGAATGTACACGGTGAAAACACGGATGAGAAAGTTTAATTCAGACGATGGCAGTGATTGCGTGGGAGGAGTGAATCTAAAACAAGGTACAGCCTTTAACAGCCCTGGGTTCTAGACTTTAGTGTTCTCTTTTAAACACAAGAAAAAGCCTGACCGCAAATAGAAAGTGCACCACATGCAGTTAACACCTGCTTCTTGGTTTTATCAAAACCGCGGAGACGTTTATATAAGAAACCATGAATATTTCAGCCAACTCATGCTGAGTGTGTTCAATGGAGTCGGCCTTCAGAGCGACTAGATCAGAGTCCAGACGAGTTAGTAGTTCAAGTGTAGTGATTAAACATTTAAACAGGACAAACAGACAGAGTGACAGACGGGTAGAACATTTCCTCTGACCGCCCACCTTGTGTGGCCCCATAGCCTCAACCAGAGATGTTCACTGGCACCAGCTCCTTCCAGTCAGCTCCATGAGCAGACTGAGCAGCTCTCCTAATCACATTACTCATTACTCAGCTCATACAAAGACGACTCCCTCTCTCCTGCTCCATTTCCTTAGAAAAACTGGATTAAGAGTCCTAAAATACGACGAGTGGTCGGACTTTTCTGCAACATGGCCCAGAAAACTTTATGGAGCCTCTGAGGTGTGTCGATAAAGTTCTATCTGGGAAGATGATTGTGTGCAATTGCTTCTGTGTGAGTGTTTGGGAGGAGAGGCAGGGTGGTCTGGAACAGAGACACTCTATCAGAGGCGCTTTGTGCTCTTACCTCTAAGAGGGAGCAGCTGGGAGTCTCTGAACAACAGCGACATTAACTAGCCCTGATCTGTCGTGCTGCCCTTGATTCCTCTCAGCTTCTCTCAGGCAGAAAAAGACAAGATAATGTTCACATGAGCCACATCCAGGTGCGCATCCAACTTCAGACATTTATACGTCTGAAGGGTTTGAGCCATTCTTTCTTTTAGACCTTATTCACACACATTGACATGCATCCTGAGTAATCAAATTACATTCTGAAAACTCTAAATACTGTACAGGAGGAAATTATCTTGTTTTCTCAAAGCACCTTCTGTTATACGTTGGCAGTCTGAACACCATCTATCCTGAGCCCGGCTGCATGTGACTTCATACAAACAGCAGAGTTGTTTACTGGAGGTCTCTGGTCTCTGAGTAAAATAAATAAATGAATAGATTTTAAAAAATGTCAACTGCCAGCTAAATAAATTAACAACCCTCTCAAATTTTTGCACGTGTAAAGCCAGTTTTTGGCAGGCCTCAGATTGACAAAGTTTTCGGATGTAAGACAAAACGTTTCTTGCAAAAATAAACTGTCCACATGACCTGATTTAACCTTTTTTGCGATTTATTTACATGGATTATTGAGCTTACAAGCCTTAATCTCAAGTATGGCTTTTTTAAAATAAAACTTTTTAATGACTTGTTTATTTATGTGGAACTTCTGGCAGTGTTCACAGATGGTTGGAAGGAATAGATCTTGGAGAAGCTGTAAGCCCGACTTTGGCGTAAGTAATCACAATTCGGCAGTTTGGAGTCACCATGAGATATATTAGTGAGACTGTAAAGGCAGAAGAGGAAATTAACGAGCTCGGCCTGACCCACAACAATGCTGAAATCTGACTATCTCAATTTCTCCTTGGACATTATGGAAATAAGACACTGTGCTCCCCTCCCCAAGGACATGGAACAGTGTCAGAGCTCAACCGAGCTGGCTGATAAACAAACACCTCTTATCAGGACTATGGCTGGGGGGGCTCTGGACTGTGCTGTACTACGACTTCCCCTCAAACTCATACCTTCCTTCACCGGTCTCCCTCATTGCCTCCCCTGGTGCAGCAACCTAGGAGATGCGAAAGCGCCAAAGGGCTGTGTCGCTCACCAGGCGGCCGTGCTGGCACCCCCTTCCCCTATCTATACCACACGCATATGTCTTATGTCTATTTATGGTTGATTTTTCTGTCCTGAAGTAGATTTTTGTTATCTTACACTGTGTCAAAGACACCGTGTGAGAATTTTTTTTTTTTTTATACCTCCTACCTTTCCTGATGTTTTTCACTTTAGTTATCTAATGAAAAGGTGGTGCTGCTCTCTGCGGCTGAAGCCTCAGACATTTGTCTCCCCAATGTCTGTTGTTTTCTTGACGGACATTCTGAAATGAATTTTCTTTTTGAGATCAATAAAGTACGTATAATGATTGATTGATTGATTGATTGATTGATTGATTGATTAGTATATATTTTCATAAAAGTATGTTTGCCCTCTCTGCCTTTTATTAATCAGAGAGCAGTGTGGTGCCGCTAAGATGAGTCTTAAACAAAAGCCTCGATTTAACTTGAATGTAGCGTGTTGCGTATCACCTTAATTTGTAAATTTTGATTGTTTTAGAGCTGACTGGACCCCCTGTGGTCCTTGTAAGCTATTAAATGCGGGTAATTGACATTCGATCGCAAAAACATTTTGGGGTACACATTTTAGTGACAGGTGTGAGCGCTCTAATCGAAGCTGTCCACTTGCAAGACGGATATTAGTGCCAGGCCTGAACAGGACTGAAAGGTTAATTATCTGCAAGCATGTATAAAAACAACCCCATGAGCTGGCTGCTTGCTCAACTGTTTTCATATTGCTGCTGTTGCAGGAAGACCTGCAAAAAGGTCAAATTGCTTTTCCTGATTCCATTAAAACAGCCCAAAGCAAAAGCCTGACAATAAGTCCCCCTCAAAATAGAGTGAGAATTTCTCTTCATTTAGCTTTTGTTCAAACTGAAAACATTTTTTTAAATACTAACCCCTTAGTATTACTGGTAAGAAAGCAGTTCCCAGAAAAGAGCAAACATCCAGTTCACCACTCAAATAGAGGTTCCTCTACACCTTAAGACTCTGGCAGCAGCATTTTGGATCAACTGAAGTTTTTTTTTTTTTTTTTTTTAAAGCACCCAGATAACAAACCATTGCAATAGTCCAGTCTAGACGTGACAAATGCAAGAACCAGTTTTTCTGCATCATTTTTAAATAAGATGTTTCTAATTTTAGAAAAATTACACAGGCGGAAGAAGGTGGTTCTAGTAACAGTTTTAATGTGGGGGTTGGTAGAAACAAACGATAAAGAAAAAAAAACTGTTGAATCATTAACAAGGAATAAATATAGTATCCATTGAGATTTAAACAGTGGTCTTTTATTAACAAGATTAGCTTTGTTTGAAAAAAATAAATAAATTAATTAAAAAAGCAATATCTAATTAGAAGATCTGACAACATTCTGCATTAGTATCACCCATAGCTGAAGGCAAGAGACAGTGTTGTTTATGCCTGGATCTTGTTAAGTAAACTTAGCCAACACAAAAATGGCTATAACCCAGAAAATCATACATGCTGAGCTAAAATTCAGTGTACAACACATTCCCTTTCAAGAGATGGTACAAGATCTCAATATTGCTTGAGACTGCACAGACTTGTATTTTCAGGATATGTTCCAGTTACAATCCCAATTTTAGTTTTAAATGCTGGCACGACAAGCAGCAAATATTACACATTCCTTCAACAAATACTAGGTCTTTAATTTAGTTATCAATTCATCTGTGGCTCAACACAGGTGGTTCTTCGTGTCTCAGATATTATGACACCTTCTGTGCTGATGGTTTGTTTATGCCATTTTTTAACTGCTGCAAGACCAGCTTCTCCCTTTCCAGCCAGTTTATTTTTGGCTAAAAAAAGCTCCAAGCTGCTCAAAATAGTCGGAAGCATGTTTGATGTTTGTCGGAGAAAAGTGAGGGGGGGAGTGAGTAAATGATGCATTTCAAATGAGCTGTGACAGCGGCAAGGCTCGAACAAGAAAATGGATTCAGAACACAGGGATTAGCAAGGATGTAAATCAGGCAATTGGAGCATCAGGGGGGAATAAATGTATTTCAACGTACACAAAGCACCCCTTTGCTGAGAGATGAATTCAAATCAGACACTTTACACACTTGTCTGTTGTTTTTTTTTCCTCCCTTCTCCTGTCAGTTTCTGCAAACAAGGCACTAATGAAAGAAATAGACTGCAGAGCCTCCCCCACGTCTTTACCTCTCTTTATACTAATGGACTGGCTGCTCTGCTCTGGGCAAATGGCTCGTCATGGATAAAGACAGATCTCTCAGTTTACTGTCAAACTGCCCAACACGCTTTGCCTCTGGGTCAAAGTGAAGCCACTGGATGAAATCCAAAATGACTAAAGTTGTTTTTTTACTGTCTGTTTGATGTTACCCATTGAGTCCACTCTAAATGGTAATTAAATGTAGATGCACATCCAGTGACTGTTTTCTGAGCATTACACCACGCATATCCTGTAGTTCATGAAATGTTTTGCTAACAGGCAGTGTTGACTCTAACAATTAAATGTCTTTTTTTTTAAAAATGTGTTACAAATTACAGTATATACGTGTTGCAGATTAATCTCAGTTTCTTCCACGTCAAATTTTAACTGAAAAATCAGTAAAATTGTTTGTGTTAGAGCCATTTATGTGTTTTCTTAATTCATTTGTCTGGGTGACCTTCTTTAAGTGGGTTGACTCCAAAAGTTTAACCGCTATAAATGTTAATACAATGATTACTTTCTGAAAGTTTCATTAAAATCCATTCAGTGGTTCATGAGATATTTTGCAAACGGACAGGCAGAGATTATAGCAAATAGTGTGAAGTATTAAAAACAGTTCATAAGCCATTAGCCATTAGCTCCAAGTATGTGTTGAGGTTGACTCTCAGCTACTATCACACCAAGTTTTAGCTCAAAATCTGTCAAATTGGCTGAGTGATAGTCATTTTTGTCTCTTTGCCGCGGCGGCCATCTTGAACAGGGTTGACTTCAAACATCAGTGACACGTCAGCGTACATCCAAAGTTTATTTTCTGAACGTTTTATTAAGTCTGACTAGCGGCTCACAAGATATTTTGCTGACAGACAACCAAACAAACACAAACTCATAGACACAAACAAAAACATGATGGGCTTTCGGCAGCCGTTGATAAAGATGGCGTCTGTTTAAAGGCCTTCAAGTTCTTCCAGACAGTTTTAGGACTGTTTCCCACCTGAGCAGCTTTCTCAGAGGCTTTCATGAGCTGCTGGCTCTTGCAGTGATGTGAACACACATATTAAAAACAGACCTCCCTCTGTGTGCCATGGTGCATGATCAGTCAACCTGGGCCACAGACACGGACAAATCACCTGTTCTCAGCTCAGCTCAGCTCCCATACGGACCCCTGCTGGGCCCGCTCTGGACTATCCTTTTCTCTGCTGCTTCTGTCTCTCTGCTACGTGTCAC
This sequence comes from Simpsonichthys santanae, assembly GCA_031762415.1. Taxonomy (NCBI): domain Eukaryota; kingdom Metazoa; phylum Chordata; class Actinopteri; order Cyprinodontiformes; family Rivulidae; genus Simpsonichthys; species Simpsonichthys santanae. The sequence goes on from JARVLU010000489.1 coordinate 12,554,880, forward strand.
AAACCCAATGACGTGACCTCAGCCTTGTGGCTGAAAGACTTTAGGAGAAATGTTGGCGCCAAGCCACCTCCTGCTGGGATGACCAGCACCGGAGGTGAAACGCAAGGTGAAAAGTCCCCTAAAGCGTGAGATTTACTTTGTAGGGACACTTCAAAGACATTTATTTCAAATTACATTAACTAGCTGCAATCAGTTTGATTAACATTGTTAATTTTCTGCCACAAACTGTGCTAACAAGAAAAGAAATGGACATATACTGTACTGTATTTATCAACCACTGGGCAAAAGGGCAAGTGGAGTTTTGCACATCTGTTTGTGTGTGTTCATCTGTCGTATTAGCAAAATATCTCATGGACTGAACAGATTACAGTGAAACTCTTAGGATGTAATCACTGAAGTCTCCTGAGAACTGGAACGGAGCTGCAGTGTTATACGGCGCCGCAGCACCTGAGCAAATACGACCTTCACAGAAGAGCCGACAGGAGAAAATGTGTTCTTGGAACCGAGTTTGAAAGTGGACATTTAAACGCAGCTGATGTCAATTTGGAAATATGCCTTACATGTACAAACAATAGACCATTTGGAGAACAAAGATGCATAATAAAATTAAAAAAAAAAAAAAAAAACATGGAAAAGATTGATCTTTATGCTTGGATCATTTTACTTATAGAGGGAATGGATCTAATGTATTTAGTAGCATAATGGCAAATTACGCCAGCTGTACAAATGGCTCCCTATTAAATCCATTCATCCTTTATTTATACAAGTTAATCCCATTGAGCCTCTGGGACTCATTTACAAGAGAGACCTGATTTTAACAAAGCGTGATGACAACAGTGGAACAACAAAGACAACAACAGACAATCATAAACGATGCATACAACAATGAATAAATAAAGATAAACAATTTGAACAAACAAATTCTGTAAGAGCTGATATCTGTAATATCACATGTGGAGTTCCTCAAGGTTCTGTACTTGGACAAAAGTTTTTTTATTTTATATGTGAATGACTTGATAAATGTGTCAGGACTTCTTTAATGTGTTCTATTTGCAGATGATACCACATTCTTTTGTTTGGGTAAAGATATAGAACGGGTGTTGGAGATGCAAACTTGGTTTATACTTAATAAATTATCATTAAACTTAGATAAAACTAACTACTGTATATGATTTTCAGTAATAGAAAGAGAACTGTCAATGTTCCGTTTAGAGTCGAGGGTGTTGTGATTTGTAGAGTGAGTGAGGTGAAGTTTTTTGGTGTTATCATTGATGACAAACTGACATGGAAACAACACAAATTCTGTAAGAATAAAAATAGCTAAATCCATTGCAG
>JARVLU010000489.1:12592419-12603079 GCA_031762415.1 Simpsonichthys santanae
GTTGGGGGGCAGGTTGTTCCAAAGTTTGGGGCCAATGACTGAAAAGGCCCGATCTCCTCGGAGCTTTAGTCTGGTTTAGTCAAAGCAATAATATGTAACATCTTATTTGATATTTTATGTGATGTAACTATCACTATTGGATTACTCTTAGCTACTACAACAGCAAACTTTAGCTCAATATTTGTAAAATTGAGTTATAGCCGAGAATTAGCCTTTAAAAAAGACCCTGCATAGAAGATGCAAGAGATCACAAACTATACAGTACTGTACCCTGATGCATGCTCAATAATCCAGGTAGAAAAATCTAAAAAGGCTAAGTCTGGTCCTCTGGACTTTCAAAAGTGTTTTGTTTTTTGAAAGTCCAGAGGACCAGACTTAGCCTTTTTAGATATACAGTACTGTACATTTATTTATGATGAAGTGCAGTACTGGTAGAAGCCAGATAGGGGCGCCAACACATGACAATTACCTTTAGTAATAACAAATCTGTGCAGTTTTCGAAAGCTATTGGTATTTATGTTTCATAAAATTGTTGAGTAGAGATTGTAAAAACAAATAACCTGCTGATGGGTTCTCAACTCTAAATAATGGTTTAATTAAGGCTTATTATTCTCAACGTGATTGAATGAGCTGAGCTTTTTCCCCCTGAAACGTGGCCTACTTTGGCATATGTGCAACAATATTATTATTATTATTTTTAATAATGTGCTTTTAACACAAACGGAAATACAGTACAGTATTCAAGTCCCAGTTGTGCCAGTGACACTGCGGGGTGTTTTCTGCGCATGCGTGAAACGTCAGCGGTGGATGTATGCGGCTGGAGGAGGAGAAGGAGGACGCTGCTGATGCTGATGCGAGAGAGCTCTCGGCGTTCTGCGATCCGACACCGATGGACTGATTCCCCTTCACGATGGAGTTATTTTACTTTAGCTCACATTCTAGTCGTTTCCTCGCGAGTCTGGACGCGGAGCAACGAGACAGGTGAGACGAGGACGGCGGAGGAATCTGAGGAGGAATTAACGGTTTCGACTCGTCACTCTCTCTTGGCCTGCCTCGTCTTGCCCTGGACACAGGTGGATCGCCGCTGGATAAAGGGTGGGATAGAATGAAGAAATAACACAGCGCCTCGAATGGACAGCAATGTATCTTATTTTTAACGCAGAGAGCTGACATTGCATTTCATTTAATCAGGCGGAAAAACGCCGATCCGTTCGCCGTGTTGGAGGCTAATTTCTGTAGCTAGTCGGTTAGCGTCCTCCACCAATGGCCTCGCAGAAGGGAGGAGCTAACGTCGGTCGGACATGAAACCGTTTAACAGACAGACCAGCTAAATACACGTGCTCTCCCGCTTTGTAATGATAATTAAAACCTCGCCGCTGGAGGTTATTTGGTGTTTGAATACTGCTGTTGGCTCCCTGCTGTGGACAAGATTATCGGCTAAGAAAGCTAATGTTGACAAACAACTGACCCGGCGCGTTAATTGGCGTCATGTTAAAAGGGTCTCGTGACAGTTTGATGTTGCGTTGCTTCAGGTGTGAGCCGTCGCGTCGGCTGTCGAGCAAATCGAGCCGACCTGAAGCTTGTCGACGGCGGATGTGCTGAAGCCCAACAGCGAAGCTGCCATGACAGGAAAAATGCACAGTGTGAGTCAAAACCGGTCCAAGTGAAAGTTAATTTAGGCTAAAAATGAACAGGATAGGTGGCATCTTATCAAAGCTACTGGTACTATTTTGTATTGTCAAATATCCTAACAATAAGAACTAGCTTGTCCACTTATGAGGTGCCATATAAAGGCATGGCGTTAAAGCTGAGGGGCTGTGTCCTGACAACTTGTCAGATAAAAATGTTTCAGGTGTTGAGTTGGTGAAGAGGACTAACCTAAATGGAGCCGACAGTATTGTCTGGCCCTTTGGGGCACGCTCAGTGGGAGTCCGAGCAGCCATTTCCTCTGGGATTTCAAACCACAAACAATGGAGGTGTGCTCAGCCCCAACCAGAGTGGCCAGGCAGGTTTGGATGATGAGGAGGACACTTTCCCAGAAAGTCAGGAGGAAGATCTTTTTGCTCACAAGCCGTTTGAGCTTGACAACTTTATAAAAATCTCTTCTTTTTCTTGTGGGGATTTGCATTTTGATGGACAGGCTGTAGTCTCCCATCCTAATGTTCATAGTGCTCATTTACAGGAATTGTCCTGTGATAAGAATCAAGGACTTGATGGAATTAGTGACTGCACTTTGTCGTGGCTGTTTTCTTCCAATTTTCCTGATGTGTCTGAAAAAACAACTGCCAGCAAGGAGGTGACTTTTACACAAAAGTCATCTCCCGAGGGCTCAAATGTCCTTGGTGGTCAGGCTGACCCGATGAACCTCAGTGTGCCATCTTCTCCAGTTTCCATTAAGGATCCGGAGACTAATGCAGGGGATCAGTTTTTGCTTGTAGATCTCTCAGATGAACTTTCTTGTCTCACGCGGGAATCCACAAGTGAGCTAGACATACAGGGTGTTACTGAGGAGCAGGCTGGTCTCCCTCCCTTACAGACTTTGTTACCTGAAACTGGAGACAAAGGTTTATTCCCTGATCAAGTGACTGATCTGCCTATAACGTGTAGCACTACGGTGCAAGGTTTACCTGAGAGCTGCCAGCCGCCTAGCCACATCAGCACTCCACAGGAGCATTTAGAAGGATTTGTGCCTTTGTTGGATTTGGATGTTCCAGATTTTGACAGTAACTTCTGTCCTGCCAGTCCTGCGTCTGATGTCTGCTCAGGTACCCAGTTAGAAGTGGCAAATGCAGGAGCTGCTTTAACTGGACATCTTCTGGAGGAGAAAAGTGAGAATGAGTCACTTGCTCTGAGTTTGCCAGACAAGCCCTCTCCACTAACACTGCCTCTGACTCAAGATGCCCGCTGTCACGATGATCTCACCAGTGAGAGGAACTCTGTGGAAAACATCCCTGAGGATTTGATGGACAACAGCTTGCGTGTCAAAGCAAGAAATCAGGAGAACGGGGACATGGCCTTGGATCTGTGCTTGACTGTTGAAGAAGTTCACGATGGCGACGAGTCTTGGAACTTGAAACTGCATGAGGATTTAAAAACGGGAAGTGCTCTCAGTCCGAGAGCCGAGCAGAGGGAAGTGGCAAGGTTGACGGACACTAACCAGCCTGAGGATTCAGATCATCATGAAGAGGCTCCTTTTGATTTTTCAGTTCAGGACATTGACGTTTCTTCTCCAGAAACTGGATGGACTATTGAGCAGGCTGTGGAGACGATTTCCCCCTCTAAGGTGGTGGGAGATGACTCACTGCCAATGGTCTCGGATGTAAATACAAGAGACGAGGACGTGTCCCCTCTGAAAGCTGTATTTGATGCTTTGGACCAAGATGGAGATGGCTTCGTTCGTGTTGAAGAGTTTATGGAGTTTGCGGCTGCCTATGGGGCCGATCAGGTGAGAAGCCTTGTCATTGTGTTCTTTTCCCCCATAAGGGCCTCTCTTGTGGGCATTGCATGCTGAGTGAAACTCCGTGTAAAATGATACGACTCCATTTATTATTGATTTTCCACCCCTAGAAGCATTACCAGTGCCTCAAGAAGCCTGTTTAATTCCATCAATTGGAATGGTCTACTGATTTCACTCCTGTCAGCATTGTAGATTTTGTAGGATCAAAACATGTTAAGACGTTTTAAGTTGTAACAACTATAGGTTCGTTACAAAGATTAGAACAAAGTAAACGTTTCCTGTGAACTCTGGTCCCAGTTCTTTTTAATACTTTGACGAATTTCATTGGGATTACAAAAGAGCAGCATATTAAACCATGCCTGGATTAGCATTGTTTATCTGGTGTGCGTTCAAAAGCTTGGATCTGGGTTAGAAGTTGGATAAATCTGTCAACCATATTGTCTGACAGGTTTCAATCTCCTCCATATGTCCAATGACAAAGATTCACCCCTTCATTTACATATCTGTGGTTTGGGATTATCTCTTGTGGCTCCACCCATGTCCTTCAGTCTTTACGGAAGACCTTCTGTAATATTTGTGATGTTTGCAAGATTGAGTCAAAGATGTTATTTAAGAAACTCTAAGTGTATCCATGCAGTTTTTGAACTAGACATTTGGGTGGACACGAGCACTTGCAATCTGTTTCTGCCTCACTAATGCTTTTAATCCCTCCTCCCAGTTCAAAGTGCCTGCGATGCCCCTGATTTGTCCCATGTCTAGCCAAAGGTGTCTGTGGCTCCCCAGTCAGAGAATTGCAAAAGATTAAGAGGAAAACATATTTTCCCGAGCCAGAAGAACTTTTATTTGCTGTCCCAGAAATTAGACTTTTTGGAATGGAAGAATAAATATTTTGTTGTTGATGTAAATCAGTTACACATGTCAGTGTGCTGAGGAATGCTAGAGCTTTAACCAGTCAGTGTCTTTTTAATACAAGATGTGTTCTACTGTCCTGTAAAGACTGGTTTCTGGTTGGACCTCTAAATCTGAAAGGTTAAGATTAAACTGTTAACAAAATTGAGAAACAGTTTTTCTGTTTTCTGGCACCAGATACAGGTAGTCCTCGACTTACGAACAAGTTCCGTACCTACAAACCGTTCGTAACTCGATTTTAACGTAAGTCGGAGCTCATCCCACGTGGCGGCCGTAAGTCCGGATTTTTGCCGTAAGTCGGAAAATGCATGGTAAACGGCGTTTTAAACACGTTTTTTTCAACGTAACACAACACCAGCGTACATTCTGAACCTTAAACATGCACAGTACTGTATTTCCAAGCAGTTAGCTAACATAGTACCCTCAAAAAAACACATAGAATACACCCCACACACAAAAGAAACGGCACTGTGCAGCTATTGAAAGTCAATGGGAAGTGTGATGACGTCACTGGGGAGGCGTTCGCAAGTCCGAAATGCTGTATGTCGGGGGGGCTGTAAGTCGAGGACTACCTGTATATTGTAGTAGAAAACCTGTAGGATCTCACGTGCACCCTCACAGGGAACTTGTTTTATTTCCATTATGTCATCATCTAAAAGAGTTAGAAATTAAGGCATGCTTTCCTTTCCTTTTTTAATTTTTAATAAGAAAACAGAAATTTGAAATCTGAATTTGAGGAATCTCTTCTAATAAGTGTAGTCTTAAGATGGGTAACACTCATTTTTCAGACATAAGTGTCTGTAAGAGAGTCAAATCTGTTCTACTTTAACCCACATCTTGATTTTACTTTTACCGAGGCAGTAAATGTTCGACTCCCTTCATATCAGCAGGAGTACATATGAAAGTACTTTTCATATTTGAACAAGCTTTACCCTGATGTATCCCTGTATTACAGTAATCTGGAGATAAACACAGTTTGAATAACATTCATGCCGGAGCATGTCGGATCCACAAAATTATACTTTGAGCAAACAAGTATTTAAATATGTGGTTGAGAAAATTACAGGGTCAGAAAACTACTGATGCTTGAACACCCATAAAACAATTAGAGATGAGTTTAAGAGTGAGACCTTGGTGTTAAAGGAGTTTAAAGGAGACGTTTGGGTAATTTCGACAAACTAGTATATTATTGTCCCTGCTAAACCTTTTTATAATCTACATAATGCTTTTTTTTATGCTGCCATTTGCTCAAGTTGTGAAGTAGGATTTGCATTCTTGCTGTCCTTTGCCTCTGAAAATATCCAGTAAACTGACAGCGGGGAAGAATTCATGTGGTATTTGCATGAATGTCACCTGGCACTTGTATGTTGAGCATGCAAATTCCTCCAGAATTATTTTTGCATGTGATAAGGGCCATTTTTATTCCACCACATCATGCTGTTTATTTGAATATTATCACCATAATATAGACTGAATGTTCACAAATATCCAAAATGTCATCTGTGTGTGTATATAATGGAACAGGCAAACTTTTCTTTTTCATCTTTTAAGAAACAAAGCATTCTTATGAGATAAGGTGTTCCACTAAACTCCCACAAACCTATTTAATTATGATTCTTTTTAATTATGATTAAATGCTGCATCTGCTTTCCCTCATTTTCCTGGTGGGACACAGTTCTCGAGAACAGCTGAGCGGTTTATTTTTCTGTAGATTCTGGTGTTTGAGGGAAGTTAACCCATCTCATTTACTGTGGTAATGATATACAGTACTGTATATGTATATATTTCTGGACTGTGTTGGGAAAAGTGAAGAACTGACCATCACCTGCATGCATCAAATTAGTGAATTGAGCTACTAAAACAAAAAACTTGTATCTTCCAGTCATTCCTGGGTTTTTAACCCTGATTCTTTACTAAACTGAGCTAGTTTGTTTGTGTGACCCACCTTTGGCCTCACTTCACTCCCCCTGCTTTTATGCTCTGCATCGCTAATCCACAGTGGAATGTCCCATGGTCTAACATCCTCGCTTGTGAGCTCACTTTGTCAGTTTTTATTTTTTCTTTTATATTTCTTTTGCTGCCGCAGTAGACTTATGATTTTGGTAATCAGAGTTTTGTTTCAGAACATTTGTGAAATCCACTTTTTTAAGACGACCATATCGTTAAGGGGTATTCTTCTTCTTTGTGGGGTTCTGCTCAGCAGTGGTTTGTGTGGAGGCGGTCAGGCATGCCCCGGCACTGATTAGATACGAATACAGAAAACTGAAAAACCCCAGTGCATTTTGCTGTTCCACTAATAGAACTGACCGTTGCATTGCAGTATTTTTTTTTTTAAATCAGTTTTGCAGAAAAACATCTTCAAAAATAACACGTACAAACTAAATGCCAAAGTTGCTGTCAACAGTTAAAGAGAACTAAAGGAGGAAAAAAGTTAAATAGCTTTTCATACAGACATCTATACTGAGTCTATAGATTTAATAACTGCATTAGTTTGAAACGTGCTAACAGTATTTTTTAGCACTCTGAAAACAGGAAAACAACAGCGTATGAAAAAGCAGGTAAAACAAAGCAAAACTTTATGACAATACATGGACACTTGGCATTTTAAGGTTAAATTCTTTAGTCCATTTTTTTTTTCAGCTGTGCAGGGCTTTTCCCGTTTTACTAAAATTATCCTCACCTCTTTAGTTTTTTAGGTTAGACCTAGAAATAGCCAACAGGCTGCTAACTGCTTACAGCAGCCCCTGAGATCTCATGGACTATGAACAAGCCTAATGTAGGCCATTGATTGCTTCTGCGAGAACTTAAAACCTTAGGCAGCCAGCACAGTTGTGAATTGAATAGTGAACTGACTCAGTCTGAGTAAGGAAACACAATAGAGTGCCTGCACTTTCCTGCTAATTATAACAGGCATGTAAAAATGTCATAGGAACATTATAATGGAGTCCCTGCTCACGTCAGTTTGCTCAACTCACCCAGCAGAGGTGTTTCTGGAACAAAACAGTTTCCTGTAAACCGATTCTCCTTTGTGAGGTAGAAAACTGAATGCTGTATTCAAAAACCAACCACTGACCTCAGATTCAACCCTTGAAAAACCTTTTACGGTACTGAGGATTTTATTTTTACTTTATGGAAAGATGCCACAGCCGAGGTGAGAGTTGGGCAGGACTTGATGTTCCATGGTAAGCCCCACACTGCATTGTCCTCAAACACTGGGGTTTTTGGTTAATCAGACCTGGGTAATAAACCTAAGGGCTCGTTTGGAGCCAGTTTCTTAGGATGTTCTGCTTCTTGAGTCAGAGCTCAGCGTTACTAAGGAGATCAACTTGTTTTCATGTGTAATTGGTATAAGAACATGGAGAGAAGCCACATAAGGAAGAACACTGGAAATGTTGATCATGTACTTAAGGAAGTAAACAAACTGAATCTCAGATGCTTCATTCAAGCTACAGCAATTTATTTTAGTGATCTAGTCCACTAGACAATATGCAATCATAACATTTGAATGTATTATTTAGAATGGCTTTTTAATATTTCTGCTGCAACAAATCTACATTATTGCTTGGTGCACACATAGTTTTGCAGACCCAGGTTTATGTCTCATTTCCAGGTAAAGCCTTTGGGAGATTTATTCCCACAAACATACAAAATAAGTAAGGGGTTGGTTGCCAGGAGACTGAGGGAAGGAAGACGCATGCATGTAGGTGCACTTATGTAACCTTTTTTTTTTTTACATCTTAAAATGCATAAAGCTGTATGGCATTGTGCTGTAATGAACTGAACATCTGTATTTTTGTGAGATTTGGATCCTTTAAAATATTTTTGCTTAACTACGTTTTTAATACGGCAACAAGTCTTTGTTGGAAAACTACTGTAGTTACTTACAAACCTAAAGTGATGCGCTTCTTTTGCTGTTTTACTTGTCATAATGCAGTTAGTTTAAAGACTGTACCCTTTGTACTGTGTAAAGTTCCCTGTAAACCCATTATTGCTCTGAGACCAACAAATTAAAACACTTGACGTCTGCAAAAGTAGATTTTCATCTGAAAGTCACGAGTGTTTTATTGTTGACTTTCTGCTCTGTAAAAAGAGTATACTGCCGCGTTACTAAAATTATTATTGTTTAGTCAGTTTTAATTTCCTTAACATGGCCTGGATTCAAGAAAAATACTGTACAAAGCTGCTGTTTTTCCCAGTGAAGTCACTGGTCAATCACTGTTTCGGTCATTTGTTCAAATTAGCTATCTTCATTTTGCATCATTACTTGTTTTCTCAAAGCAACTAGGCAGCGGAAATTATTACTTAGGAAGGGAATTTTACTTTTATTATTGCCATGGCAAAGCTAGTTTTGATGGTGTTTTTATTTACACCAGGTGAAGGACTTGACCAAGTTTTTGGATCCCAGTGGCCTCGGAGTAATCAGTTTTGGAGACTTCCACCATGGGATTTCTGCAATTAGCAATGGAGGTGAGTTCAATGGTCAATGCATCTCTTTAGTTTTAAGGAATTTGCTTGTTTTCATTCATTATGACCTGTTAAATACTGTATTTTTTGGCTGGGATATGACCATATTCATTCATGCTGACTGAAAATACTTTATAGAACACTACAATTTTCAGCTACTAGATGGCACTCTAGTGGTAAGGCATGCAGTTGTATCATGTACTGTAATAGGTAAAAGTGGCTATTAATGACACAGTCGGTTTGCCATAGCCTGCCACCGTCTTCTGCCTGGAGCAACCGAATCAGCTTCATTTTGCTGCACCACCCCAGCAAAATACAGCTGATTTTACTGTTAAAGTGCATTTATTACCGTAAGTAAAAATTCAACTGAGACACACCTTTACTATAAAGTCGAGCTAACAAAGAATTGGTTTTAGGTGGTTGTTAAATTTTGAAGAAATGCGCAGAGGCTTGTCCCTCTGCGCGTGCCCACTTGCGCATATCAGCTTTTGACTATGCAGCTGATTTGACAAAGTGCAATTGTTAAGCAAAAGTTAGACTGAGACACACCTTTACTATAATTTTGAGCACACAAATAATTGTTTTTAAGTGTTAATCTTGCTAAATTCTTGTTAAAGTCCTCCCGTGCACGCTCCAGCGGCTGCCATTTGGCAGCCCATTGATTTTTGGCACAGCGCTGGCCCACATTTATGGGTTGTCAGTGGTGACGCGTAACAAACACAATGTGTCAGCAGTGACGCATAATAGCAACGACTTATACAGCGAAGCAACATATTTATGGATTTTTCCACTTTATTAGACATCTTTGGACTGATGCGACTTATATGTCGGTGTGACGTGTACGACGGAAAATATGGTACTTGCAGTCTGAGACCTGGATATTTGGCTACCCAGTTGGTATTGTGACCTTTCTATCAATATTTATAAATAATTGATAAACGTAAAAAAAAAAAGTATTTATGTAACAAGACCTTCATTTTTTGACAACAGTTTTAAAGTCATTAAATGAAATTGACAAACTATAAAGTAAAATGTCAGCTTTAGATTTCCTTTGAAGACTGTTGTAGTTGTGTGCACCACCCACCAGGTGTTTAACACACAGTTGAGAGCATGACAAAGCTGTCTCAACAGTACAATTGATGCCTCAGTCCATCCGTCCTATTGATTTCTAGGGCTCCTTCCTGAGGCTTTTTGGGTTACTCAGCTCTGGTTACACAGCTCATTAATAAGTTATTCGCTTGAAAGCGAGAAACACAGACACATGGGCTGACTGGCAAGGTTTCAAATCAGGAATGGCACAGATGAGGTTTGGGCTGAGTGTCCTATTCGCTTTAATAATTTACCGTCCTGTCCTCCTTCTGTCTTGTTTCAGACTTGTCTCCTCCCAGTCAACGCATTTGTAAAAATCACAGTAAAAGCAGAAGACATTCCTTTACTGTCATATCTGGACACAAATATACTTATCTGAGAAAACTGAGTTATAATAAAATGATTTTGTTTTCAGTGACGGATGAGCTTCTCATCTCCTCACATTTTCTGTTTTAATACTGCCAGAATATCAGGATTTTAAATTTATACTACAAGAGGTCATTCTCCAGTGTCTATATTTTACTGGCAGACTGGGTTTGCTATATGTGCCGAGGTGACCGCTATCAAGGACCCGATGCACCCCTTTGTTTTTGTTCTACTGTTAAGCTGACACATATGAATCTAAGCTTTAACAGTTGTGATTTCAGCAGACAGTCTTTGTTCCATGTTCCTTTTTTGCCCGTCGCTTGACATTTACTGGAAAAATTTCCCATCACAGTAATATCAGACATTTTACTGTAG
>JARVLU010000489.1:12603089-12632114 GCA_031762415.1 Simpsonichthys santanae
AATTTTACGTTTGCCCCCCCCCCCCCCCCACAACTCGCGCGTACATTTTTGGTAAAGCTTAACTCTGCTGTTTTACTTCCAGACAAACTGTTTATCAATTGATCTACCAGATCTTTTTACAACCATTGTGATGTGACAAGAAACCAGAACCTGCTGTACCTACTTGGGAATTAGTTTCAGCACAAGTCTTATTACATTCCCGCCCCCCCTCCCTCCTCGATTTAATTTCTGTCTCAGTTGCAAAGGAACGTTTTCTGTTAACATATAGACATGCCTGCAGGCTGTGGAAATGCCTTACACCCTGCAGTGGCTTTGGTATGTCCTGAACAACAACTGGGTGGAGTGTATATGTGACTGTGTGCCAGGAGGCTGCAGGTGTTGTTTAGGAGAAAACCACTTCTCAATGCCCATTTCAGTTTAACGGCCTGTCTGCAGTGTGTTTTTGTGGTTCAAATGTAAAAGGGTTACATAAGTCCCAGGGCACCAAACTCCTCGAGTCTGCTGGAATACTGGAATCACTTTGTTCTTTCCTCCCAGCAGGGTGCTATTCACAGTTCTGTTTACTAGATACAAGAGCTGCAATGGCTGATGGGACTTTCGATGGTCCAGCTCAAGTTACGCTGCTGGTACTTCCAGAAGAGAGCCTTTATTGATGAATGTACATGTGAGCTGGGTTTTCAGGAGATTTTTACTGCCTGGGCTCTCTGGTTTTGTGGAAACGCGAGCGTAAAAGTTGCACAATGTTTACTGTCACATCGCTGACCAGAAATGTGTTTAAGTAGAGCAGTTGGTGCTCAAGGTATTGCATGAACATTTGCTTACTGAAGCGGCCATATTGAAGAGAGAACATGCTTTTCTTCCAGTCAAATGGGCTTTTTGAATGACTTTTGTAAAGGATGCCACTTTACTGTGAAATGAAGTGGGTTGTAAGCCGTCGCCTAGGCAACTGATAACATTGCCACTGGTTTTATTTATATTTTAGGCATTATTTTTTAATCCAAGGGGGAAGAAACTGGAGACTTTTTTTAAAATAGGTGTTTTTATTGATTTTTTTCCTTTCATTTTTTTAACATACAAACAAAAAGGAGAACACAAAGAACAAAAAAAAAATAAATTCCCACCCCAGATCAGTCGATCACATACAGATAAACTAAACGGACATTGACAAGTTTTCCACATTTTGTTTTTTAATAAATCTACTAATACTCTGTTCTCGACAATTTTGTCATTGTCATACTCCGCCCGCCCCCCGACCCTAAAATATACAGTATACGTTTTTCTAATTCATATTACCTCACATTCATTTGTATGTCCTCAGTAAACTATTTTTCTGAAATTCAAATTTGATGTAAAATTAAGGTTCTTATTGTGATATTTATCAGTTAGATGTTATACATCTGGAATAATACAAAGATAAAAAGTTTAGCTCTACACTTACCGTAAAACATTTTTCAAACCAAGCTTATTGCTTACTGTATCTTTTTTTTTAATTGTTTCAATATTTTATTAATATAGCCAGTTCCTAGCAGAAGTTTTCTCTGGGCATTTGAGAACATCAACAAGCTGAGACACCTTAATGCACCTTTTTCTGCGTGCTGAGCGCCTGTTTGCACAGTGACGTCTGTTCTGTTTACTTCAGGTTTGTTTGTAGAGTCTCTGTTACTGCTGGACTGTTTGTTCTGCTCACATTAAACCTGTTCCTGCTCTCATATTTCCAGGCCCTGAGCCACAGCTCTACAATGTAAACTACAGTCCAGGGGATGGAGCTGTGGGCTGTCCCGAGGAATACGATGAGGTGAGTTCCAAACGACAAGCTTAGTTTGTTGTTTTCTAAATGTGCTTTGAGTGTAATCATGCATGCAACAGTATGAAGGCTATCAGCTGAACTCTCCGTGCACTCTTGACTTGTTCCCGCTGTAAATCACCGAGTGGCTTGCAGGTCTATCATTACCTCCCTGGGAGCGCTCCACAGACTGAACATGCTGGTTTGGCTGACACAAAATAGCAACTGGCACTCAAGGCTTTTGTGTATTCTTTGACAACTATCGAACGGGCTGGAATGTGCAGGAGTTCCTGAAAGTGTGTGGACTTGTGTTTTTACAGTTGTGGTTGACATTTCTGGAATAGCTCTCGCCTCTTGTGCACATAACTTATATATTTAACTACGAATATTGCTGGCCTCTGCAAGGTTAAAACTTTTTGTCCTTTCAGTGTTGGAAATTCCCTTTGGGTTTTATCTGTATAGTGTCAGCGCCCCCTCTTGTTCTGTTTTCAACCTGCAGGTGTTGATAAGGCGAGGAAAGCTTGCATTGCTTGCTGAGAATTTTATTTAGATATACTGCAAATGTGTATGTTTTTATATAGATGTATAGTTTTTTTTTTACAGGTTTTGATGCACAATTTATTTAGATGAAAACATATTAAAAATAGGCATAAATGTCTTAAAATTGTATGTTGTCGTTGATAAAATGAATAAACTCAGGAAATGGTTTTATTTATTTAAAATTTTTACACAAAATATTCCAGCAGCCTTGGTTGCCTTTTTCTTTCTGAGAAGTTTTAGCTTTTTTTCATGTGCATGCCACCACACCTGTGTTTGTGGTCTTTTTTTTTTTTTTCCTCCCCCTCCATCCATTTCTGGCAGAAAAGAGTTCCTCTCTCAATGGCGTTGCTGTTCTGTTGCTGTTTGCTTTCAAAACAAGCAAGGTGAGGGTGTTCAGCTGAATCCTGGCATGGGAGAGCTAAAACGTTCACCTCTACTCATGTTCACAGTATTTTCCATGGCTGATTTTACCCTTTTCTATCTCAAAATGTAGTCCCTAATTGTAATCATGGGGTTTTCACACACGATAACCAGCTCTTGTTATCAATGTTCCACAACACTGTTATCTGTGTTAACGGCACGTTTTTTTCCTGGTGGTACACACTGTGATGTTTAATCCTCGTTCGCTGTAGCTGTAGAACATGACTTAATGTTGACACGGGAACAGGAAGTGTGGTGGCAGGAAAAATGAATGTTGTTCAGCTGATCGTGTGGCGTTTTTACCTAAAGCTGGCAGGAGTGGTTTGAGCATTACAGCTGACTTGTGTTACTCTTTGGACTTTGTCTCTGTCTCCACCCCTCTGACCACCCAGTGAAGCTGAACGAGGTGTCGCAGTCGTTTCCATTTTTCCAGCGTACTTTCTCCGTTACTCTTTCTGAGAGGGAAAGGGCGAAGGCTTTAGTGAAGTTATTGGTAGGCTCTCAGGGCATAGCAGTGAAACAGGGCAGAATGGTTTTGGATATGATGAATATCGCTCTGAGTCCGTCGTCTGCTGATACTTCATGTAGACTGGTACGTTATGCTTCCAATATGAGTCATCTATGTTGCGTTTTATTGATTTACAGCTCTGAAACCTGAGGATGTCTCTAATTACTGCAGATGCTCAGGGTTTTTTTTTTTTTTTTTTGGCGTGGGAATGAGTCGAGCTTAAGCTCAGTCAGCTTAATTTTTCCATTTGAACTCTTTTTCAAGGTGTTGAAGCTTTGCTTTTAAACTGTCACCTGAAAGCGAAAACGTCTTCACTTCACATTGAGCCATGTTTTTAATAGAAGGGTTTTTTTTTAGTCCTCACTTTTTGAGCAACTGCTGATTTGTGGTCTGTTGGGCTCAAATAAATGCTAAAATTTATTTATTTATTTATTTTTAGAGCAATCCAACACAGTAAGAATACATTGCCACTAATAAATGACCCACGTTAGTGTTGTAAATGATTAAGATTATGATGGATTAGTGTAACTTCTGATGGTCGTGTTTGTTTGTCATTGCAGCAAAATGAGGTAACGGACAGTGCCTACCTGGGCTCGGAGAGCACATACAGCGAGTGTGAAACCTTCACCGATGAGGACACCGGAGCTCTTGTACCTCCTGAAATGCATGAGGACGTGGAGACGGACAGTGGCATAGAAGCTACGCTGCACGATCCTGAAGATGGTGGAAATAGGTCTGTATATGCTTGACTTCCAACTGTATTTCTTTTTTCCCCTGTGTACGCATTTCCAGTCAAAACTTCAGGCGCATGCTCCCACTTCTTTCGAACCAGCTGTTTATTTTAATTTATATGAGGCCGACTGGGATCCTGAGTGATTTTGTCAAGCATACGGTGACTGTGGTTGTCTCTGACTCAATGTGGTGAGATCACTACCGGCTACTAATATGTATTTGTTATTATTCCTCCTAATGCTGCAGCTTCCCTGCTCTGAGTTTTCACACCAATCACAGGATCACCAATGGACTGCGTGACCGGTCCTGGTGACCGGTCCTGGACCTCTTAGGTTCTATTTGGGTCACCGGGCAGATTAAACCGAGGCAGTAGACTGCTACCACTACATTGACTTATTGCCTTTAATTCCCTTATGTACACCAATCTGTAGAATGTCAGCTAAACATATTGTAGTGTGCCTCTTGTGTCTGCAGCATATTTCCATCTAGTCTCTACTCTTATAATGCAAAGACTTATATTTCCACAGATGGACTGCAGGGACATTCACTGCTGAGGTTTCCTGACAGACTAAAAGTTAATTAAAATACCTCTAACTGTACTTAGCAAGCATAAGAAATTAAAGCAATGAAGCCCTTCTGCTGTTTGTCATCCACACTGTTTCAAATGAAAGATTCTTATTTTCCTTGAATATAAAATGAGGCATGCACTTTACGATAATTCTGAGGCGGTGAGGAGTTAATGTTGACAATCAGTAGTTTTACTGTGCGCCCTTCTCATTTTGCAACAATGTGGTGTTGCATGTTTTACAAAAAGACTATTAGTTTTCCATTTAGTCGCTATGGTTTTCATTCCTGTTGGTTTATGCTCCGTAGACTGTACTTTTTAATGGAAGTTGGTATATCTGCTTATTAGACTGAAAAATGTCCAGTTATCACAGCCCCCTCCGCACCAGCTCTACCAATATTTTCTTTTTAAGTTGCGTTCAACAGAATTGGCTGTTTTCAACCAGTAATGCGGACAGAATTTCTCTGTCTGCACATTCGTGTCCTTGCTGAAAGCCTTTTGGCCAAACATGCGAGGAAGTTCAGCACTCTGTATCTGCTGACTGAGTGACCCGTCCGTCCGGCTTCATGACACACTGGAGTACTCTGCTTGACATGGAAGCGTTCAGACTTCCCAGTCCATGCGTGAGCCGTGAATTCCAGGAAGTGTTGATTTAGCTTTTTTTCTTCTTTTTCCCCCAGTTTTCCCTTTTTGATTTGCTTTGGCAGAGTATTCTAATTAGTTTTATACCTCCTTCACTTACTCATACCATTGTTGTGCTAAGTGTGTGACTCTGACCTTGACATGCTCCAAATCCAGGCGTCTGTTTACCAAACATAGTGCGTTAAATTTACCTGAACGTTCAGGCGCTGTTCATTTTATCAGTGCCTTCATCAATTACGGTCTTCAACAGAGAAAATCTTTATTGAAAGCTTGTTGCCTTTATGAAGACTGATGAATGTCAATAAATGGGCGTCATGGCTGAACCGATGTTCTACAATGTGCGCTGTTCAGCTGAGTTAACGCTAACGACACGCTGCACCAAATGAGGCATTAAGAACAGGAGTATATACACTGAGCTGCAGATTAGGTTTCTAACAGGATTAGTGCATCTGTCCCCGCACACACTTGGCTCTTGAACAGTCAGCAGGACTGTCTGTCAGTTGTTGCTGAGCCTCAAATCTGATTAAGACAATCACAGTCAACCCTGTACCGGTTCAGCCTCCATCTGTGGGGTGGTTGTGGAGAATGGCAACTTGTTAAGGAAAAAACCCTTTTGTTGTTGTTTTTGTTCCAAACTGAAGAGTCCGTGTTTTGGTTTAAATCGGCGTAACCAGTAAAAACTTCAGGATTCCACTCTGGTTGTCAGGAGTTTTAACTCCAGTTGCCCCGAGGCTTTCACGCCAGGGCAGCGGAGGGCGTTTAAAGATGCGGTCTCTTTCTTCACCATCCCTAAATGTGAGGGACCTCAGTAAGGGGCCTTGTTGTAAAAAACGGGGTAAAGGGTAAGTGAGTGCACAATTTGCTGCTAATAATAATGCCTGTATTTTCTGAGACACACTGAAGCTAAAGTTGAATCATTGGTTTGATCAATGAGATTAAATAGCTTGCTTGTTTTTAGATGTTTTCTGTTTAATCAGGCATTACTCATGTTTAAGAAATGTGAGCAAAACACATCTGCTGAACAAACAAGTTTTTTTTTTTTTTGTTTTTTTTTTGCAGCGTTTGACATCCTCATCCTGTGTACAACAGGAAAGGCAACCTTTGTTTCAGTTAAACAAAAACTAAAAGACTCTTAATTGAAATTTAACCTGAAGTTACGCCTTGTCATCAACACCAACCCACAGGCAGCTGCTCCGTTGTGTTGTTCAACCAGTGAGACCAACTCTGAGCCTTTTCTTTATCTTAACCTACAGCGGCTGCTTTAAAATGTCTTTAACGACGAGATCAGAGTTTATTGTTGCAAGTAGAGCACAAAACGTGCTTCAGCTAAAGCAGCCTTTGGGATTATTGTGAATTAAAAGATTACCTTTGAAGACTAGCGATTGAACTTGTCCAGATTGCGGCGCGTCTAGGGGAAAAAATCAATTGTTTCTGTTTGGGATTTAAATTCACGCCTTGATTAGTTTTACTGTAGTTGTAGTTTCTTAAATTCATAATTACCACTCAAATGCAGGTTTTAACCACTCTGAACTTTGCAAATTACCTTTTTTTTTTTTTTCAAAGTAGGACCCAGACTTGTGTTGTTAGCTCGCTTGCTAACAGAATCACCCATGCCTCTCAGGTTTTCCCTAAACTCTGAGCTCCACAACCACTCCCTGGTGACTGTGATCGGTGGAGAGGAGGAGCACTTTGAGGATTTTGGGGAAAGTAACACATCTGAGCTGCTGCTGGAGACCAGCGTGGAGGGCTCTGTGGTCGAAGTCGACTCCCTCATCGCACAGACCCCTGAGCAGGTCAATGGCTCGTCGCTTCTGTCTCCCAGGTATGAGCCTCACAATTAAAATTTCACTGCCAAAACTTATTTTTGTATTATGCCACCAAACTCTGTAGGATTAGAAAGCTAAATTTAAATCAACACCCAAAAGGAATGTTGTTGTGGGTTTTTTTATCAGTCCTTTTTGATAAGACACTGTTGCGTTCTGAGTGCACAATTTCACCTTAGATGCTTTTCTTCACATTCCTCAGAGGAAAAAAATGTTTCTTTATAAGAAAGACAGAGGTCAAATGTTGATTAAAATCTATCTGGAGACTTCCCTCTCACTCCTGTCTGCCTCCTGTTTTTGTCCAAGAGGGAAGGTGTAAAAACAACTTCCATCTATCTGAAAATGAGCGTATGTAGCTAATGCAGTCATTTTGTGACCTGGGTTTGGATGTTCGGCGCTAGCTTGACTCATAGATTTACAGTCGGTGTTACAAGTGGCATCTGTTGCGTTCTGGGACAGACAGAAGTGGACATGGAGTTCAGACATCTTGAGAGGGCATTGTTCCTTCTGTCACACAGATACAAGCTGACTAACTGTGTCATGTGTCCGCTGCAAAACCAAAACAGTCTTTTATTTTCAATGTTGGGCTCTTTGCTGCTCAGTTTTCCTTCATCTTTATTTCCTCTCTGAGACTTTAAGCCAGATAATGCGTAATTCCCACTTGCAAGTTTTTTTTATTTTTTTTTTTTTGTTAATCTTTTTCATGCCAGGAATCTATTTTAAGCTAACTGCTTAGTGTTTGTAACCTTCTGGCAGTATGGAAATACTGTAAGCTGGTTTAATCGATCACACTTCTTTCTACAGCCTCCGTTATTTTGTGGTGTTTGTAAAAGTCGTTGTTCTCATCACAGCAGGGCTAACACCACCAATAGATGGATACATTTATTGATCCTGGAGAGAAATATAAAGAAGTTTAGAAATAAAAGATTAAACTTCTTAAGCTAAAATGCTCAATTGTATGGATTAAGCCACTTATTTTTTTTTTTTTTTTATTATTATTATTTTTACTAAAGTAACCTGTTTCATCTTGATATTCAAGTTGTCATGGAAGTAGAAGGTGAAAAATAAGATGATGGAATTAAACTGTTTTTCTTAGATCAAGTTGTTGGGAATGAAAGCAGACTCGTTCTAGTTACTTGCCGTAAATGTCTGAAAACATTTTCTTATGCAGCCTAATTAAAATTTTCCTTGTTCACGCTGAAAATTTTACACACACACACACACGAAAATAACTGCATCCCACGAACTTCACCCACTCGGTGTGAATGCGTCACTGCTTCGAGCCAGCCCGTGCTCGGCGTTGTGCATGTAGCAGTGCTGCCTACACACACGCCCACATCTATCTCCGTGTTGCAGCACCGAACACGCGTACAAACACGACTGGCTTACTTTCGTTCTGCACAAACGCACGTCTCTGTAGACATCGTTTAACCAAGTGTTCCTTCGCAGCCTTGGGAGAAAGTGACTCAGTGTGACGGTGCATATGGAGTCTGTCCTGTAAGGCAGTTTGTTTTCTGCCTACATAAACAGAAACGTGCCAGTTTTTGATTACTTCACGGCCAGTCTGCTCATAAAGTGTACAGACTCCCAGCAGAATTATAACCTTTTTATTGTTTGTTTTTTGTTTGTTTGGATGAGTTTAATTTGGACTTCCCTGTACTGTAGGTTATCAACTCATCTGAAAAGACAAAATGGGATAAATGTTTTATCTTAGGATAGCTTTTAAAGTACAGTAATCACTTGTTTGTTGCGGGGTTACGTTCCAGTAGGCCTATCACAACAAATTTTGCGGGGCAATTAATTGTCTCTGAAAGTATTGCTATAACTATATTATTATTTGAAATTTTACAATAATTGGTAATTATTGTCAAATTTAAGAAGAAATGTTGGTTTATTTTTGAGTGTAGTGCCTTTTTTTGACCACTGGATGGCAGTATAAGACTGTTTGAACTGAAAGATGAATAGGAAGGGAGCAAGCAGTGTGTCTTTTTAAGAGAAATGGGAGGGAGGCCCCTTGACGTGACATGGGCTGTCTCTCGTTCCTGTTTTTCAGTTCTCAAAATGGCGGACGCTCGGTGTGGTTTGCTCTTTAGCGTAGTATTTTTCACACACAGCTTTGAATTAAAAAAATTAGTAAACAAGTTCTCTGCTTCTTTTTGAAGAGGAAAAACAACTTTTTACACGATGGCACGGGTTTCAACCGTGAATTTTGTTGCTTTGACAAGATGGAGGTTTTTACCCTGAGATCGGCCTGTTAGCTTAGCTCATAGCTTAGCTTCTCAGCTTAGCTGCTTTTGGTTCAAATGGATTTTAAAGAGAAAGGGAGGGGTCAGTGAAGGGCACCAGAGTTTAGCTTTTTGTCATCCTGTGTCTTCAGTAGAAAGAGAGACACGAAGAAACGATAAATAATAATAATAATAAAAATAATGCCACACAATGTCATCAATGTATGTTGCCACACAAGGACGAAATTACTCTCTGCATTTAACGCGTCCACCACCAGGTGGTGCAGTGGGCAGCTATTGAAAGCGCCTGGGGGGCAATTTGGGGATAGGGTGTGCTGCCCAAAGACACCACAAGGTATGTAGTGGCCGGGGATCGAACCTGGGTCCTTCGGGTCCCAAGCCGTCTGCCCTGCCTCTACACCATCTTGGCCCCTAAGATAAAGATAAAGATAAAGCTGATAAATGAAAATGAGGTTGATAATTTTCTTTAATCATGCGATTAATTGATTTATTGCGACAGGCCTATGTTCCACACACACACAATAAATAAAGTTATACAAAGTTATACTGTATTTTAGTATTTATACATATTAAAGCTTTAGAGACCCTTCCCACACTTGCAATGCTCTAAACTCTTAAATATACGTACAGTACTGTATATGTAGCTACTAAATTTTACTTACCAGCTCGGCAGAACAGCAGCGGCTCAGTTCTGCTCCGACTTGGTTCTGTTTTGGCAGCGGACCTGCCCTGCCGGTTCTGGTCGGCGCTCGGGGTACAGTAGTGGCAGTGGGCTCCAGAAACAGCCTACGGTGGCATGTCCCCGCTTGGAAGTCCTCGTCGTGGACTGGCTAGGATCTCTCTGGTTCACCGCTGAGTCTGGGGGTCTGGTTCTGTGCCCGGGTCATGGCCCGGGTTGCACAGCACAATGCTCCGTTTCTTAAAGAGACATGTCCTGACATGATTTATTTCTTGTCCAAGTGACATGATTAAAATCTTACATTTGAAAAGTCAGTTCGGCAGTCGTGACTTAACTTTGCAAAGAGACTGTGTGGCAGAACGCAGCCGGAGCACTACAGTACAGTAGTGGCTTCTGGGAAATGAAGTCCTGTTGAGTGGCGATTAGTGTTTGAAAGTAATTGAAAGAAAACTACAAAATGGCAGCACCTGTCCAAATTCATTTCATTTTACTTTTTCCCAACAACACGAGTACAATAATATTACTGTATCGTGCACTGCACCGTACACTTATTTTAATTTATTTATTTATTTTTGGACGAACCACGATAGAGCAAGTCCGTGAAAGTCAAACGGCGAAGTGGCGAGGGACTTCCAGTACTGTAATCAGAGTAGCACTTGCAGCCACACTGCACCGTCTCATGTCTCCCTCTCACCACAGTCGTCTCCTGTAACTGTTCCAAACTCTCCTGTGGATTTCTGACTTAACTTTTTGGGATTTATTTATCTGGATGACTGAGCATGCATCAGGACATACCTCCTGTCTCCTTTTAATGCACCCCTTCCTTCTCGTCTGTCACTCACCACAACCTCCACCTCTGTTCCTCCCTGTTTCTTCCTCTTTCCAGCACTCCTGCTTCTCTCCCTGACTGCGTTCAGAGCTTCCTCAGGGAGGAGGCGCTGGACTTTTTCTGTAGCCAGTGTCACAAACAAATAAGTCGTCTTGAAGACCTCTCTGCTCGCCTCAATTTCCTAGAGATGACTAGGTAACACGCTGTCCACAACCCTGCTGTGATTTAAGCTTCATGAACGTGTTTGCAGTGCTGATTAGATCCGCTGTTGCACGTGTTCTCTCGTTGTGTGCATGCTGTGTTGGTTTGCAAACAGGGTTTGTTTTGTTGGCATGTTTTTGCACACGCATCATGTGTGTATATATGTCTTACACTCGTTTTGTTTTTGAGTTCCTGATGTTCTTTCTTCTGCATTCTGTTTGTATTTTTAGACACAGTCTTAGTCAGATGAGTTAATTCTTTAGGAAAATATGTGCTGTTAGTTTTTCACTGTACATGTTGGATTGAAATTAAATTGAGTTTAACTTTTAAGCGTTGCTTGTTGTGGGTTTCTTGCTGTTTTGTGGTAAGTTATTGCAAAATGCCTTCTAATAATTGAGTAAAATTTCAATAGACTGGCCTATTTTGGAGCAGACTTGCTAATCTGGGATTAAAGACCATTAGCAGTATTACACAAACTTAGTAACTAATCACCTTAGTAAGATTTCAGATCATGTTTAAAGAAAAAAAAAAAAAAGAAACAGGGCAGGGCACAATTTTGCACTTCATTTTTAACAATACCGTAATTTTCAGACTATAAGGTGCACTTAAAATCCTTTAATTTTCTCAAAGATCAACGGTGCGTCTTATGTATTAATTCTGGTTGTGCTTACTAACCTCGAACTGCTTTTATGTGGTTGTTGTGAATGAGTTGAATCAAGTTTGACTTATCTGTTTTATTTCACTTAATGCACCTTATAATCCCAAAAATATGGTAAACTAAAAATCTTGCAAATTTCTGTGATACTGTTCAGTCAAACTGATCCAACATCAGTGCTCTGTAGAGACACATAAAACATGCTGGTGTGTGTGTTTAACAGCTGTGTGTGTGTAAACTCTTTGTAGTTTCAACAGAATCTAGTATTTTATTGGTCAAAAAAACCATCAGCATGTTTTGTCTTTTAGAGAGACCAAGTGTTTAGGGGGAATATCAAGCGTTCATATATTTTCTGTCCTTTTGCTTATCCTGACATTTCTCCTGTTCCGTTTCTCATCCAGTGCTGGCAAAAGGCTGTCCAGCAAGAAGGTGGCAAGGTATGTTTAAAAAAGATTTCTTCTTGGAAAGGACTTAAAATATAAATGTAAGTTTGAAATCAGATTTTAAAACATATCAGTGACTTATATTTGCTTCCTCCTTGTCTTTTCGCTCAGACACCTCCTCCAGAATAATTCGATGACGTTGGACACGATGAGCGACTTGACGCGGGACATCCTGGAGCTTGCTGACAATGACATCACAGACAAGGTGGCGGAGTGGACCTTCAGTACCTGTTGGTTATCCTCATGAGGAATGTTTGAAAAGGTCGACCGTGACGCGCTGCCTTCTCTTCCCCCCAGGTGCTACTCCTCGAGCGTCGAGTTGCGGAACTGGAGAAGGAGTCCGAGGCGTCAGGAGAGCAGCACGCACGGCTGCGCCAGGAGAACCTTCAGCTGGTGCACCGGGCCAACGCCCTCGAAGAGCAGCTGAAGGAGCAGGAGCTCCAAACTGACGAGGAGCTCCAGCAAGCGACGCGGCGTCACAAAGAGGCTCTGAGCAAGCTGGAGCGAGACAAGGAGCTGGAGCTGGAGAACTTGCAGGCCAGGTGACTAGACCAGGAGGCAGCACGTGGAGCTTTGTGGAACCTTGTTTAGGAGCAGTGTTTGACAGTGCACGGCTCTTTACTGCCACCATCTGGCTTAAAAACTTTTTCTCTAGGTTTTTAATTGTGTGCATGTCTTGAGAGATTTCTTTTTGTTTCTCAGGTTGCAACAGCTGGATGATGAGAACAGTGAGCTAAGATCCTGCGTGCCCTGCCTTCGAGCAAACATAGAAAGACTAGAAGAGGTGAACCGGAACACTTCCAACCTGCTTCACTCTGTTCTCCTTAGTTCATCTGAAGTTGTTTCTATCCTAACTGTTCCACTTGTTTTCATTTGCAGGAGAAAAGAAAGCTTCAGGATGAGGTGGAAAGTGTTTCAGATAGGTTGCAGGAGGAGACGGAATCACGCCGGAAGATCGCCGACAAGCTGAGTCACGAGCGTCACCAAAACCAGAAGGAGAAGGAGAGCACTCAGGAGGTGGGCTTTTGCTTTGTCCTGCAGAAAAAAAGCACAACGAGTTCAGTTTGTAAAATGTAACATTGGAGCAAAGACTTTGATGTTACTCCTGTTTTTACCGTATTTCCAGCGTATAAGTCGCAGTTTTTTTGCCTAGAAGGGTCAGTCCTGCGACTTATACACAGAAGCGACTTATATACGTTTTTTTTTTCTTTTCCCCATCTTCATCACATTTTTGACTGAAGCTTTAAATATCTAAGAACTGCAACAGCGAGTCCTCCCTTGCACGCTTGCTTCACTCAGCTGGTGCAGGTGGAAGAACGCTAGAGACCTACTGTAGCAGCTCCGGCTGTGATGGATGGATAGATGTTGCCGTGCCGCCCAGATGAAATGAAGCTGTTTGGACCATTAGTTAAATGTGGCTTATACGCTGGAAAATGTGGTATCCCTGTACGACTGTTTTACTCTATATCTCTTCCCTGACTCTTCTCTTCCTTGTGTCCTTTGATGCATTGGCACATCAGGTTATTGAAGACCTGCGTAAACAGCTCGAGCACCTCCAGCTGTACAAGCTGGAGGCGGAGGCGAAGAGAGGCCGTACTCCCGGAGCGGGTCTGCAGGAGTACCAGACCCGAACCCGTGAAGCAGAGCTGGAGCAGGAGATCAAACGACTCAAACAGGTACGAGTCACATTTCCAGTTCTCCACACTTCTTGTTGAAATATAGTTGTTGTTTTTTTAATATATTTTATATTTTGGGCTGGACTTTTTTCCCCTGGGCTGCGTTGTTTTGTAAAACGTTACAATGTGATTGGCTGTTTTAGGACAACCGTTCGCTGAAGGAGCAGAATGACGAGTTGAACGGACAGATAATCAACCTGAGCATCCAGGGAGCCAAGAATTTGATGTCGGCCTCTTTCTCTGACTCCCTGGCTGCTGAGATCAACTCCGTGTCTCGTGTTGAGGTAGGTTTGAAAAAAAAAAATAAAAAAAGAAGAACTTCTGAAGAATCTCGTCATTTCTCTCTTCTGTTCAGATTAAGACACACTCGTGCACTGTTCTGTTGCATCTCCTCTGACGTTTGCTTCTCCCTTGTCCAGTTGATGGAGGCTGTCCACAAACAAGAGGAGATCAACTACAGACTCCAGGACTACATTGACAAAATCATTGTGGCCATCATGGAGTGCAACCCTTCAATCCTGGAGGTCAAATAGAAACCAGAGGGGCTCCGACTCCGCAGGCTGAACTATGAATATAAATACACACACATCCTGAAGACCTGGCAAGAGGAAAACGACAACGAAGGATGTAAAACTCAAAACACCCAAACGTCCTTTTGGAATCAAACAACTTTCACAATATTCTCTGAGAAAAGATCAATTATAGATTTCTAAGGAGGCTGTCTGTGGAAACATCAGCTTGTTCTCTTTTGAGTCTGCGTGAATTTCTGTTCATCCTCCTGAACGCACTCGGGTTCTGGTGACGTCCATGTTTTTTTGGTTAGAGGGACCCAAGTCAGTGAGTGAATGCAGAAGTTTGCGCTGCGTTGACGTAAAGTAGAAAACGTTCTCCCCATCTTTTTTCCAGAAACGGCGTCGGCCTTGCGCTGAGCTGAGTTCCACGCGAAGGCCTTCAAAGAAGGTTGCCAGATGATTCACTTGCCGTGGTTCAGTCTGCGTTGGGAGGGCGGAGACGTGGGCTGACGCCACTCGAGCAGCGCCGACTTGTGTTTTCATCACAAACCGTATGAAGAGCTGCTCAGTGGCATGAAGCAGGCGTGTTGTTTTTTTTTAAAGCTGCTCTTCAATCTGCTGTCATTCCAGTGAGGGACGTTCCTGCTGGCTTACACACGAGGAACGTCTGGAGGGTTTTGTGTGTGTGCGTGTGTTTGACATTCCCTTTCCGTTTTGGTTTTGAGCAGCCTTAAAGCAACACTTGTGTTTTCTGGGGTTATTTGCTTCATGGTTTATTGTTTTTACGATGATACAGGGTCCTGGATTCGAGGTGGGCTAGAAGAGCACTGCACTTCCTACAGGTCTCGTTAGACGGTCACAAAATGACCGTGTTCGTTCTGGCTTTGGGGAATTCTCCAGGAGATGAAAGTACAGCCCACCTGACTCCAGTAGTCTCTTGCTGAGTGAAAGAGGGAAGCACATCTGAACTTGTTCTGGCCCAGCTCGTAACTTATTGTCTGTAAAACTGTCGTTGCAACTGAAATGCTGGCATTTGATGAGTTGTACGTGAGATGCACTATGTTTTGACTTTATTCTTGTTTCCGTTAGTTTATTGTGAAGTGATGGAGTCGTGAATGAGCCTGTGTGAATATTGTGAAGAGGAGGCCCACATGTGAGTCGCGCGACTCAAACGCCATATTTATTCTGACACATTTCAACGTGACAAGCAGCTACGCTTCATTTTATCGTCTTGTTTGTTTTTTTGCCATTTTGGGAAGACTTGGCAGACCTTTTGTAGCAATAATGCTGGGAAAGAAAGTGGAAACTGAACAAACCTCTTTTCTTCTTAAGGATGTATGAAGGAATTTTGGACTAATCTGTGCTGTGCGACTAATTCTGCTGAACGTTAACGCAGAGCAAGGTGGAAGTTCTTTCCAAACCACAGCGACATCACTAACCTGTCTTTCCACTCTTCACTTCTGTCTCGATGCTCTTACTCACCTGCCGCTCCGTGGAGACATGGCCTTGGATGTAAATGATGTAAAGATTTTGTACACATTCTAGATTCTAGGTATTTTTATAGTCACGAGGAGAGAAAAAAAGATTTTTTTGTGTCTTACGCAGGAGCTGTACTCTTTAGCATGTAGCGTGTACAGTGTCTGTCAGGGTTCTTTTATTTGAAAACACGTTCAGATATTTATTCAGCACCAACTCATTGTTCTGCAGAAAACATGTTTGTGATGAATGACATCACAAAGAGTTTGATGTGCAGGAGAACTCACAGAAAGGTGGTACTTTAGGGGAATTAAAAAAAAAAAAAAAAAAAAAAGCTTGTGACCTGCTCCGAGTGGAGGTTTTGCTCTCGTCCATAACGCTCATGTTGCTTTGACCAGGGTGGTTCAGTTTGTACCGTTGTCTTCCCAGATGGAGTCAAATGCTGCATGGAAACACATTTGTTTTATAGCATTAATGTTTGACAAATCATACTTTGAACATCCACGGTGGAGTTGTTAGATGCAAGTCATTCTCAATATGACGACACATTCATTCCCAGCCTACAAAGAGCTTTTTCCTTCCCCGTCATATTTATTTCTTTGCATAACGGCACGAAGGCAAAGCAAACTATAATGTTTGAAATCTCTCCCTGCTCCATTGACAGATGGTTTGACCCAACATGGCAACAGAATTAAGACGAATCACAGCTGTTTGCACTTTACCCTCTAATTTCAGCATTTGAATTCCAGTTTTAAAATCGACCAAAGATGCACGTTTGAATTGGGATCACTGTATCGGTCGCGCTTTTGGATAACACTTTTAACTGCTCGCCCTGAGAGGAAGTCAGAAACTGGCCTGCTAGTCTGAACACTGCCTGCGTGTGTGTGTCAAACTTTGCCTTTTGAACTAACCTGATGATGAGCCCCGAGGAAGAAGCACTGGCTGTGGCTGTCTGTTTGTTTGAATTATACATTTACACCTGAACTGTAAATATGAATTGTCTTTTTTTTTTTTTTTGGTGAACTTTGTTTTCTTCTCACTTCCAGTGTCCAAGGAAAGTTTGCTTTAAGGCACAAAGAGCACTACCGTTGTAGTGCATGGCTTGCCATTATGTGACACGGGAAGATTTAAAAAGAGAATCTTGTAGAAAAGAGAATCTGTACAACTTAAATTTATTCCTATTTTCACATATAAATGTATAAATTATTACAGTACTGGGTACAGCTGTATATTATTTTTGAAGCACCCCCCCAAAGTGATTGAATATTAATGCAAAAGAAATATGTCAAAAAGAGAACATTTAAAGGTAAGAAGTGGAAATAAGAATAGAATAAATAAATGGAATAAAAATACTGGTATGTGGTTGCCTAGTTATTTTAATTTTATTTGTATGTGTGTGTGTGTTCATGAAAGAAAGCATGAGTGTACAAGTGTCATGTTTGAATATAAACTGTCCTCATGACAGACATCCAGAGGGTAAATTGTGATTTATTTATTTTTTCACCTCTGTCTTATACGTAGAGGTAGTTAGTATACAGGAAAACATCAGTGTAATTGTTTATGCGGAACCAGACTTCCTCTGGTTTGGTGTTGGCGCCGCCTGCTGGTTGAGAGTTGAACTGCAGTCACTGAGGGCGCAGGAAGTCGCTGAGTGCCCTCTGTTGGACGAACGTGAGAACTACACTTGCAGAATCAAGTCGTAAATGTGATCAACAGCGATATTTATTTTTCCTATACGAGTTGAGAAACGCTAAATATACAGTATAAGATACGGCTGATATATTAATTTTTCCAAATCATTTTGGTTCAGGTAAGTGTGCACCACACTTAATTGTCAATTATAGTAACTTCACTGCGGTAATGACTGATGGACCCTGAATTTAAAATCAACGATTAAAAAAATAAAAATGAAGTTTTACACGTCACCTAAAACCGATTTTTTAAAAATTAAATGTAAAATCACTTAAAAAAATAAATCTCCTTTTAGAGGACACTACTGAAAATTGTGATTTTTCAATCGGATGTTAAACTTTGGTTTGGTTTGGTACTTTGGTTGCCTTGTCGCTGTTTTAAGTGCTCCATAAATAAAATGGTATGACATGGTATGGTAGTTTCATCTGTAATAAAAGTTGACATTTTAGGTTTTAGTGTCGAAATAACGATAACCAATGATACCTAATATTTATGCACATCAATTAATTATTCATGAACAATTAATTTATGAATAGTTTCATCGTATTTACACAGACGCATGGTAAAAGTTGCTCTGTTGAGCAAAAATGTCAAAAAGCCTTGAATGCTTACCAAGTGGTGAGACTCCATATTAGTTATTTATTTAGTTCAAATGTTAAGCGTAAAAAAAATCAGGTTATTTATACTGAACGAGTTAATTCAAGTGTAAATAAATAAATACGGTAGCTGGAAAGAGGCTGGCAGACGTGTTGCCAAAAATGCCCAAAATACGATAATTTGACCATTCCGTGAATGTGTCGTTGTAATTGGTTGCCATCAGCCTGTCGCAACCGAATACTGTACTGACCATAGATATGTATTTATATAATATCTATGGTACTGACTCTCACAGAGACAGCTTCAGTTTCAACCCGGACAGAAAAAGCTGCGACACAACTACGTAAGTGCGTGGTGACGTAAAGTTACGCAGCCTCTTGTTTCTTACGGTCCTATTTTGATGAAGCACATGAGAAAAAGTATGCCCTGTTAATCCAGTGAGTTTGAGCCACAAATGTAAACGGGTAAAGACTTGTTTTTTTTATTATAACGGTGATTGCGCAGTATGTTCATATCAGCAGTATTGTATTCTGTTATTTTTCATTAATAAAAAAAAAAACTACGGAGTTAACCAAGCTAACAGAATAACCTAATTTTCATTGAACACACTTTCAGTTAGCTAAACCAGTGTTGAATAAATTTAGTAGGGCGGAGTTGTCTTCCACTTGACAGACGACACAATGCGCCAATACAGTATAGACTTATTTATTTTGTACTGATTTGTATGTATAACTTTATTATTTTGTCCTAGGTATGCTAGCTGCTGTTTATCTTTTGTAATCATGGAGTCAGTTTCGACTAATGCAGAGGTTCGACTAGCAGTGGCCCAATCATTCCGGACTCTCACGTCATCCACGGACTGTGACGACATTACTGCTGCTCTTCAGACCCTCACCTCCTATTTGGATGACGGAGCAGAGAGTCAAACCTCAGCAGCTCAGCGGGAAGAGTTCAGCAGAGCTCACTACAGCCGGACTCTTCAGTTTCTGGTCAGCAACATCCAGGCAGACTGGCTGTGGAGCCTCTCAGCCAAACAGCGCACAGAGCTGTGGGATCCTTTGTTTCTTAAAGGACCTCCAGATCAGGCACTGTTGGTGCTGATGGATGCAATTACAGAGCTGAGGTGAGAGATACCTGACTGAGAGGTGTTTATGTTTGTTTGTTGTCATCATCTGATGCTGATATCTCCACACAGACCTTCAACATGTCTGGACCACCTGGTCAGCATCACAGAGAAGTTCCTTCAGAGTGGCCGTCTTGCTGACCTGCTGTGGTCCTACTGTGTGCAGTCAGCTCCCTCAGACTCCCCCCAGTTTAGAGAGACTCTCCTGAGTCGGATAAGTGCGCTGCCAGATATCACCGCTAACAAGTTACATCCCAACATCAGACCACCTTTTCTGCCTCAGCAGTACTACTCACTGCTGGCCACTGAGATGCTAAATGCACTGCAGAGAACCTGCCAGGCTCTCAAAGGTTACATAGTGTTTAAGTGTTGATTTTTGTATAGGCCATTTCATATAAAGTCAGCTTCTGTGTCACTTTTATTTCTTATTTCTAGGTGGAACAGACTGTTCTTTAAGTTTTGTAGCTCAAACACTTGGAAAAGTGTGTATCCAAGGACACAGTGGTGAGTCTACTTCCATTAATTCAAAGCTGAGCTCTAGATATTTTAATTTTTATATCATTGCGTGCATGTTTCTTTGTAACTGGTTAACATATTATCTAATCAATATTAATTACCTGATTTTAAATTGGTCAAAAATTTCCTTTTTCCTTTATCATTATAGACAGTAAGGAAGCAATTAGAGCAGTTTAGCACCATATCTCTTTACTTTATCACACTAAAACTTTAAAATAATTATCATGAGGTGTCATCTAAAGATCTATAACAAAAACAAAACTCAAACCTACAATGAGAAAAAAAAATCTTAAAACCTTTTAGTTAACCTTTATTAAACCATACAAATCCCAATGAGATCACAGATCTTTTTTTTGCAAGGGAGGCCTGGTCCTGCAGACAACCTAACATCATGCTTTTGGACTGTGGAAGGAAACTGGAGTACTTTACTCTGAGAAAACCTACACAAACACAGGGAGAACATAACTCCGCACAGAAAGACCCAAGATCCAAACCAGGGATTGAACCCAGGACCTTCTTGAGGCAACAGCCTAACCAACAAGCTATCATGCTCCCTAAATTAAAAAAACTAAAATAAAATTTCAGTAACGAATTACACATTGACCACTGCCAGTGGTGAGCACAGCTAACCAAAAAGTTAACTTTGCTAACCCATATTATGCTAACAAAAAAAAATTAGCTTTGCTACCAATAACCTTTAAGACGACTGTCACTCTTTCTTTGTCACGTCTTCCTCTCCTTCCAGTTGAAGCTGTTTTAACCAATCACGTCTTGTCACGTGTAGTAAGCCAACAGCGTCCCTAACGGACTCTTCGAGAGACACGCCCACAACAGACAGAAACTAGCTTGTCAAATTTGTTAACGTACTTAAAGTTGGCAAAACCTAATTTAGTGGAAGCTAATTCTGCTAACAGTTTCTACAGTTAGCAAAAACACTAATCCGCTAAATGAAACATTTGTTCCGCTATTCGCTGTTGGCGTACAAGCAGAACTGTGCCCATCACTGCCTTTCATGCCATCCATTTTCTAGAAGATAACTCTGCCAGTTCTACAGATATTTAGCTAAATATCTGTAGAACTGGCAGAGTTATTGCCATTGTGTTTGAAATGAGAGTTGGTTTCAAAAGTTAATCAGTTGTAGATCAATTTTTTTTCCCCCCTGAAAGTTTCAATGACATCTGTCCAGTGGTTTGAGATCTTTTGCTAACAGATAGAGACATGCTAACACATAAACATTATTGTGTGCCTTTTGCTTTTCGATGGTGGGTCGTAACACTTTAAAAACAAATATTTAAGAGATTACAGCAACAAAAAAGAAAACAATCTGAACGTTTGCTCTTTTCTTCTTTTTAGAGTTTGTGTTTCGTACTTGAGGTGCACCTTCATAATGAATGCTGTCGTTATTTGCTGTGTACATTCTGACGTAGAGCCTCTCGTGTCCTCTTGTTTTTCTCCAGGCTTGGTTCTGGCAGTGATGGCTCCTCGACTGTGCGTGTGCACGCGCTCAGACATGTTGTGGCGGAGGGTGTGCTGGAAGCTGCTGGAGAACATTCCTCAGCGGTGGATGGAGAGCGTTCTCGTAGGACTGGTGCAGACTGTCAGTGGGTTAGTTGGTCAAGCGAGGTTAACCACATGGATTCAAAAAAATAAACATCAGTTCAACTCATTTATTACATCTGTTTTTGTTATTGTTTGTGTTTTTATTTATTTATTGTTGTTTTGTTTCAGACCTGATGCTTTGGGCCGAATCATTGGAAATCTAGTGCTAACAAATAAAAAAGCTCAGTTTGTCATAACTCATAAACTGCTGTTACTACAGTATAAGTACAAGGTAATACAGTAAGTTATTGTTTTGCAGTGCATCATGCGTGTCAGAAATATAAAGCACGTGTTTTCTGTTGTCATGTTATTGTGTTCAGACTCAGGTCTTAAGAACTTTATTGGGTTACCTCGCTGCAGACGAGGATCGACGACCACTTCTCATTCAGGTTTGTGCACCGGTCCATGATGTATAAATAAAACATTCACTGTTATTTTTAACATATCTGTGTGTGTTTCCAGGTTATACGGTCCGTGTCACAGGCCTGGGTGAACCCCAGTGCAGTAAAACACACTCCTCTAGAGCAGCAGCTTTATGTGAGTAAAGCCTTACTGCTGAGTGTGAGTCTGCTGAAGGACTCGGAGCTGCAAG
The DNA here is from genome assembly GCA_031762415.1 of Simpsonichthys santanae. Lineage (NCBI taxonomy): Eukaryota > Metazoa > Chordata > Actinopteri > Cyprinodontiformes > Rivulidae > Simpsonichthys > Simpsonichthys santanae. The sequence continues at coordinate 12,624,939 of JARVLU010000489.1, forward strand.
AGCTGCGTTCAGGTACAATAAAACCAAACGCGGTGCAAATATAACAGCTTTTAATTTTTTTTTTCATAAAGTTCATGCCGAAAAGGATAACTATACTGTTAATCTGTCTTGTATTCTTAGTCTTTTGAGGAACTTATTTATATTATACAATAACTAGATTAAAAGGCCAGCTAAAAACTAAAGTAGTAAAAGGTTAGCTAAAAGTTAAAATAGCAAAGGGCTAGCTAAAAGGTAAAAGTATTAGGGTTAGCTAAAATGTAAAAGTATCAAATAAAAGGCTAGCTGAAAGCTAAAGTAGCAAAAGGCTAGAGTAGCAAAAAGCTAGTTATAACCTAAAACATCATAAGATTAGCTAAAGTCCAACGTAGCAAATTTGTAGATAAAAGCTAGAAGTAGCATATTGGTTGCTAAACACTTAAAGTTGCAAAAGATTAGCAGAAGTATCAAAAAGCTAAAATGATCAAAACTAGCTAAAAACTGAAATTGCAAAAATAAATAAATAAGTAGCAAACTGATAGCTAAAAGTTAAAAGTAGTAAATTGGTAGCTAAAAGCTAAATGTAGCATACATGTGTACAAAGGGGTAGCTAAAATCAAAATGTGCAAAAGGCTAGCTAAAAGCTAAAATTAGCTTAAGAAGACTAAAATAATGCTGAAGCAGGATTTAAAATGTTCACACCATTTTTCTTAAGGGAAATATTAAATGTGATAAATAAAGGGAAATATTTTTGAAAAGTATAAAATTAAAAAAAAGTAATAGCAACCATTTTCTAAATGCAAAAACATACAAACCAGGACAGCAGTAGTGTAAGTTGACATTCACACCCTTCATGTTTCTTATGTGCAGAATGTTTGTGTTTGTTTTTCAGAGCTCCTTCAGTGCATGCTGGGTGGCATGCAGAGCCACCTGGACAGCAATGTGCTGCAGGTCAGAAAAATGGGCATGGTGGTTGGAGAGTGTCTGAGCGCCCGGATGGATTTCAGTGGAGCCGAGCTGAAATTTGAGGTTAGAGCTGCTGCAGAGCTGATGCTGATAAAGAAGTAGCTAGTGATTCAGCATCAGCTTTTAGAATGTTTGATTAAAACACAAGATTTAAACTTGATTTATCTTGTGTTGTAGTATGAGCAGGATGAAGAAACTCGAGAGCTGCTTTCTCTCATAACTCCTGACACGTGTGACGAGCCTGAACCTGAGCTTGTAAACAGGTATTTGTGAAAGTTTGGTCTAATGAACTCTAATGCTGTGCGCTTGCATTCGTGAATCTTTGAAACATCAGCACAAAGTTTAGACTACCGTATGACTACAAATTATTTAAATCTATGTAATTGTAATTAAATTAGAATTCTGAATTAAAGAAGCTGTTCATTTGTGTCTTAACATTAGAAACTGCTGCATTAGTTTAGTCTTTAGATGTGAGTACAACTTTAACTAGAAAAACTGCATTTCCTGTGAAAATGCAGTGTGAACTCTTATTGCTGAAGAACTTGCTGAAATTAGCTAAAAACATGCTGGAATGTAGCTGAACTGGAAGAACAAGCCCAAGTTATAAGAAGAATATAAGAAGAAATTAAAGGCTGAAATTAGATATAAAATAGCTGAAAAGTAGCTGAAAAATCAGTAAGACATTTAAACTACCAAAAGGAAATGGAAGGAGCTGGAATGAGCTAAAAAATGAGGAATAGCTCAAAAACCTAAATTTAACACAAAAAAACAGCTAAAAGTAAAAAGTGGCTGAAATAGCAGAAAAAGCTGAAACTAGCATAAGATGAAAGAAGCATAACAAGCTGAAATTAGCAGAAAGAAGTTAATTAGGCTGAAAGTAGTAAATATTACCACAAAAACTTGAAATTTATCTGAAAACTGATTAAATTAGCTAAAAATGCTAAAAAGAAGTAGCTGAAAAGGTAGAAAGAAAGCTTAAGTTAGCAGAAGGAAGCAAAAAGAACACTTGTTTGATGAAAGAAGCAGAAATTAGCATAAAAACGTGGAAATTATCTTTTAAAAAAGCTGAAATTAGCAAAATAAATAAATAAATAAAGCAGCTAAAAAGTAGCTAAAAAGCAGACAGAAGCTGAAATTTCCAAAAGGAAGTAGAGTACATTTTTGTTGAATTAGGCTGAAAAAAGTTGAAATGAGCACAAAAAATATGGAATTCGCTAATAAAAAAGCTAAAATTAACATAAAACAGATAAATAGTAGCTGACATAGCAGACAACACTGAAACGTGCAGAAATCAACTGAAAGGTACATAACAAGCTGAAATGAGAAGAAAGAAGTTAGAAGAAGTACAAAAATGTTGTAGTTTGCAGAAAGAATCTGGAAGGAGCAGAAAACAGCTGAAATTAGCTGAAAGTAGCTGAAAAAAAGTTTAAACTTGCACAAGGAAGCTGAAAGAAGCTGAAGCAGAACAAAGTATGAAAGGAGCAGTAAAAGGTTGTAAACAGATCTGAAGATTTGAAGGATGTAAAATGAACTCACTTAATTTTCTATGAGAAAAAAAAGTGGCAGAAAAGGCTAAATATTTCAAAAAGCTGAAGTTGCACCAATACCAAAAGTCATAGCACTTTTCTGAACAAGCTGAAATTTAGATGTATGATTTGTTGAAGTAGCATGAAAACTGCGGGATGAAAATTGTGCAGAAAAACATACTGAAAAAAAAAAATCTCATTAGTGTGAATGCATTCACATTATTAAATCCAGTGATGTCATAGTTACATTGAAAAAGTAACTTAGTTAAGTTACTGATTACTTGATTTGGAAAGTAACTAAGTTAGATTACTAAGTTACTTTATTAGTTACTTTCAGCAGCTGCTGACAAGAACCCTCTGTCACAATACATAAAAAAATTAAAAGTATTAATAAAATAATTATCGTAATAAAAAATATTTAAAAACAAAACGGTCTTTCTTGACTTCATTAAACATAAATACTGTACTTGTTTTTATAAAACAGAAAATAGTTTGAATATCATTAAACATAAATACTTTTTTAAAATAAAAAGATATGGTTGTATTTCTTGAATTCAATATCATAAATAAAGATTGAATTAATAAAGAAATACAGTACTTGCTTTATATAAAAATATGTCTTTCTTGACTTCACTAAGTAAATAATATTTTTACAAAAAAAGTCTTTCTTCACTTTGTTAAACATAAATACTTTTTAAAATAAATAATATAATAAAGACAGTCTTTCAAAGTCAAAATCAGAGTTTTTTTTTTTATTTTATGCTATTGTGTACACCTGGGTCTTAGTTACATCCAAACAAACAGAAATTGTAAAAGAAAAACAGTAATATGTTCTAAGATATGAATTAAGAAATACAGGTTGTCCTCGACCTACGGCACCATTGACCTACGGCGCTCCGTACTTACGGCTCCGCCCCCAGTGACGTCATACGCCGTTGGTTGCCTTTTTTATGCAGCATTTTATATTGTTTTCATTTTTTTTTAGGGTATTTTGTTAGCTAACTGCTTGGAAACAATTAAAACTCATTAAAACGGCCGTTCAAAGTTGTTTTACATAAAAAAAAAACTGTTTAAAAAGACGTTACCGATTGCCGTTTAGTTTCGGTTTCATTTTGCGGCCGAAAATCCGCGTTTACGGCCGCCACGGCGAGCGGTTACGGTTTAAGTCTAAATCGGTTTCCGGCCGGGCCGGAAGAACGGATCTCGGACGGAAACTGGGGACTTATGGTAACCATCAGCCTCAGACGATGCTGTCCACATGGAGAAACAATCTCACCCCTGTGTTGGCTCTTAGTTGTCGATGGCCTACTAAGTGGGTTGAATAAATCTAGATTCATACATACACGGGTATGCAGATGACTTGGTCATACTTATAGAAGGCTCCTGCCTGGATAATCTATGTAACCTAATGCAGAAGGAACTAAATATTATATCCAGATGGTGCACGGAGAAGGAACCTTTTGTCAATCCAAACAAGGTAGAATTTATTATTATTATTATTTCCATTTTTGATGTTATATCCATTAAAAAAGGTACATTTTTAGTCAGTTGTAAAATATAACAAATTATGACATTATAGAAATATAGAATATAAAATGATTTTATGTTTGAAGAAATACAACTAATTAAAGAACAACTTGAATGTATGATTTTAGATTATAACACATCTTTCTGTCAAACTTAAAGATGCTGTTTGTCAACACATTGGTTTTCGCATTTGTGTGTTTTTATATAGCAAAATATATTGAGTTGATAAACCTTTTCTGTAGGAGTTAATGGTTTCTATATGTGGTGTCCTTGTGACTACGACATCTTTTCACAGTAGCAGCTTATTTAGTTTAGCAGTTTCTATGGTTTTGTCCTTGTTTTTTAACTGAAATACGGTCAACACCAACATTTTTAGATAGGGATGCTTTTATTAAACCTTCAGAAAAATAAGCAACAGTTGGATGCAATTTGTAGGGACTAACCAGAAGTGCAGGAGATTGGTGGTCTGATTCTTAACATCACAAAATTGTTTTGGGTCATTGGCAATAAAAGGGTCAGGAGTGTGTGTGAGTGGCAGCATAATCAGTATTTGGTCTCAACACCTTCATACACAGACTGGGTATTGTAACCAAACTGTTTTTACTCTAGAATTCCCCACAACAGAGACAATATGTGTGTTAGGATACTCACAAGCCCACAGTTGAGTACCTTGTGGTGAAGTTCTTCCTAGTGAATAATGAGGTCACTATTCGGTGGTTTGAAGCTGTACACCCTCTTGTTATGGATGAGTTCCTTGGAGAACTGTACTCTCCATTCTGAAATTCTATTGTTTACCTGCAGGGCTTCAGAGTCCATGTGGACAATGGTAGTGTTACCTGGAAGGATGCAATTGGGGATAATGGCCTCCCTGATCTTCTTTTGAACAATTTTCTGTTGTTGTACTTTTATGCTTGGCATAAATTGTCTATAATGAACACCAAGTTCAAGCTTAGGGTAGTCCAGTAGCATAATTGGTTTCAGACCATCATTGGGACAAAGGCTATTGGCAGAATTTGTTTATCAACAGATCTGCAAACCTTTGCCTTAGACATTAGAGAGAGCGACAGAGTTATCAACTATGTACAGGTAGTCCCCGGTTTCCGGCCGAGATCCGTTCTTCCGGCCCGGCCGGAAACCGATTTAGACTTAAACCGGAACTGCTCCCCCTGGCGGCCGTAAACGCGGATTTTCGGCCGCAAAACCGAAACCGAAACTAAACGGCGATCGGTAACGTCTTTTTAAACACGTTTTTTCAATGTAAAACAACTTCGAACGGTCGTTTTAATGTGTTTTAACGTGTTTCCAAGCAGCTAGCTAACAAAATACCCTAAAAAAAAAAATAAATAAAAATAAATAAATAAAATGCTGCATTAAAAAGGCAACGAATGGCACGATGACGTCACTGGGGGCGGAGCCGTAAACGTGAAACGCCTTAAACCGATGACGCCGTGAACCGGGGACTACCTATATATATTTTTTTTTTTTTATTTTTTTTTTAACCATTTAGTTTTGTTCATTTTCTTAAATGTACACATTGTCTTGGCATTTTTAACATCACTCTCCAAACCATTCTACAGTCCAATTTCCTGGATTGAGGTAGACTGTCCCATCAAAAAAAGTTCTGAATTTTGGTTTGACAAATATCTCTGTCCCCTTAAGGTTATAACGCCTTTGCTTTTTAACAAAATGTATTTGGATATTTAAAGGCAATGTGTTATTCTGAGCCCTATACATAACTGATAAAATACTATAATCTACCAAATCATGGAATTTCAATAACTTCAGTTGATAAAATAATGTGCTTGATGGGTGACAGAAATGCTTTCTAGTGATGATTCTTACAGCTCTTTTGGACCTCTTATTTTGCTGCTTATATCTTTATCAATCAGTTCCACACAGCGAGTCAAGGTCGTGCAAGATAAACTGATTATTCTAACTTGCCTTGGCTCTCCAGACACAATAGACCTGCTGTCTTTACAATGCATTCTTTAAAAAACTTGTCTTCGAAGACTTGATAGCATAGTTAGCAGCTAGCAAAGCAACCGCTGATATTCTACTATTTAAAAACCATTTCTTGGCATATATGCAGCCTTTAATTCGACCTCAGTGAAAAAATATTTTATTGTCCACTCAGTATTAAACACTCACTCACTGTCCACTTTTTTTTCTATGATAAACTTGTTTCAACAGAAGGGTTCATCGTGCAAGCTAAAATGGGAAAAATACATGTATTACTTCTTCTTCACTTTTCCTCCAATAAACACCAGTGTCTGTAGTTTGCCATCTATTGGAGAAATGCAGGCACTATAGGTAAAATTACAATAGTTTAAAAAAAAATCATTTTTTAAAATATAATTTGGACCAGTTCGGAGAGCCAATTAAAAAGCCCATATGGCTCGCGGGCCGTAGTATGCCCATGCATGTACTAAAGGCATGCATTTTTACTAAAGACATTTGCTTTGGACTGAAACACTTTTCATGAGACTAATAAAGTTACCCTTGCATTTTCCATCCAACCATACATTATCTTTACTTGCTTCTTCCTTTTTGGGTCGTGGAGGTCACTTGTGCCCATGTCCAGCAATCACTGTGTGAGAGGCGGGGTACACCCTGGACAGGTCACAAGTCCATCACAGGGCCACATAGAGACAAACGAGACAAACAACCATTTACTCTGAGGCAGCAGCTCTACCAGTTGTGCCAACGTGCTGCCCTCCTTGCATATTATCAGTTTAACTCCACAATTCTAAACATTTAAAGATTGGACTCTATAAGAGTAAAAAGGTCAACAGTAATAAAAGGAAAGATGTTTGATAATATTTGTGTTCATAAAAATATGTACAATGTAAGTCATTGTCTGTTTTTTATAAATAGCACTCATAATGCAACTAGTGAAATGAAAATGGCATGAAGCTGAAAAATGAACTCCTGCTACTTCAGAGCTAGTTCAACCTGTGTGTGCTGCAGGCTGCTGCTCTGACAATTAGTCTGTACCATCTGTGTGTCAAAGGGGGGCAGTCCCTGCCCTCAGCCATCTCTGCCTGTTGATCAGCTCGTGCTCCTCTAATGCTTGGAAGGAAATTACAATCACTACTTTATTAACTTACCAAGTCAAAAAGTTAAAATGACTACAGAAACCTATACAGGTAGTCCTCGCGTTGGGGGGGGGGGGGGGGGGCGG
>JARVLU010000489.1:12641983-12654386 GCA_031762415.1 Simpsonichthys santanae
CAGTCACATGCCATAAGTGTCCCTAGGTAAGTCACTGAACCACTCATTGCCTCTGATGTGTCCCATTTGTGAATAAATGTGACAAAGCACCAATTAGTCTTTATATAGATATAGTAGAGTGCTATATAAATGGGTAAAGGAGGATACAGATTGTAATGTAAAGCACATTGAGTATCTTGATTACCGGTAGATAGAAAGCAGCTGTATAAGTGCAGACCATTTATATATTTCTGCCTGTGTTTCCATCTTCTCGTTTAGACATAAATTGGGGACATGGCGGTGTATTTTGACCACCGTATTGAGGCCCCTGAAAACAGTGACGTGCCCTCTCACCTCACATGGCACTCGACCTTTCCAGTACTGGCTGTGGCCTCAAGCAGCCCTGCTTCCGGAGGCAGTGTAGACCTCTACCTACAGCAGGTAAACACAAGGCTCAGAGGGCTGCACTCTGGCATAGAGACTGAAAGGGGGCTATTTTTTGTTTTTTGGATATTAAACATTGATGTCACTAAACAGTACTGTGTAAAAACAGGGAGAGCATGTTGAGAGCTGCCATGTAGAACGACCTTACCAGCCCACTGTGCTTCGTTGGCATCCCTTAAAGCCAGTTCTGGCTCTGGGATGGGAGAATGGAGAGGTAGTGTTGCTGATACAGACCTCTGGAGATCAAATAGTCTTGCCCAGTTCGCACACAGCCTGCATCACACTGTTGGAGTGGAGTACGTCAGGCAGCCGTTTAGTAACTGGTGACCAGGTATGTTTTCATTCATCTACGGTACAACACATTTGAATGTCATTTACTTTTTTTGGCCTTAGGGCGATGTTGACCTAAATTAAGTTACCTATGTGCAACATAAAAATAGCTTGAACTTTGTATTTCATATGTATTCTGTATTTTTTTTTTTTTTTTTTTTTTTTTTGACAGACTGGTGCGTTAGCAGTATGGAAGTTCGATGCCAGAGGGAGACCTATGGGGAATCCTTTAGTTAGGCATGAATACAACAAACCTTTAACTTGTTGCATCTTCAAACCTGCCTCTCCTGGAGAGTAAGTAGTAGATTTTTTTTTAATTTTTTTTTTTTAATTTTTTACTTTAGGCATTATTGGGCTCTGTTTACACTTGTGTTGTTGCACCAACTTTTTAATTTGTTTTACTTCAATTAATTTAATTATATGAAAAATCATGGGTGTCACTGTAGCTGAGCTGGAGTAAGCAAAAGAACATACCCTATAAATTGATATATACAACATTGTCCATACAAATTATAATTGTATATACAAAAGAAATAAGTGAAAAATCTTAGAAATGTTTAATTTAAACAATGAGTTGCTGATATACAGTATAGGCCCTAACTCTTTTAACAGTGATGTGGCAAAGTTAGCTCGGGCTTCTGTGAGTGGAGATGAGAGCGCGCTGGACATGTTCAGTTGGAAGGGAGCACCTCTAAAGATGGGCCCTCAGGAGGGACTTGCATTCTATGTCAGCACTGCCGACGGTAAACATGTCTTTGGTTTTGTTTGTAGTCAAGCATGTTTTAGCATATTTATTGATTATTTACCTCATTGTCCTTTATACACAGGAAAGGTCCATGTTGTTGATGAGCATTGTAAGACGAGCACACTTCTTAGTGTGGAGGGCTCCATCAAGAAACTTTTCTATTTTGAAAAAAGGGAAATGTTCGCCGTGATCACAGAGGCCCTTATGTTGTCACAATACAAGCTGAGACCTGAGGGTGGAGCACAGGAATTGATGAAGGTGTGTACCAATATGATTGTACAAACCTTTAATTTCTACTATTTATTTATTTATTTATTATTATTTGGATTTTCAAAAATGGAACTCAAGTTTATGGCTATTTTCAGGTGAAGTTGAGCAGCAAGGCTGGACAAAACACTGACATTATTTGGACAGAGAACAGCCTCCTTATAACAGCAACAGGGGAACAAATCGTCAGGTCTGTTTTTACTTATGATCTCTCTGCACACATGCACATTTCTACCTTTGGTAGTCATTTTTTTTCTCTTACCCTTTCAGGCTGTCAGACCTAGAGAGAGATGACAACTATATTTTATCTCTTGATGAGACATTGGGGTTTGAGAAAGGAGAAATTATCAATTGTGTTTCATACTGTGCAGCAAAAGGTAAATAAAAAATGTGTACAAATGGGACAAAAATCAGTGTTTTTTAATTACAATTGTGTGATTTTGTAATTAGTTTAGCCATTTACATAATCTTAAAATTCAAGCAAGCACTTGCCCCTTTATTGGGACAGTGTTGGCAATCTGTGTTGAAAAATCAGAATTCTTTTATAATTTGTGGAATCCGTAGAAATCCTGGCAGCCGGTACTTCCAATGGGCGCATAGCAATGTGGAAGATGGTCATGCAGCCAAGTAGCAGCAGATTAGACACAAAGGTCCTGTGGAAATTACAAACACCCACAGAAATAGAAGGAAATGTCACTCAGCTACAGGTACCATCTTCACAACCATGCAGTTTTATTGTATATCTATGAAAAATCATCAACAGGATATGTACATCTTTCAGGTTAAAATGGAAGGTATTTGAATTTTCATTTTAGTGGGGCTCCAGCCAGAATTTGTTGGCAGCAAACAACTCAAAGACGGTGCTGATTCTCTGTGAGCACAGTATGTCAGCCCACTACAGCCAACAGGTGGCAGCAGTGCAGCTCACCCCGACACAGCTCAGCATCAGTCATTTCACCACAGGAGTGCACCTTGCTCTGCAGTCTGACATGCACATCAAAGGAGTGTGTGTTAACAAGGCAAGAGTAGAGAAGAAAATCCTGACTTTTTTTATATGAATAAGAATTTAAAGTTATTGTCTTGTTCAACTTGCTTTATTGTACCCACAGGACTCTGTGACCATCTGGAATGGTAAACAAGTCAATGTATATGAGCTCTCAGAGACAGTTTTACGCAGCACAGGTACACATGAAAAACATCTGAACAGTTTAAACTGCAATTCCAACACTGCTCTGCATTTGAGCTTTATTTTATTGTATTTTGTGATTTATTTTTCAAAACCAACTTTTATCTATGCTCCTTTCTTATGCTACGCAGGATCATTTTCTTGTGATTCCCAAGTGGTAGCTGTACATGATGAGAACCTCTACACTGTGGAACCAAACAGGGTACAAATCCGAACGCCACAGGTTTGTTACAACTTCAAACACCGTCTCAACACATAAAGTTTGTTTAGAATTTTAAGACCCCCTTTTTTTTTTTTTTTTGACCATCTGGATTTGTTTTGTTTTTTTCAGGGCACAGTAAAGCAACTTTTAACTTTCTCCAAGGCAGAGGGAAACCCTGTGCTACTCAATGTGTGCCAGTCTTACCTGGTGGTAGGTACAGACACAGCGCACATCAGAGTTTTTGACCTCTCTAGAAGGTATGGACTTTATGACGATCATTTCCCTTAGTATAAACACCCCATACAGATACATAAACGGAGCCTTCTGGCTGAATTCATGTATAGTATCTTGCCACTTTTATTGACATTTTAATATTTTTATAGAGATGCCAAAGCTCACTGCAGTGCTAAGAACCTGGCAGAACAGATTGCCAATATGGGGGCTCTGAAGTCTGTCAAATGCAATGCCAATGGTAGCCAAGTTAGCATCCTGATCTCTCAGGTATAAAATAAATGTAATATCTTTAACTAGAAATTATCATCTTGGCTGTACTGATCATTACGCTTTTTTTTCTTCCCTCAGGTAAATGGACGACCAGATCACAAAGTATACTTTTATGATGTTGAGATGGACACCGTTACTCACTTTGACTTCTTCACTGGGAGGCCATCCAGTGGTGTCTTTCAGCCCGAAGAAAGTTATAAGTAATTATATTTTGGTTTGTATATCCTGTGTGTATACATATTGTCTTCTATTTGTCCCACATGCTGATATACATGTCTGTGTTTTGTAGACAGAAGTTTCAGGAGACTGAATTCAGCGAACGCTGTCCTGTGTCTCACTACTGGGACGAAAGTGAACCTCGCCTTTTTGTTTGTGAGACGGTGCCAATCAGCTCTGAAACCTCATCAAGGAATCACTTAGAGGTGGTAAACGTGACTCTTTTAAACTAATAAATGTAAAATGTTACTGCACAGCTACAGTGCTGGTACCTTTTTACTTCTGCATGCACTGCATTTATTAAAAATATTTACTTACATTTATAAATAAATGAAACTGAGAACCTAAAGCCATTTATCTTCTAGTTGTTTTTTAATAGTGTGAAAGAAAAAGTTGACAGTGTCCCATGTCCTGTCCTCCTAGGTGGATGTATCAGTGGTGACACTCTTCTGTACACAAGACCATGGACTCCTCCTACAAGACTGTTTCCCAAAACCTTCTAGCCTGCAAGCCCTACTTGCTCTGGATGTGCCCTACTATTATTTTAGCTGTAAGGTGAGGACAGAGAGCATGTGCTCCACTTTTGTGTTATCTGTTCAGTGGGGCCTCCTCATATACGTGCAGTGTTTTTCTCTTTGATTTTGTTTTTCTGACCCACAGTGACACTGGTGTCATAACCCCTTTTAAAATTGAGAAAAGTTTCTTATTAAGGTTTAACATTAACTTTTATCTCATGAAGTCTCTAAGTGACATCTACTGAACATCCTGATTCAGTCATGTGACTAGTGAGGTACTCTGGGTACTGACGACTTAATTTCCAAAGTCTTGTGCACCAGGGAAGCTAATTTTAGAAATGTTATGTTCTTTTACCAAAGGTGAGTTTCCACTGTTTCAATTATGCTAATCCTTAGATAACATGTCACATGTTATAACCTGGTTTGATAGCATTTCTAAAACAATTTGATAAAGAATAGGTTTGTCAGATATTGTTGTGACATATATGTCACATCGGGCAATAAACTCTAAAATGTACAAAAAAAATTCCATGTGACATATTTGACACAATAAGACAAATACTAATCAGCTCAGTCGGTTTAGCTCAGTCTGTTATTTTAGATAAATATATTTTATGTTGTTCATTTTAAATCATATTTAAATAAAAATAAGCATGACATTACTATTTCCAAATGTGGAATAAATTTACTAAGTATGCCCAATGTGATATATTGTATACGGTATGTCACATTTCAGATCTGTGCCAGTAGGTAGAGGTATTTTTAAAAAAAACTTCAGAAATGTGTTGCATATACTGTACTGTAATCCATTTGCTATAATTTACAAACAAATTAGTTTTGTTTTTCACAGCCTCCATATTATTTTTCTTATGTGAAATCCTGTGTTTGGTTTGACACACTGTAGCTACTGTTTTGGAAATATGATATCTTTCGACCGGAAGTAAGTGGCTGTACCCCAGAATTCACCCAGAAAGCTTCTGTGTTCTTGATTCCTATCTTCCAGAAGCTGAGATTGTGTTTGATTTGTGCTGCAGTTGATCAAAATAAAAATGTCCATGCCAACAAGATTCACAGCACAAATTAAATCACTTATCTAGATTTTACTATCATTGTTCTATCCCTTATGCACTTGATTAATAGATTTGTTTCTGTGTCATTCGGTTTAATTTCCTCCTATCCATTCCTCGGTATTTTTGCATTCTTCCTAGTATTTACTTCACAAAAATGATTCAACATGCTGTTTTCTAAATCACATCTTTCTGCCTTGTCTTATGTTGTTCAGCCAGGTGAAGGGGATCCAGGCTCAACAAAGGCTTCATCACCTTCACATCCGATTCAGTCAACAACAGATGCTGCTGCCCAGTTCTCCCGGATGGTTTCCAGGCGATCTCTTAGAGACTTTGTTGAGCTGGAGAACTGTGACAAGGCCACTCGTGATGCCATGCTGAACTTCAGCTTCTACCTGACCATCGGTGACATGGATGAAGCCTATAAGTCTATCAAGCACATCAAGAGGTAGGATGTCAGTACCTCATTGTGAAATCCGTCATGTTTGTAAAGACAGGAGACATGCAGTATGGAATACTCACAAGGGGCTCATTGCCCTACTTGATCACTGTCATCACATCCCAATAAATATTTCCTGCTGAGGATAATACTTCAAAGAATAAGCAGCACTCGTGGGGTAGCATTGTTACAACAGCCTTGACTTTTCTCAGAAGGCTCCACTGGAGCTGCAGTTGGTGAGACATAATCATATACCATGAAGAAAATAATGATTCATTGTTGTCACTAGAATTTATTTTATTCCACTCAGGATTCTTAAATTTAAATAGTATTGTAAAACAATAATACCATTTCATACGTTTGCTTCAAATTAACTTAACACACACTATCCAGTCTCATTAATACAATTCAAGATCAGACGCTTGCATCAATAACAATGGATGTTCAGTGTGATCTTATGGCCACGTTTGATTGATCAAAGCCAAACTTCTGATTATTTACAAGGCTTCATAAAGAAGATTTTACAGCACAGGACATGATTAAGGCCTTTTGGTGTGTCTTTGCTGAGGGAAGGAACTCTTATGTTATATACAAGTGACTGTTTTTGTTAGGGTGCGGGTGTATTCTGAGGCTATATACTATTCTAAACACATTCTGACACAAACACAAGGCAGCCGCCCTTTTACCAGAATGATCTGAAAGCAGCACCCTTTCTGACCTAGCAAACATTAATACACCTCAGTAGGAGGGTGTGCGCTCTTGTTCACATGCGCATGCTTGTGTATGAATCTGGGCACTTCTTGAGAATTTTGTGGTACGGTTGTTTTCACACGTACAAACATGACGTGAAAGGGGAAAGGGCACAAAAACAAACAAATAATAGAGCAGCACGTTCAAATGACCGGATAGTCCAAAGACGTTAATAGACCTGATGACAGCTTTACTTAGTTATTCACAGATGACTATTTTAAGGCTGCTCCTTTTTTCCTCCTCATTATTTTTTTTCTAATGAAATGTCAGTATTGTGTTTGATTCCTGCAAGTCTCCACCCACAGGAGGGTGCATTTCCTGCAGTCAAAACAACAACTGTATCTTCTGGGACTTTTCCCCTAGCTTGAGAAAAAGATCGACAAAAGTTTTCATATTAAGGTTGCATATGTATGGCTTAACTATCAATATTTGCGATCTATAAAATCTCCTATTTTTGTGTTTGATTTTAACCTGGCAGTTCTGGGAGTTTTATATTTAGGCTTCCTACATGTTTTAAAAAAGTATGGGCTTTATTTTATAGCAACCCAGTGGTTGTTGAAGACTTCCCTGTTGCTTTCATGTTTTATTGACATTAGTAAACAAGGCTAATCTGATACTGTAAAATGTAATAGCAGTTTATAATTAATTTTCTGTTATTAGTGTAAAAAAATCCATCTGTCTTTTAGGGTAGATATGTTTTTTTGTTCATGTTGCTCACGGAATTAGGATTATAGATTAAATTAGTTTGGGTTGGTTTGTTGGTAATTATTGCAAGACATTCCTGGAAACAGTAGCATTAATAGCATATGGTACATATTCTGAATGTAACATTACCCACTGCTTGTGTGAAAGGGTCAATAAGAAACATTTTGTGAAGTAATCTGTAGAAGCTAGTTGGGATTAAAAGGCACTTTAAAAGGACAAACTATTATTTTTCACTATAGTCAAGAATTTATGCATCATGTCTGTTTTCTTTTTCCTTTTTTTATTTGAAAAAGGCAACTTCACTTTACAATCTTGTCTCACGTAATATGCTCTTCTGTACCTTTCTCAGTTTTCTGCAATTTATGAACCGAGTAAAGAGAGAAGGGAAAACAGGGGGAAAAGTAGAATAATAGGGAAAGAAGAAGAAAAGAGAGAAAACAAGGTATAACAGCACTTTACAAATGATCTTAAGCATTTGCAGTACAATCAGGTCAAGAAAATTATTGAAAATTATTTTCTGAAGTTGACAGAAAAAAAAGAGAAACTAGGCCTGAAAAAGTCATACAAATCCGCTTGAGAAGGGGGAAATGCATATTATCCATTTGTTCCTGATCTCATCAAATATTTCTTTCTGGATTCTTAAAGAGTATGTTAGTTTTTCCATTTTATAGATGTCCAGGATAACATGGAACCATTCTTCTACTGGTAATTGTGGAGGGGTTGTGCTCAACCACTTTCTTGTAATTGCTTTCTTACTAGCCGCTAAAAGGGCCTGAAGCAGTTTAGTATTTTTTTAATTTTACCAACTTTGCTGCCTGACCCAAATATATGTTTTGAAAGTTGCATTTAATTTGGATTTTAAAAACACTTTGTTCAAAACATTGCTAATACCCACCCAGTAAGTGTTTAACTGGTATTGGTAATGATTTGCTTCAGTCGAGCCGCATTGCCTCCAGCACTCTGAGTTTGCGTTTTTATATTTACTTGTAGGAGTCTTGAAATATCTTGTGATATTTTTCTAACAGTGCTCCCTCCACTCCCAACGAGTTGGTGGAAGACCAATGAAAACGACAGGTCCCATTCCTCTTCCGATATTTCAATTCCTGATTCGCGTTCCCATCTTATTTTTATATGGAAAGTGTTTTCTTTTTTGGCCTGAAGCAGTATATTGTAAAACTTTTAGATAACCTTATTTATAGTTGTGGTGTACGCCAACGTAAGAATAAAAAAAAAATCAATTTCATCTGGTGTTGTCTTTGGTACTCTGCAGCTCTTATTAAAATAGGTACGCATCTGTAGGAATCTGAAGAAGTCTGAACCATCCAGATGATGTCTGGATTGTAGGGTCTGAAAACTTTGTAGTGTATTCTTATATGTAAAGAAAAGAAAAGTTGTTAATCCATTCTCTATCCAAGATTGGAATTGTTTGTCCTGTCTGATGGCCTGGAATTTGGTGTCATGGGCACACTAAATATTTTTAACATGCTTTTAGTCTCACAGGTCTTAAGTACTTCTGCCATATTTTTAGTGTATGATTTGTCTAAGAATTGGCCTGCCAAACCTCCATCTGCAATTGCTGCCGTAGGGGGAACTGTTGAACAAACCATTTCTATTGTCTTCCATTTTGCTTTATATTCCTGATTACACCAGTGAAGCAATTGATTTAATTGTGCAGTATAATAGTAAAGTTTTAAATTCGGAAAAGCTGTGGTAGCTCAGTGGTCTGTGGTTATGTCAAGAAGGGCATCCGGCGTAGAAACATTTGCCAAGTCTTTGTGCGACTTAGTTCACTGTGGCGACCCTGACGAAGTGAGAAGCCCAAAAAAGAATAAAAATCCTTGATTTTAGGTTCAAGAAGGGAATCAAATTCCATCTGTTCAAGTCCGATTTTATTTTTTATGTAAGTGGTCCATAATTGCTTTGTGATAGTTTTGCAAGATCTTTTGTCAAATTTATTCCCAAGTACTTTAAAGAGTTTGCTTCCCAATTCAGATCATATTTGTCCTTTAAAGATTTGAGAACATCACAATTAAAAGTCATAACTTGCATTTTGGATATATTTAATTTACATCCTTATAGATGACCAAAAACTGACAATATATTCATTAATTTGGGAAATTACTTCTCAGAATCTCCCAGAAAGACTAATATGTCATCCATGAAAGTGCAACTTTTTGCTTCTCTCCTGCCATTAAGATACCCTTAAGTCCCTCACTTTGTCATATTAACTGGCCAAGGGGCTCTATATACAGTATAAGGCAAAAAGGTGTGTGTGGGTGTGTGGGGGGGGGGGGGGGGTGTTGGACAACCCAGCCAAGATCCCCTCTGTAGTGCAAATGAGTCCTAGAGATCCCCATTTATCTTTATTTGAGCTCTTGGTCCTTTATACAAGGCTTATTATTGCTACAAAATTATCTTTTAAATTCAAACTTTTCTAGGACTTTATATAAACATGTCCATCTGACAGAGTCTAAAACCTTCTCTGTGTCTAATCCTATTATCATAGCCTTGATTTTAGCTTTGATCGACTGTCCTATTATGTGTAGTGTCCTCCTTATATTGTCTAATGTTAGTCTTTGATGGACAAAACCCGTTTGTTCTAAATTAATTAGAGACAGCATTGGGGTTTTTTTTTTTTTGGTTTGTTTTTTTAATCTATTGGCCAAAATAGCCGTGAATAGTTTTGAATCCAAATTCAAAACACTAATATATAGTTACCGCATTCTTGTTTATCCTTTCCATTTTTTGGGATGACTGAAATAACTGCATCCCTCCAGGATGGAGGAATTTCTCCTTTTTGTATAACCCAGTTGAAAGTGTTTAGCAGGATAGGAGATAATTCTTGTTTCAGAGCTTTATACCACCTGCGGTAAACCCGTCAGATGCATCACGTATATCTCACAATGGAATGTTCTCAAATCAGTGAGTCAGATGCAGAGTATTTAGAAATACATTTATTGACATGATGACAAACTATTATTTTCATGTGCTCCTGTGTTTGCTACCATGGAAGACATAGACTGAAGATTGTTGCATTAGTATGATCTGGTCCCAATACAGCCATTCTAACAGTAGCACTGTTCTACTTTTGTTTTTGAGTTATATTAATTTAAGTTTTTATAATATGTACCACAAACAAGCAAAGTTTTAACTGGAAAGCATCATGTGAAAATGAACTTAAACAATGCAGTTTTTATGCAGTTTATTTGTCAGTGAAACAAAATACTGTAACCTGAAAATCCAAACAATTTCCATTCTGTTAATTATCCCTTTGACTTAGTTGTCTTTTTTTAATGTTACAAACGTTCATCAACATCTAGGTGGCTAATATGGTTGAAATATTATCTCTGTGGCTTTTTTAAATAAAATGTTGCCACTGATGTTGTTGAGGACTATTAAAGTCTCTGTTGATCGTTTTATTCTTTGACTATACCTTGTTAGTTTGCCAGCCTACTTCCAACATATATAATTAATATTAATGGAATGTTTAAAATATAGACAAATATGAGGTAATTTAGTGAAACGGACTTCTTTTAATGTGGTATTACTTAAGGGACCTTTTAATAAGTGCCTTTTCATTTTATTTTTTAAATAGGTCAAGTTCCTGCTTGATCTTTTCTTAAACAAGAGAGTCCAAGTTCCATACTAGCAACCAATTAGCTTTTATAAGTGTCCTTACAAGAAACATCATACAATATAGATATGTTTGTAAATGTTTGGTTGCTTTAGATTTATTTCATAAATATGTGACTCCTGTGTTTCAAATAGCAAAATAAATCTGATATAGTTAAACAGCCAGAAGAAGGAGAAACGTGTAGTAGATACAAGTTTGTCCAGCTCTTGTAGAGCTACATCACGTCTTCTCCTCGTAGGAGTCTCAATCCAGCTGGGGTGAAAGGTGAGTCATTTAGAGCACAGTCTTGTAACTTCAGGCTTTAACTTTGTGCTGGCTTTACTTGGGACATATCAGAGCTCAACAAGGTGACTCCACGTACTCGTTGTCCAGACGCGGGCTAAAAGGTGACGCCAGTGAGCGACTGATGATGATAACTCTAGGTGCGAGGCAGTCATCTCGCCGATGTAAAATGTTCCAGATGAGCATGGCTGCAGCAATTGTGGCCAGTAGGCAAGCTGCTATATCCACATAGCAGGAGTAGGACAGGTGTGTGAAGGGTCCGATTCTGTAGAAGGTCACCAGGCCGATCACAAGCACAAAACCTACAGGGGCACAAATACAATATGGACCAGTCAGTGGGATGAAAGTGAAGAAGTGACATTCAGGCAAACTATAGATCATTATACATCTTTAACACTTCTTATGAAATTTACATCAAGCAGGCCATGCTATATAAATGTAGATCATTGTTTATACCCCACAGAATGTTAGTGACTTCTTACAAGAAATGTGTTTATAGAAGGGAGAATGGGCTGCACATTCAAACTAAATATTTAAAGAAAATAAAGCCCAATTAAGCTTAATGGCCTCTCAGTATTGAGAGTGCATCTCTTCTTGTCAGATATTATCTGCCAAAGGAGAATTTCCTCAATGGTTCAAGGACTTTGCAGTTGGATTAGAAGCTTGATGACAAGTAGACATTTGTAATTATCTATAAGAGCTTCTTTTGGGGTTTATTTTGGGGGCAGCTGTGGCTGGGTGGTCAGAGCAGTCATCCTCCAGAGGGAGAGTTGGGGGTTTGAGTACACCAGCAGTCACATGCTGGAGTGTCCTTGGGCAAGACTCTGAACCCCTCATTGCCTCCTATGTGTGCACCATCGGTGTATGAATGTGATAAAGCTGTAGCGGGAAGGGTAAGCACTGATTCATCTTCGTACAGATCTAGTAGAGTGCTGTATGAAATGGGTAAATGAGGACACAGATTGTAGTGTAAAGCACTTTGAGTATCTTAATAAGATAGAAAGACTATACGTATAAATAAGTACAGCCCATATACACTGCCTGACCAAAAATAAAAGTCACCACCTGGATTTAACTAAGCAAATAGGTACGAGCCTCCTATTGGATAATTACTGCATGGGCGATTATCTTTCAGCTG
>JARVLU010000489.1:12719689-12736831 GCA_031762415.1 Simpsonichthys santanae
GGCGCGCAGATAAAATAAGATTTTTTTCTTCTCTCTGCCTCCTTTCATTTTATGTTTTTTTTTTAAATTTCATATTGCATGTAAATGTTATCTTTTATATTGAATATAAAATGAATAAATAAACTAAAGTAATACTTGGTGTGGTAGTATCTGAGCGGATCCCAACTTTGAGACCTAACAGACTGTGCATGATCCTTGTTTAAAATTTTGTTGTTACCTGTTTGGAGTTAATTCTGTCTGTTGGCTAAGAAATTTAACAAATTACTACAGTGATTTTATTGAAACACTCGGGAAATAATCATTTTATGCACATCTACAATTAATAAACCTGATTCAACATGGTTGCCACAGCCAACTCACCAAACAAAACACAAATACTGCATGGCTATAATTCAGTCAGTTTTACAGATAAGTGTACATTTAGTGTTGTAACAGGTGAATTTGTTTTTATTTCTATTTTTAAGAACAACAATTTACAAACAAACCAAGACAAATTCTACAGTAACAATTAAGCTTCACGGGTTGAGTTGTAAACATTCAATATATATAAAATAATACAAAAAATGAACATAACAAGGAACAACTGTGGAGGTTTACGTCAAATCAAAATTATTAATCCAAATGAGGGAGTGGTGGCGCAGAGGTTCTGTGGTTGCTTCAGGAAGGGCATCCGGCATAAAAATAATTGCCAAGTGTTCGCTGTGGTGACCCCCTAAAGAAGGGAGCAGCAGAAAGATCAATAAGAAAGTTATTAATCCAAGTATAAAACTGTTGAGAAGATTTAACCAAATTAAGAGACTCACAAAAACATTTCAGGTAATTTTCCCTATGACATACTTTTGGATTCACCTTTAAAAAAATCTACATTTATGAACAAAAATAACTTTCCTATGAGTACAGTATTAGGTTATTGATTGGCAGTTTAATTCCCTGGGCCTGAAGCCAACGCCACATACTGCTCCAGAAGTCTTGAGTGACACTACAGAGGAAGAAAAGATTATCTAAATCCTCTTTTTCATTATCAAAAAATGTGCATCCAGCAGTGTCAAACTTAAATCTAGTTCTAATGGAAGCATCAGTTGGGTAGATGTTTAGAAATTTAAAACGGACTTCCCTAACTTTTGGAGACAGAGGAAAAGAGATACAGTAAATTTTGTCCTAATTTTAGAAATTACACCCACACGTTTTAGATGTTGCCATTTGACAGGACCAGGGTACAATTCCTTCTATAAAACTCTCCTCATGAGCTTGTTTGTCTTTTTTTTTTTAAACCTCTAAAATCTATGTTTTCTGTAAATAGTTCACTTCGACCTGGGGAAGTTTCAGAACGTTTAAACCAGCACTGGTTCATGCGGGTATTGAGCGTGACTTCTCGCGATAATGCACGAGATCTAGTGCAAGTTTAAGTATCATTTCTCAATATAAGATTAACGAAGTTTAAAACTCTGGCACGCAAGGCGGTGAGAAATATGCGATTAAAAAAATGAAAATAAAAGCTAGGCTTATTTTGTCTATTTATTGACCTAAATGTGAGAATTTGTAGTGGATGAAAGTTTGGACGCTAGGAACTACGGAACCATTTACACGGACGGAGGGGAGTTTTAATGATGCAGGACGGTTACCATGGAAACCAAAAACCGCAGTGAGCTTAGCTGTGTTGTTCCCGTTATTATAATTTTTTACTTAAATCAGCTTCACTCTTCAAACACTTGTTCTTGTGTCGTATTATTTTTTTAAACAAACTTTTTCTGTGCAGGTGTTCAAATAGAGAGTAATAATATGGACTCGGAGTATTTAAAGCAACATTTGGGGGAATGTCTCGCTGAGGGATTAGCTGAAGTGGCTAAACAGCGACCGGAGAGGCCCATCTTGTATTTGGCTCACTGGCTCCACAAATACCAGACAAAAGTTAAAATCGAGAAACGGGTAAGATGCAGTTTCAAAGTGTGGACAGCAGGGGGCAGCATAATTTAGCTTATTTAAATATTTGGGTGAAAAGGTTTATCATATTATCATATATCAAATAGCACTTATATAAGTATTATGGCTACTAGTATTTTACATTTTTATTTAAATAGAGCAAAAATTAAAAGAGGACAAAGAAGCTGTATGAAATACAAAATGTTTTATTCTTTTCTGGAATGATAAGATTAAAAAGAACATTCAATACAAAAAAAAAAAAAAACAGTTGTTTTTGTATTGAACGTTCTTTTGATTTTATCATGTCCTAGATGACTGAGAATCTTCACCAGCACAATGATAAGATTAATTTGATCTAATCTACCATTCTCTGTTTACGACAATAAGTTTGATGAAGATGAAGCTGTTAACCCTGAGGACCCCACCAAACCAGAGGCAGCAGCCTGTGCTCCACAGAGCGATGATCTCAACCCAGAGCAGATGTTTCCTGATCAAGAAAAAGAAGAAAACATGACAGAATCCAAACCTGAGCCAGAACAAGCAACTAGTCCCACTCTTCAAGATCAAGACCAGGAGCAGGTGGCTGTACTGTTTTCTTCCTGTTTGAAATGTAGACCAGTTCTTATTTATCCTCGGTTATTTGAGGTCACATAAATTAAAAGAGAACAAAGTAGCTGTATGAAATATAAAACATTCAGCTCAATTTAATTTTTATGACAGGTGCAAAACTCCATAATTAACAGTGCAACCACATTTTTGTATATTTTTTGTATATACTGTATATATATATATATATTTAAATAACTGTTGTGCTAATTTCTAAAAGTAGAACAACTGACGCAAAAGTAAAATAAAAGAAAACACAGGTCTAACTTTAAAGCAATAATAACAAATAAATGACTGCAGGAGAAAAAAAACAAGAATAAAAAAGAGATAGAAAGTAGAGTTTTGTATATTTACAAATATTATGTGTTTAAAAATATAAATTACTGGTTTTGATTTTTCTAGTTGTATTCTATCTTTTTCATAAAGAGGAGAAGAAAACCATTTCTGAAGGTTACAGTATTTATATTAATGTTAAAGATATTACAGATAAGATTTGTGTTGCTTTTCTGGAACGATAAGATTAATTAGATCTACTCTACCATTCTCTGTTTATGAAGGCTGATCAAGAAAAAGCTGTTAAACTTGAGGACTCCATCAAACCAGAGGCAGCAGCCTGTGCTCCACAGAGAGATGATCTCATCCCAGAGAAAACGTTTCCTGATCAAGAAGAAGAAGAAGAAAACATGACAGAATCCAAACCTGAGACCGAACAACCAACTAGTCCCACTCTTCAGGATCAGGACCAGGAGCAGGTGGCTCTACATTTTTCTTTTTTCCTGCTTGAATTGTAGACCAGTCCTTATTTATACTCAGTCATTGAAGACACATAAAATAAAATAATACATGTTCAAAATCCAGACATATAATCATATTAATCAGTATCTATGCTCACTTCATCCCAGGAGGCAGAAGAGCAACCCACGAGTGAGATGACTGACAGCTCAGCTCCAGCAGAGAGCGACCCATCACCAGAGTGAACGCTGCAGAAATGAGACTGGTGAGTCAACAAAAAGAACCACAGTGATAACAGATAACATCCAACCAGGATAAAGGCTCTGACTCAGAGTGATTCTGTAACGTCTGATTACTTTTTATACAAGCTTTAATGACGTTCTAACTAAGTTTTGTGTTACTTTTCAGGGAGAAGATGAAAAAACAGACCTTAAGATCAAGCTGATTATTTACTGATGCATCTTTTAGATGAGTTTGGGCATTATTATAATCTCATTATGAACTTAATTGTCCCAGTAGTGCATATGTAAACACAAAATATAAAATAAATTTTGGTCAAACATTTTTTTTTCACTAGCTGCTGGAAGCTGAAGGTGGATAATGGTTTTGTCTGTGTCTGATTCAAGATGGCATCCACAGCCGAAAAACAAGAAACTTTAATTCAGTCATTTTTGTTGATATTGAGCTAAATTTCGCTACGCTTGTCACTGAGATTAATTTCCAACACATACCACATTTTTCGCCCTATAAGTCGCACCTTTTGCATACATTTGCAAGTCCTGCGACTTATACAACCTGGATAAATAAAGGTTAAATGAAAAAAAAAAATACACTGAAGGGACTCATACGTATCCCCCCCCCACCCCACCCCAAATGTTTGGCTGAGATGTGATGATTTCATTATTTCTAACATGAAAAATATTAAACATTACCATTTACAGCCACTAGAGGGCCCTTGAGCATTATGGCAAGCCAATTGTCTCAGTAATAGGTAAAAGTGGCTATTAATGAGACACTTGGCTTGCCATACAAGCCACCTTCATCTCACTCCAGAACTCCTGGAGCAAATGTCAAATCAACTTCATTTCACTGTGCCGCCCAGGCGAAATGCAGCTGATTTGACTATTAAAGTGCATTTATTAAGTACAGGTTAAACTGACACACCTTTGCTATAATGTCACACAAACAAATTGTTTTGTTAAAGTCTTCCCGTGCATGCTACCGCTGTTGCCTTTTGGCAGCCAATCGCCAGCCCACGTTTCCGGGTTGTCAACGATGACGCATAATAGATGCAACTTATTTATGTTTTCTTTTTCCACTTTATTAGACACATTTGGACTGATGCAACTTATACGGCGGTGCAACGTATATGGTGAATAATACGGTACTCAGAGTGTAACTCCCACAATTTTTGCACGACTTCAGACGTTATTTTTCCAGATTTGACCAAAACGGCTCCAACTCTCATTTCTTAATACAAGAAGATCTAAAACTCTGGAATGAGAAGCAGTGGACAATATGCGTTCTTTAAAGGAATGCTTGATTTTTATTTTATGTTTTTATCATTTTTACGCCAACACTTCTGACTTGTGAAAAAAAGATTAGAAGATGTTAAGATTAGATGAATGGGATATAATTTCAAGTGTTTGTGAACCAGAGGTTTTGTTTCACACAGAATTAGTCCTAACTTGCTGCACATGTAACACTGTGATTAAATGTGAACACAAACACGCTGTGTTTGCTCTGCAACAATCAGCTGTTAAACTTTGTAAAAACTGCATTCCAGACAGAGCTGAGATTGAGCAAAGCACTTGTTTACTTGCAACAGAGGCCACATTTAGAGGAGTGACGTTGCATTTTTCAGCCTCTTCACTGACCTTTGAACTGTCTGACTGTTTTTTTTTTAAGCGTTTCCAAAATCTGCATTTCTCTGGATCATTAGAACCCAGCTGTGTTTAATCAGGCTGTCTGATCAGGATCTGGGTCCAAACAGAGGCTGGGTTTGTGTGGAATCAGACAGAGTTGGAATTTAAAAGCTCTCTCAGGCTCTGTGCGGTCAGAGGTGCAGTGAAGTTTACAGAAAAACTAAAAGAGAAACCATGATGGAGCTTCTTGGAGACGCAGTGGCCACAGTCGGGGGTCTGGTCACAGGAGTTCTGAACTACTTCACTGATTTCTTTTTAACTCCACCACTGACAGCAGCTCTGCAATACTTAGAAGATGCTGAGCTAAAAACTTTGAAAGGAGGTATGTCTTTTTTTTATTTGATCCATCAAGACTAAAACATATTTCTTACGTTTAACAATGCCTGATTGAAAAGCGCCTTTGTTCGGCTGGAATTTTAATCTCTTACCCTTTCACCCCTTTTCATTCCCCAGAATCAAAAACTTTCAAAGCCAAGACGCTGTGGGAAAAATCTGGAGCCGTTATCATGGCAGTGCGCCGTCCAGGATGATTTCTGTGCAGAGAGGTATACTGGACTATTTTCTCAAGCTGTGTTTGCACAAATCTTTTATATTCTTGCTGAAGTTCCTAAGATGTTTGGAAACTTTTCACACTTGACTGAAATGAAATTCTGCTCATTTACTCAACACACTGGTCTGTACCGTGCGTCTAAAGAGATGTTTGTTTTTTACGCTGACGTCAATATTAATCCTCAAACAAGTGATCAGTTAATCAAAGTGTCACTTAAAGACAACAAATCTAAAAGGTTATCATGAGTAGAAGAGCAACCAAACAAATACTGTAATCAGAATACAAATAAAAAGTTTAAAAAATGCCAATTTAAGAATTTTCCAGTTAAACAATTGGTCTGAATGGAGGCAATTGTTGCCAAAAGCAAAGGCAGACAATATGTTTTCTGGTGGTAAGATGGCCTCTGGGGCCTGCCCTCTCCCCCGTCAACTCCTCTGAGGCAGCTTTGCCAAAGTGGTTCAGAACATCAAAGTTCATGCTCAGTAATCTTCTAGGGACTCAGTTTGTTTGTGTCTCCTCAGATTGAAGTCCATTGAATGAAGGACAAAACATCTCAGCAAAAAAAAAAAGAAACCGTCCAGATGATCTGACTGAACATTGTTGGATTATTGCCTGGATTACTGAGCATGAACTTTTAATATTTTTAATAAGTGCTTCTTTCTGCAGGAGGCTGCAGAGCTGTCTTCTCTGAAACCTCAGCTGGATGAACTCGGGGTCCCTCTTTATGCTGTGGTGAAAGAAGATGTCGGCACCGAGGTCCAGAACTTCAGACCATTTTTCAAGGGTGAGATATTCCTGGATGAGAAGGTGAGTCAAGTACATGTACTGTATTGTGTATAATTGATCCATATTTACCTATCAGTATTTCTAAAACACTGAACTTACTTGATGTTTGTGAGAAGTCTGTTCAGGTCTGAAGGCTCCTTCTGCTTTGCAGAGGCAGTTTTATGGGCCCCGGGAGCGGAAGATGGGGCTCCTGGCGTTCATGCGTCTTGGCGTGTGGCTGAGTGGCGTGAGGGCCTTCAGAAAAGGCTTCATTGGAAACGTTTTGGGAGAGGGCTTCGTGCTTGGTGGGGTTTTTGTCATCGGACAAGGGCAACAGGTAAAATGCACAAGAATGAACCCAACAGTCAACGTCTTTTGTAAAATGTTTTGTTTTTATTGTCTTGCAGGGAATTTTGCTGGAGCATAGAGAGAAGGAGTTTGGTGACAAAGTCAACATTTCAGACGTCCTCCAAGCCGCCAAACAAATCCCACAGGGAAATTAAAGATTCTGAAGTGTTTGTCTTTGGGGAAACAAAAGTGCATTTTGTATGAGAGATCACAAGACTTTGGTGTGTTCATGATGGTCTGTTTTTAAATTGAACAGAAGGAGCAGGCCTGATCTTTAACACTGAGCTTCTTATGACTCTAATACAGATGTACCTTTGAAGCTGAGAGACAGACATTTTTGATCAATAAAACATTTTCTTTATCTACGTTTTGTGTTCATTCTTCATAGCAGGAATGAAGTTGCACTAATGTTTAACTTGGTGAAGCTGTGTGAACATCTCTGGCTGGAGGCTGGGACTGCGCTTTGCCAAAAATAATCCTTTTTGGGTTCTATTTTCTGCAGGTGTTTTTTCTCCTGTGGGATGACATTTGCAGAACTTAAAATCTGATCCATCTTTGCTTAGGATTTTATTTCTTTTTAGAGAAAGCACACAACCCACATCTATTAGTGTAAATGCTGAGTTGGCATCCACGCTTTTTTTTAAATGTTTGTTTTTTTATTTTATTTTTTTTTTTAACACTACTGCATTCAGTCATAAATGTACATCCATGTTACGCCCTCTGGATCATTTTATGATCACAAGCATGTAAATATAAAAGGTTAGTCATATCATGGTGGCAAAAAAAAAAAACAGCGTAGTAAACTTCCTCACAAAGTGGAGTGAAAAGTCATGCACTCTGATGAAAGGAGGATCTGGGTTTTGTGAGTCAGAAGAGTTTGTGTGTGACAATGGAGAAAACCTTGAGCTTAATGATCCGACTATAGGAAAGATGTATATTTACATCAAGATGATGTCCTTAGTTATCACCACTAGAGCAAGAGAATCATAGTTTTAAAGAAGCTTAGGACAAATGTAGACGCTGGTATTCAAGTGTGGTCATTATAAAGCTGGACGATGCAGCAGGTTCTGGACAAAGTTGACCAAACCTGCAATTTTAATTTGAATTCTGAAACAACTCCCCTGTTTATCACTCTGTATAATTAAAAAAAAAAAAAAGTATTTAACACCTGCTCTTTTTGGCAGAAAACTCAAAGTAATATGGCATATTATGTTTTTATATGTTGACATCATGCACTGGTAAAGGCTGAACAGGAAAACAGTTTTTTTTTTTTTTTTTTTTTTTTTTTTGACAGAAGTGGGTAGTTGCCTGAGATTTAAAGAAGAAAATGCCTCGAACAGCTGGACATATGAGTGGACATGAAGACTTCTGGCTGGTTTATTTGTTGAGGAAAAAAAAGTTTGCAAACATTTATTTTGATTAGGATTTTTCCTTGATATTCCTTTGTCTTTTTAATTGAAACGTGAGTTTCTTTATAATTTTGTTAATGTCCTATTCAGACGCACTTGAAATAACTCAAATATTTCAGGCTTTTGTCTTCTCAGAATGAACAAACCCACCAAACAAAAGGCCACCGTGGTGGAGAATCACTGCTTTTGTTTTACTGGTTTGAACTTGAGGTTCCTCCCACCGCTAAGTGTTTTCATCTCTCTTGGCATGAAACGGAGGATGGAGTTGCCAAATGGAGAAACGACTACACAGAAAGAAAGACGAAGCTCGTTCAGGAAGTGGCAGCTTTTTAGCCATGCCAAAGGAGTCGGGCAGTTTCCTAGTCTGGTTGCCATGGTTACTGGATGCTAGCCAGCTGGTGCAGTGGGCAGCCGTTGGATTTGACAGTGAGGGATGCAGGATGTCCAACGGTTGGGATGTTGGACAAAAAGAGTGGAAGAGCAAGATATTTAAATGTAAGCAGCTAGTTTTAAAACGTCCATAATGTATAGAAGGTACACTTCTATTGTCTTCAGAGTTCCCCAAAATGTACTTTCTCTAAATAATAAATCTAAATATTTGAGATGTTTTTTCTTTTTCATAGAGTTATATTGAGTCATTTTCTAAATCAGGAAAAGCACTTAAATAAAAATGTTTGACTTTTGCTCCAAAGTTTTAAAATTTGGATGCCCTTGTTTGTACAAAATGACTGAAAACTGCAGAGGCTAATACCTCAGAACTATCACAGGTATACGATGCATCAGAGACGAAGCAAAGGATGAAATTTGGAAAGAAATATAACAAAAAGGTCAAAATTATATATGTGCATTATTCATGTGGTTTAACTATAAATTTGCACACTACAAAAACTGTTTCCTCTGCTGAAATCAGACTTAGCAAGAAAAAAAAACTTAAATTTGTCCCAGCCACTCATATTCTAGCATTAAAATGTAGGGTTTTATTGAAATAGATGGTTCTTTAGTGAACTTTAGAGGTATTTAATGTTGGGTTCATCCCATAAACATGAAGCAAAGACTTTTCTTCCTGTGACTTTAGTTGGGTTGGTGGATGTTCTGGAGCACAAGTGAACCAAACTAGTAGAAGTTGGTAAACACAGCTGGGGACACCCCCAACACATGTGTGGTGTGTTTGCTCAGGGGATGTGCCCTAATCTTCACACTGCAGAGACCTCACAGAGATGCAGCAGGCTGGGATGAAACTGACCCTGACCACAATCACAGTCTTGCTACTAAACTTGAAGGTCTTTTGTGTTACCAAGGCCCGTTAAGGCCATTTATAAAGCATACTGGGTGGGAAGTCTTTGTGATAGTTTTAATATATTCTATCTTGAACATCATCTGACTCCTCCTTGAGGATGGTGTCAACCACGTTTCCAGAATTCTATTTGCCACTTTAGTTAGTATAGTACCATTGACCCTAAACAATATCCATAGTCACTGATTAGCCCACAAATTAGTGGGCTACTGTAATTCTCAGTCTTCTGGCTTGGTTGAGTATAATTATCAAAGTTATTTTTTATTTTTTTTTGTTATTGACCTCGAGGGCTTCCAACATTTTTGATGTTCACAAGTTGATTTTTTTTTCTCCTCTGATCCTCTGTGCTCCAGTAGATTTCACGTTTGTTATTTTTTATTGTGGATTGCCACCTACTGGTGATCCATCAATCTTGTATTTATCATTAGACAAGAAATCAAAATAAATAAAAAAATTAGAATCTATATTTATCTACATTAATAGCACAATACGTGCTATTTATAAGGTTTTTGAAAGCATTTTCTAAAATGTTAAACATTGTAGGTATTAAGGAACAGAGTCTTTAAACTTCTGTGTAATTAGCTGAACTTTATATACAATTAAAAAGATTTCAGTGGAATTATGCAAAACTTTACTTTTCATATTTTGTTTACCTTTAAAGTGTATGACCTAAGGAGTAAAAACAAACTTTTTTTTTTTTTTTTTTTTCAGTTAAATAGCTCCGGATTTCTTAAAAAAAAAAAAAAAAAAAAAAGAAAAAAAAAATTGGTACTCAACTTTGGTTCCTATCGGCTTCCGTCGATGTCGTGTAACGAGCCCTTGACGTCACTATAACAACAACCCGTTATGACTGCCCGTTCGGGTGGGGAAATTAATAGATTAAGACTTTAAAACAAAATAAATAATATCACAGCCACCTGAATGTGGGGGTCTTCGTTAAAGGTGAGTGTTATGGACAGTGAATCTAGAGAATTAACCCCAATTTACACGGAAACGAACGGATGTGGGCTACGTGAAAATAAGCTAACGTGTTAGCCAATTTCTGTTTTCTCATGTTGCTTAGCGGCGTTGTTATACATCTGTTTAGGAAAGACTCGTGCTTCAGCAAGTCATTGTTTTTGACTTATCACATGTTACTTTAATGATGAATTATATGAAAGCAGCTTGAGCTGTTCAGCTGTATTATCCTGACCCTGTCCAGCTCCCGGTGTGCACATAGCTCAGCTAACTTAGCTTAGCATCGATGTGTTGTCTGACTAAAGTTACTCTGTATTTCTTTGTGCTGCAGCAACTTCTTTAACAGCTCTACCTCAAATGGTCTCGAGCATAGGGCTGTTTGTTTGAACACTCTTTTGTAATTCTGATAAAGCTGAACTAAAAACATCTGTACTAACCAGCCTGCTGGGCGGCTGTGCTGCTCGTTAGACTCCATTTGAAGTCTGTCATACGAATAGTTAATTCAGTCTAGACACCTAGCTGTATTTCTCAGCAGAGCACAGTCAGCAAATTCAACCTTTTGGGTTGCATCGAGCAGCATTGCACCTAAAGACGCGCATTGCAGGTGCACTGCAGTGAAGGATCCCTGCTCTTGTCTGTCAGCGTGAGCGATCCAGGACGGACGGGACATTCTGAAGCCTGACATCCAGCCAGCCGGAGAGACGGGGAACAAGATAGGGAAGCAGGGCGAGGCGGGCCCCGCGGAGCCGGTGGAGAAGATGGCCGGCAGCCCGGAGAAGAGTTCCACCGCACAGGAGCTGAAGGAGCAGGGGAACCGGCTGTTCCTCTGCCGCAAGTACCAGGAGGCCGCTACCTGCTACAGCAAAGCTATTGTGAGTAACTACCATGGTATGAATGAAGGAAGAGCATGCTAGGCTGTAACAGTAATAACTCGTGTATTTATTTATTTATTGCCCCACAGAACCGAAATCCATCAGTGGCAGTTTACTACACCAACAGGGCCCTCTGCCATGTCAAGCTGCAGCAGTATGACAAGGCTTTAGCAGACTGTAAGCATGCTCTGGAGCTGGACAGTCAGTCAGTCAAGGCCCACTTCTTCCTGGGCCAGTGTCACCTGGAGCTGGAGAACTATGACGAGGCCATCGGCAACCTGCAGAAAGGTCAGAGGAAGCTCGAGAGCGGGTGAAAATGTGACAGAGCCGTGTGTCATTGTGGAGACGCTCTTGTCTCATAGGTTGCACAATTTTGCTTACAAAGTTCCACGTTTAGATTTAAATATATGTTTCCTTTTTAGTTCAGGTTTTTTTTTTTTTTTTTTGCTTCTGCTGGTGGCGTTCTCAGAGTCAGTATTTTCTTTACATTAAAATTAAGTGAATGCAGTTTTTCCACTTATGCCAGATCTTCTATTCATCAACCTTTTATTAAAAACAAAATGAAACAAGCTCGGATTATATACGGTATATATTTACACATATAGCTCAGTGGTCAGTGCTGTGGTCTTGTAATCCTGAGGTTGCGGGTTTGAGCCCAGGTTGTGTCAGGAAGGCCATCTGGCATAAAACAATTGCCAAATCTTTCATTTGAGCTTGCTCACTGTGGCAACACCTGAAGTAGGAGCAGTTGAAAGAAACTTACTATACATATGTACGTATATATGAGAATGACATGACTAATGCAATTCAAAGGAAAAGGATGATGGAAGTCTTCATTATTAGACTGTGGCTACTTTTATTTTCAGGAGTCTAGAATTAACATTTTTACATCTTACCCCTTCCATCATTTCGATTATGAAAACTCCTGCACAACAAATTGGAGCACAGCTTCAGTGAAAATGGCAGACATGGCTTTTTTTTTTTTAATTATCTAGGTTTTATTTGATAAAAATGCCAAACTGCTATTTTCTTTTAAAGGAAAAGTCACACTGTGGAGTTCTGCTTTTAACCAAGAAGACAACAAGATATCTTGGGTTGCCTGTCAGAACAAGTTACCACCTCGTAATCACCCGTGAGCTGCACACCTAGACATTTTATATGTTCAGTGACTCAGATTTAGTAAAAGGCAGATGTTGTTTATGAAATTCATAATTTCAACTTGTTTATAAAGACCATTAAGTTGGCTTCTTCAGTTCTCTGCAGGTAGACAAACTGCATTTCAGCCCATGTATTTTCCCAGATTTAGTTTGTGTTTCATGCTGTTTCAAGTTTAGAGCTGTCTAATCTCTAAACTAGTTTTTCCATTAAATAGAAAACACAGAGCATTAAACACAAAAAAAACTTTTATTTGTCTTCATTGTATTTGCCACATAAACCAAACAATCCATTCCAGCTGAAAATAAGTCTTAGCTTTTTTTTAAAATTGTAATTGGCTGATTTCTTGTCTTCTAAGTGTGACTGTAAAAGTACAGGGGGCTCTGATGTGTTATTTTAGCAGTCCTATCCAGTAGCCTACATGGTTGATATCTGACTGGATACAGTTATTTGACTGGTTTGGTCTCCATCCTGCATTGTAAAGGTGATGCAAACCTTTGGTTCTGTATATGTGTTGTTTTAAAGTCTCTTTTGTGCAACTAATCATCCTCCGCAGAACTTCGGAGTTGGAGGACATGTTTAATTTAATCTTTCAAAGATAATTTGACTCAAATTATTATAGAGCTTTATGATTATGAGGTGAACTTTTGCACAGAAACAAACCAAAAAAAAAAACATTATCCCGACTCTCCATAAGGAAGAGAAAACACGGATTACCACAACAGGCTAAACACTCACCAGGAGAGCTCCAAATATTATTATCCAGTTATAGACAAGACATTCTGTCCTAACAACATTGTTTTGGTAGAATATTAATACACTTTGATACATTTATTAGAGATGCTCTCACTACCTTCCTACAATCAGTGAAAGTGATTCTTTTGTCAGATAGATAGTTTTTCTTTGTTCTCTGGATCTCTCTGCATACTGAAATCTGAAAATCCAGCTATGAATCATTTGAAATTACTTATCCAGAGTTTTCACATTCGAAGAACGTTTACATTTTTCTAAACAGATTTTTCAAATCTCAATGTTTTGTGAATTTAAATAATTAGATTTTTTATTTTTTTAGCTTATAACCTGGCAAAAGAGCAAAGGCTGAATTTTGGAGATGACATACCCAGCGCGTTGCGCATTGCCAAGAAGAAACGTTGGAACAACATCGAGGAGAAGCGCATCAACCAGGAGAACGAGCTGCACGCCTATCTGACCAAACTCATACTGGCTGAGAAGGAAAGGTGACAAGTTTTATCATAGTTACTGATTCTTTGAGATTTTTTTTATTGATTAAATAAGTTTGTTATGCAAGTTGTATTTTTATCTTAGGTACTTTAGACTTTTAGACGCATGTTTGTTTTTGCAGAGAACTTGAAGAATACAGAGAAAAACAAGATGACAATCAAAATGGAGGAGATGCTGCAAAGATTGCATCAAAACATGTAGGTTTTAGCATTTCCTATTTATTGTGCATACTTTAATTAAACTATTGTGACAATTTACATTTAAAATGAATTAATATTAATATTGGAACATGGTTTGAATTTAATGGACACGTGACCTGTCAAGGACAAGTATCTAATGGACATGGATGAGCTGTTCTCCCAAGTGGATGAAAAAAGAAAAGTGAGTGTGGAATGATTTATTTTATTTTTACGTTTGCTGTATATCGTTAGATGTTAAAGTGCAGACACTCATCAGGAAGCAGAGAAACACCGGCAGGTGCATAAATAACATTTATGTCTGCAGCTCTCCTTTCCTTTTACAGTATTTGTACAGCCTCGGCACTAACGCTGATAACATTGCTTGCATCCTTAAGACAGTTATTTTATTTTTGGCCCAAGCTGTTTCTATGGCAACGGTTGCTTTTGTTGCTAAGTTTCTTTTCAGAGATGATTGTTGACTTCACTGAGTTATTAGCTGTAGAACAGCTAATTGAAGTGACAGCAGGGTGTTTGTGAGCTCTGTGACTCAACACAGTTTGACTTTTGATTTTTGTTTTAATCATTGTAGTGTTTGAATAATGCTCGATTGGGATGATTGATGTGGTTTCTAAGGAGGAAATGATTTAATAAGTGTATGGTAGCTAAGCATGAGCATGTGCTGTAAAACCAGAAAAAACCACATATTTATCGCCCCTATTCGGGTCACATTTTTCTGACTTATTGTTTTTCCAGAAGCGTGAGATCCCAGATTTTCTATGTGGGAAAATCAGTTTTGAGTTGATGAGAGAGCCCTGCATCACACCCAGTGGAATCACCTACGATCGCAAGGACATCGAAGAGCACCTACAGGTAAAATGACTGTTACCGGTAGTTTATTTTGTCTAAACCTCTTCTGGTTTCTAACTGCTGGTCTTCGTGACTCTAGAGGTCTGCAGCATGAAGCAGGCTGAACATATTCAGAGTTTTGGGTGATCTGACTGGATTAATTTTATAAATGAAGATCATGTGTAGTGGTACTGTAAAGCTGGTTAACAACTTCCTAAATCAGTCCAGGTTTTCTGACCTTGGATATGTGCTGACATCTTATGGCCAATCACGGTCACTGAGCAGGAAAGGAAGTCGGCAAAATAAAATAAAAAGCTGGGGACTGCGTTTCATAAGCATATCATATTACTGCCACATCATTAAAAACACAGGCTAAATCCGACTTTTATCTTTGCAGTAAATATTCTGTAGATGCTTCCTGTTTTTGAAGCATGAGAGAACGTTGAAGTTTATTCTACTGATGCACTCTTGACTAAATGCTTTTTACATTTAATAATAAATATAAAAGCAACTCAGTGCAGTGAGTGGACTTATTGTACGATCTGTCTTTATTTTCTGTGATCCAGGCTTTAAAATGTTACAAAAATTTCAGGCTGAGCCACAATGATGGTCTTTGAAAGGTTTTACAAGACGATTGTGAATCTGAAAATATAAACCCATTTTTATTCAGTTCTTTGAGTTTGATTTTCAGTCTACTTATTTGCTCTTATTCACTTGGAGTAAAAAGTACTATGAAAAATACTTTTTCACTTATAATTTAAAGAAAAATACACCTTTGTGTCTTATTTTAGATGAGATATTTCTTATTTAATGGCTCACACATCAATATCTTTTGTACTTTTCCTTTTCTGAGAGCGCTGGTAGTTTAGAAAGTAGTACTGTTAAATGTACTGATCTCTTTATCTTTTCAAGAAAAGGTAAGGCCTTATTTTCTTACAATCTTGGTATCTCAATACGTTGTACAAACTTGAGAAAATACACACAAAAAAATATGAAAGTTTTGTTAATTTTAGAGCATAATTTGTCACAGTGAGATACAGTACGAACCAGCTTTGTGATTTTGAAAATCTCCAAATATACATGAAGTTACCTCCGTAGGCTTGTTTTATAGCTACAGGCCCGGCTCAGTAATCACATTATAATGTGGCCCAAATCACAAAGTATATTATTTATTTTGTTTTTATATTTTATTAAGGGTTTATTAATTGCCACATCTAAAGAAATTCCTCAAAATCACATCTTTATGTTAATTATTAGGGATGCACGATATTATCAGCATGGTATCGGTATCAGCTGATATTAGCGATAAAGTTAAATATCGGACACTTCATCAAAATAACTCACCGATATAAATATAAAAGGCCAGCACAACATTATGACGTCACGCGTGCCGCTGAGTTTAGATTAGTGAAAATTTACAAATTTGCACTGTTTGAGTGTTGTCATTGTGTTCGAGTAAATGTTATGAATAAATTTGACATTAAACATAATTTAAGTTTAAGTGTTACATCGTTTTCAGCCCCTTTTAAACATCTGCATTTGGTAGCAGGTCAAACTGACAAAGACCATGCAGAATAATGTACGGTAGTATTTTAATTCCACAGCAGAGAAACTTGTGTAGTCTCTGTAAGCAGGTGTAGGAAAAACAATATCTGTATTGGTATATGTAATCGGCCAAATATATTTTAACATATAGGCATATCGAATATCGACCACAAATCAAATATCGTGCATTCCTACTAATTATGGTCACTCACTCAAAACATTTATTTACCAACCTATACTGTACTTATTTTGTTTTTTACTAACGTAAATGAAACAAAACTGTAAAGCATTCATAAAAAAATCTAGTTGTGTCCAAATATGTGACATGCTTGTTGTTGGCTTGTGTGCAGCGAGTGGGTCACTTCGACCCAGTCACCCGGAGCCCCCTGACCCAGGATCAGCTGATCCCCAACCTTGCGATGAAGGAAGTGATCGATGCCTTTATTCTGGAGAACGGCTGGGTGGAGGACTACTGAGGAGACACGCTTCCTTCCTCATTAAGCTAACACAGGACCTGGACAAGAGGAAAGAGAACAGATCACCCTTTTTGCCTGGATTTGAATTTTTACACGAGCCACACCGACGGACTTCCAAACGGGAATAAAGTGTCTCAGCCTGCCTCTTCCCGACGGTTTGATTTCTTCATCACCCTCTCCAACTCCCAGAGGCTCAGCGTTCGTGGCCTGTTGCTCCCTTTAAGACTGTGTTCGCTCCACTCTGTCTGGTCTTTCTCTTCTCTGGTTTCATTCGTTCAAGCCTGAATCGTTCTGTGCTCGTAGAGGAGGCCTCGTTCTCAG
>JARVLU010000489.1:12770913-12783612 GCA_031762415.1 Simpsonichthys santanae
CCCCCCCCATTGTGTAGGAGAGGAGGGGGAGCTGCTGTATTGTAGCGCCTCAGGCCAGTGCTCCCAGTCAATATATATCTCAACTCTTGCTCCTGCGCTCCCATTTGAGCGAGACGCGCTGCCCTGCTGCAGAGAAGTGACAGACAGCCACACCAGGACGCTCTCCAGGTATGAATGAATGCACTTCCATCCATACTTTTAATCAGGAGCGGGCATGCAAGCTGATCAGTTTTTAAAAATATATATACAGTATTTATATTAAAAAAGAAGGTTTAATGTGGCCTTTAAATGTGTTAGTCTGCTGCTGAATTCAGTGTGTAATAGAAATGAGATGTACATTTTTAGTTTTCATAATCCAAATTAATTGTCATGCTCATACTTTTATAAATATACTTTTTATATTTTTATACTACTATACCAAAACTCAGGACTGCATCACACTTTTATTATTTCATTTTATGCTAACGTTTATTAAATGTTTTAATGTTTAAATGGTTATTGTTGCACCAGAGGTCTGAGAATAATGTAATTTCAATCCTGCATATGTCATATTGCAGTTTTGACAATAAAGTTGACTTTGACTTAATTGAAAGGTCAGTTTTATATTTTAATAACGTACTGATGTATCATTTATTAGATTGATAGCAAACAACATATTTATAGCCAAAACATAACATGTTAAATTTTTAAACTTATTTTGCTTCATGTTAAAAAAAAAAAAAAAGAAAATTAATTTAGTTTTTCCTTTTTTCCAGATCTTCTCTTTCAGACCGACCCGACTCATCCTCCGCATACAGGTAACTTTATTTAAAGAATGTTTTTTAATCTAAGTTGGGTTTAAAACTTATTCCCCTGCACTTGTGGGAAAAGTCCCTCCTGTTTGCTCTGAAGCGTTGTGGCTTGTCCAAGCTTTTAGTGGTGAACCTCCTTTAATTGCAACAATACATGTTCAAGCGTTCGGGCTTGTTTGATCACATCCCTAAAAGCTTAAAACAAGACCGCAGGGTTTGGATACGGGGCAGCAGGGGAGGGGAGCAGATATGACCAGGAGAAGGGGAAAAATGCACTGTAAAAATGATTTTTATTGATTGTCTCATATAGCTGCAGCTGTTAGACTCCATTATGAGCTCAAAGCTCAGGTCAGAGCCCTGAGGCACACCGCAGAGCCAATCAAATGGTCAGCCGCTAACGGGCCAGTTGAGGGTCCAGTCCAGAGAGAGCAAACGTGCCATCCTACGTTAGACTCACTGTGTCTTTCATCGCAAACCTTCATGCTGTGGTTTTTTATAGATTAGTCTGTCTCCCAGTTTAAAGGCCCATCCATCACCTGTGTCCGCTTCACTGGCCTTTAACTCCAAACTTTTTCACACTTTGTGAGATGAAAAAAAATAAAGACCTGATAAAGTTTTTTTATTTTTATTTTTTTTTTATTATTTACCTTGCAGCTTAAACTTCTCACGTACTTTCATCTTTGAATGACCCGAGGAAATAAAATCAAAATAAAAAAAAAATTAAAAAAGCCTTTAAACATGAGAACTCCTCCTTGCTTCTCTGCGGGGCTTCAGCCTGCAGCTTGGCTCGGAGAGGAAGAAGATCACAAGTATTTTAACAAATTATTTTCTTTAAAATGATTACACTTAGTTAATTAGAACGCAATGATTTGAATTAAGCTATATTTTAGCGTTAACAGCTAAAAAAACAAGATGAATGAGAGAAAATGTGGATTAATACGTCGACTCAAAGGGTTCTAAATTATTTATACATATAGTCATATCTACATTTCAAATTAAAACAAGTTATTTTATTCTAACCTGAAATTAAGACGTGCATTTTAAATGTTCTCAGTTTAAAAATGTAATAGATATTTTTTTTCAGTTTGTAACAAATTACAAGATATCAATGAAAGTTATAATCTCATAATCAAACTCAATGATGCTTATCAACACTGACCTGACTCGAAATGAATGAACAGTCAAACGAGACAGCAATGTGGACCAGTTGAACTTATGTGCCATGTCCTGACCCAGATCCCGGTCCTGGCACTAATGACGCCCTATAGGCACAGACCCTCATTAGAAATCAGGCCTCAAACCCCCAACTTCTCTCCCATCTCTATGTGTCTCATGCAAAAAAAATCATCATGGGCGTGCTGTGCCTGTAGCTGCCCTCGGAGGGTCCATGCCCTAAACGCAGTGTAGTGAGAGCCCCTGCACAGGTGCATGGTCCCCTGTGACAGCCCCCCACTACCCAGCCCGGGGCCCTGAGATCGCCTCGTGCTGCATTGGAACTAATGAGGAGTGGCAGGTACAATGAGAACGGGGCGGCCCAGGTCCCCCTGCAGTTAGGTTAGTGGCAGCGCTCAGCTCATCCAGACAACAAGTACATTCTTATAAAGCACATGCATGGGCATCTGTCTTCTTATTGAGATGTTTTACAGAATTGCAAGGAAACATGTGCAATGGGGAAAAGAATATGCATTACAGCTAAATCAACCTTTCAGACTGTTAGCATCACTGCTTTATTTATGGTCTCTTTTGTTTCATAGGCACTGCGGGGAATTCATCAAGAGGATGCAACCTTTGATTCCCTGAGAACATTAATCGTTTGCATCACGTAGTCTCCTAAAATAAAACCTCAATCATGTCCAAAGATGAAGTTTGTAAAGTGACGTCCGCCAGCAAACACAAGGAGCGAAAGCCCAAAAAGCCTCACTACATACCCCGACCATGGGGCAAACCCTACAACTACAAGTGCTTCCAGTGTCCCTTCACGTGCATGGAGAAGTCCCACCTGTACAACCATATGAAGTACAGCCTCTGCAAGAACTCCTTGTCTCTGCTCATAGAGTCTGACTGGCCATACAAGAAGGGCAACATCCTGCACCCGGACCAGCTGCGACCCTTCCAGCAGGCACATGGCCTGCATGCTGCTGGCACAGACGAGCTGGAGCAGGTAATGCACATCGAGGAGAAGCCAGGGCAACGGAGGACTGCGGAGACGGATGGCGAGGGCATGGACATCCAAATAGCTGAAGAAGAGGAAGAAGGACAAAAAGAGCATGACAAGATCACAGGGTTCACCAAAGAAAGTCCCAGCAACGTCAGAGGAGATGCTTCAGAGGCTGCCACTAAGAGAAGCAAACAGCCGGAGTCAGAGTTCCTGATGGCTGACGTGCTGTCCCTCGAAGATCAGCTCTTACGAGCACGGTCTGTAGAGGTTGAGGCCCAGTTGAGACATTATAAGCTGCCAATGACTTGTCTGACAGGTTCTGGGCATCTTTCAGAGCAGTGGCGCCTGCTGGCATCCAAGCACATGAAGGCCAAAGCTGAAGGTGCTCAGCCTCGAGCGAACGGTTCAATCCCTTGTTACCCTCCACCGCCAAACCTGGTGGACTACCAGGACCCCACTGGACTCAACCTGTCAGTGTTCGGGGTAGGTTATCCCATCAGCCCAAGCCTATTCTCTTACATGAACTCAGTGATGCCGTCAGCAGCTTCCAGCGTCACTGCTCAGACCCACGCACAGTTTGCCCAGCTTCCGTTCTTGGCATCGGCGGCGCAGCTGATGCACCCAGGCTCCAACGCGCACGCAGACAGAGCTCTCATCCCCCCACGCCTTTACTATCCTTTTCTGTGCGAGCACACATTTGGACCAGCCTCCAGTCAGAGCGAGGCTGGCAAAGCTCTCAAGACCTCCACCAACAGTCCAGAAGCAAATACCTTGCCGGGCTTCCAGCCTAAAGTCAATCCGTGGAAAGTGCCTTCTTTGCAGCCAGAGACCCTGGTATCCCCTGGGGGCTGGGGGTCACCTCAGAGTGACGCCCTTGACCAGAAGTACAGGTTGGCAGAAAAGGTTCAGGCCAAAGAAGATAAAGCCGCCTGTGGGCTAAAGAGGACAGGAGCTGCACTGAGGAACCACGAGGCACCTGCGGAAAAGAAACCAGTCACGGGTTTTACGTTGGACCTTCTAAAGAACTTACAGACTGTTTCAGCCGACAAAATCATTTTACAGAACAGGTAAAGGTGATTTTGATGCGAAACAGAGATTAACTGCAAAGGCATGTGCTTTTTAATTTACACTAAAATGTAAGAAGGATTTGGTTTTGTTTTCTGTTTCCAACACTTTTGGTTTTCAAATAAAATAATATAAACTTTCTTTCTCGTTTCTAGTTTACAGAATGCTCAGCTTCAGACGCGGCCAAGTGAGCTGTGGTACAACCATCCCCTCTCCAGTCCCACCAGTGAAACGGCCTCGCTGTCGGCTGGGAACAGTCAAGACGCCACCAGAACAATTGAGGAAGAAGCTTCCGAGTCAGTGGTCGCTCTCCTCAGTGACCTCTCCAAGGCCCTGCAAGAGTACCAGGAGGCCGAGCACAAAATCTCCCACCTCGAAAAAGAGGACCTTCCTGCCCAGCGGCACCTCTGGGAGCACCTGAACAAAATCCGCAGCGAGCTTTCTCACATTCATCAGGCGCTGGAGCGGACAGCCGTCCAGACTGACGGACCTCTCGATCTGTCGGTTAAAAGAGACTC
The DNA here is from genome assembly GCA_031762415.1 of Simpsonichthys santanae. Classification (NCBI taxonomy): domain Eukaryota; kingdom Metazoa; phylum Chordata; class Actinopteri; order Cyprinodontiformes; family Rivulidae; genus Simpsonichthys; species Simpsonichthys santanae. Next base: position 12,775,446 of record JARVLU010000489.1, read on the forward strand.
GACAGACTCTCTCGGTGAGCAGAGCGCGAGAGAAGACGGGAGTCATCAAACCAGCGTGACAGAGATCGAGGAGGAGGACGAGGAGCTGGAAGAGACCAACAGCAAAGAGGAGGAGGACAAGCGAGAACGGAAGATGTTGAGGGCTTCGCTGGAGAGTCGTAAGCAGTCGTTGGACATGCTGATCAAGATGAGCCAAGCGTCGGTCGTGAACACCGAGGGCCTGCCTCCAGCTGGTCTCCACCTGAGGTCGGCTGAGGCCTTGTGGCCGAGCAGAACCACCAAGTGTGAGGCAGACTCCAGCGTCCTGCTCTGTCCTGACGGCCGATCCGTTGTGTTCGCCGACATCCCCGCCCCTGTCAAACCTCAACAGAGACCTCCTTCCATACGACTGGACGCCCAGTGCCCTCCGAGCCCTCCGACTGCTCCCGACAGCTAAACTTCAGGCTGTTTCATAACGAACAGCAGAGGCTGAGTGCAGTTTTCTTGTTAGTGGCATGCCTGTGATTTTAACTGGCTGGAAGAGGAGTCAAGACAAGAGATAGAAAGTGAAGAAGTGTTTTACGTTGTTGCACCAATTTGTCTTTAAAGAATACAAAAAAAAAAAAAAAAATCACAAGTTTCTGTTAAAATATGAAAAACTGTGCTCATTAAAAACTGACTGAGAAATAATCCTTTAAAAGGGTTTGTAAATGTTGTAAAAAAAGCAATTGAAGATTAAATACTTTAAAGGGTAAAGTTTTTTTATACATGTATAGCCATATATTATGTTAAGTTTGGTTGGTTTGTTTTATTTAATAAAAATTAAATGTATAACACACTGTGCGGGAACAAGGAGTGGTTTTCTTTTATGTAAATGAGACACTGGTTGAGAATGTGGAGCACGATGCACAAAATAAAAGTGATCAAATATGAGTAGATCAAACACATTTTTTTTGTTTGCATATAAATATATAGATATGTAGTTCTCGTGGAAAGGTCATTTCCATTCATTCAACCTTTATTTAGGCAGGTTAATCCCATTGAGCCTCAAGGACTCATTTACAAGAGAGAAGAATGATGAAATCATAAGAGAGGCATACAGATTTTTTTAAAACAAGTTAAAAAAATGTGGAAAAGTAGCAAAACAGCTAGATTATATTTTATATTATCCAATAATTCTCAGTCGGGTCATCTGGACAGTTTATTTTTTATAGAAGCGTTTCGCCCTCCATCTAGAGGGCTTCATCAGTCAGAGGAGTTCCAGCAAACTTTCCCCACCAAGCAGTAAACACCTTAAGTGGACCAACCAGTTTTCTGGAGCCAAGATGGTTTCTGGAGGCCGTCCTGTCCTATTCTATTCTATTATATATAGAGAGATTTATATTATAGTTACCACTTGGACGCTGAGATCACACATGCAGATCCAAAGTGGCACCATTCTGCCCTACAGGACAAAAGGAGCAATAAATAAATCTCAGCTTTTTTCCTGTGATAAAGGTGAAGCAGCTCCTCAAGCCAAAGCACCATCGGTGAAGTTACCTGTGCTGCTCCTCCTGTACCCAGAAGAGCCCACTGCAAAGGTCACGGCTGCAGGGCGGAGCCTTCTGCAGACCAAGTGTCAGACTGGCTGTCTGTTCCAACTATGGACGTAGATGCCCTGGATCCTTGGGCCCCTTCACCATCATCACACCCAACGCACAGCCTCAAAGGTCACCTGCCAGGACCAGCAGAACCACCAGTGGAAGTTCAAAGTGAAGAGGTCAAATAACTGTCCAGTCATTCTACCGTTAACTTCCCTTCTTTTGTTTTTACAGTAACTTTACCTGAATGGTTTTACAGTGCCCACGTTTCACGACGTGGTCAAACTGAATAAGTTCATACTTACGTTTTTAGTATTACAAATATATTACCAAACATGATTCATGTTTTCCTGATAATATATATTTACAGTATACAAAAAAATTAAACGCCCACCTCGCCCTCAGAGGTCTGGGAGCTACAGGGTCTTCAGTATACAGTGTATTAGCTATTCCTGGGACTGTGCTCCTCTGAGGTTGTTCCAGAGATCTGCTGGAGCTCTCCATCTCACCTGCCCTGAAGACCTTGCCATACTGAATGTAAAGTACTACCTGAAAACTTCCAGCCTTGCTGGTCCTGGTTTTCTTCTGAGGTATCCAGTTTTCACTGGTCCTAATAGGAGAGCCCCTCACCTGTTCTGCCATTCTTGCTTTTTCATGACCAAAGCCCCAGGGTGGTGTGGTTTGGTGGTGGGGGTGTCTCTGCTTTGCACAACATCTGCACCCTATGCAACCACTGGTTTGTCACACTTCACTGTCTCACTTGTTTGGACGGTCTCTCATCCTTTTTTTTGTGGGATCTCTTTTATCCCTCCTCTTTACATCTGTTTTGCTTCTTTAGTTCTAATTCTCCAAGACCAGGTTTCATGTATGTGTTTTTAAAGAAAAGATTTCAGTAATTTTCATTCTGTTCAGAAGAAGCTGGTGATATAAAAACTGAGTGAACAGCTGCTCTCAACTCCTTTGGCCTGTCGCTCCAAAAAAATCTTCTAGTTTTGACTAATTTGACTTTCACTGATCCTGTGAGTACACTGCTGATGAGTATCCATCCATTCATTCATTTTCTTTAGTGGGGGTCACTGGTGCCCAAATCCTGCGGATGAAAAACTTCATTGAAATCTAGGCTGATGGCCCCCTCATGTGGGCAAAAACAGATGAGTATTGCTGTGACACGTTATTGCTGAAATTGTGTCCATAAGTAGACCATTTGACAAAACCCAATGCCTTTAAATGTCTTCATCAAATGGGGGACTTGTGGAAAGACCAGGCTCAGAATAAGAATCTGCAGCTATGGTAGATTATTGGTAGAGCTATAAAAAACTTTGCAACAGAATAAATAAAATAACAATGAAAGTGCTACAACTTTAAACTCAAAGCAAGTGAATGGGGGGAAGACACATTTTAAAACACTTCATTTATTTGACGTTATACATTCAAAAAGAAATAAAAAATATTCATTTATATATAATTCATGTACTGTTGAGCAAACAAAAACACAGAAGGCTTCCATGTGGCGTGTTCTTATATACAAGGCGTGATTTGAATACTATACAGTGTGTATCCATAGCTGCACAGGTTTCATGTTTTCTACTCATCACAGAGTTGAGGAACAACCAGATTTAGTGAGACGTTCAGGACTGGGCCAAGTGCTTCCAGACTGCTGCTTACAGTAAAACATTTCAATCTTAATAAACATCTACACAGTAGGATCTGCAAAGCAAAGCTTATTAATGTTAAAAGTTTCACACTAAAGCATAAAATAGGGAAACAAAAGAGGATCATTCTGCTATTTAAATTATGCTGTACAGTCATGCACGGACCTAAAAGGTTTCGCTAAGATAATTTCCTCACATTAAACAAAACCAGCTTTAAGAACTTTATTTTTTTTATATAAAGAAGTAAAATATTCAGCATCACAAACAAGAAACCACTGTTCACTGAATAATACAAGTTTCAATGTTTGGTTGCACTGCAAAAACTGACTTGTAGTTTACTCCACTAACTTTAAACTGAAAACAAGCTTCCATAAGTAGTCAAGTAAGTGCAATCTCACCCTCCCCACCCAATTTCACCCCCTTCACACACGGACACACTTCTCTGGAAAGCTCCCAGACACAAACACGACCACACCATCATCACTCAAACTTTTGTTATAATACAGCAGATGCCCCCCAACATCACTAACAAACTCCATTCTAGGTAAATCCAGTAGTTATATACAACTCAACTGGTGCATCAATAAAACACATAAAAAATCACTAAATATAAAACACTGTAACAAGAATATAGTACAGCAGAAATCTAATCCGTACAAGGAAATATATACTGTTCATACTGTGTATTGCTGAGTTTTAGTATTTTGAGGATTAAAAGAAACTCATTAAAAATCCCTCCAACAGCAATTTGATTCACTGTAATGTTTAAAAACAAAACTTAAAGGATTCATTCTGTAAAGTCAATCAGTCAAACGTTATAATGACAACTGAGAGGAATGGAATCAGAAGGTCCAGTTCTGAACTTTTCCATTAAATCAAATAAAAAGTGAGAGGAGGCCTCTCTTTCACTGATATTTAAATCTTTCTGGAGTCTTTTGCCTCAAAAAGCTTCATGCGCTCCTGCACAGTTAGCCCCTCCTTCAGACTCTGTATAAAAAGATAAAAAAATAAAAAATAAAAAAAGATTAATAGATGACAATGCACATCACAAGACAGAGAAGACAAAACAATAAATAAAAATCATGCTTTTTTTCTTCCCTGGTTGACAAGTTGAGCCTCCCTTCTACACTACTCTAGATATTGATAATTAAAAAAAACATAAGTTTTGTTTTTCCAAAATATTCTAACAAAAACACTGATACACCCACAGCAATAGGTGGCAAGAACATTAGCATGAACCAAGCGAGAAAAATCTTAACTTGGGAAAACATTATTCTAAACCAGTGTTTCCCAACCCTGGTCCCTGAGGAACACCACCCTGCATATTTTAGCCATTTCCCTGCTTCAACACACCTGATTCAGTGATTTAATTACTTCCTCAAGTTCTGCCGGAGCCTGTTAATCACAAAATCATTCAAATGTTTACCATATTTATTGCTGCTGCACTATGTGGCTGTATCATGTATGATACAATATCTGTCACTACCATACCGTCATAATTCAATCTCAATGTCACTCACTACCTGTGTAATAACCTGTTACACAACCTGTTTCGCTTATATTAGTTATGTGCAATATACATCACATGCATTTTTAGCTTACATTGCTATCTTGAAACACTTATTCATACAAATGCTTGCACCGTTATATTCTACCATGTTGTTGTTTTACTGTTTCTCTTTAGGACCTTGTATTATTATAATTACTTTTGCAATTTTTGGTACTTTATTTTTCAGACTATAAGGCGCACCAAATTATAAGGCGCAATATCAATGAACGGGTCTGTTTTCATACATAAGGCGCACCCAGGGATTAATTTGTAAACCAATTGATGCCAGAACATAAATAGCGGGCGGTCTGTGGGTCCTCCCCCAGAAAATATGGAATAAAAGAGATGACATTTCCTGTATTTTGGTGTATTTTAACAGGTTGTTAATGTATGTTTGCCTACATTTGTAAACATTTGATTAAATTGATTAAAAACAATCTCTTTTGTAAATGAGTCCTCAAGGGTTAATGAGAGTAACAGACTATCAATAAAGGTTGAATTGAAATTACTATTAGGCAGCACGGTGGCACAACTCCAGAGCTGCTGCCTCTCAGTGAGCAGGTCCCTGGTTCAAATCCCAGTCTGCGGGCCTTTCTGGGTGGAGTTTGCATGTTCTCTCTGTGAATGCGTGGGTTTTCTCCGGATACTCTGGTTTCCTCCCACAAACCAAAAACATGCTTGTTAGACTGATTGGTAACTCTACTATGTGTCCCTGTGATGGACTTGCGACCTGTCCAGGGTGTACATTTTGAACCAGGGTGTACATTTTGAACACTTTAGTATTTCTTGTTTGTTTGTTCTTTGTTTTTAGCTAGCCAAATCGGTTCTTCTCATCCTGAGCATCTCATTGTGCTGTTAAATTTGTGTTAATAGAGAGAAAAAAAAAAACTTGTTAACCTGCATATAACAAATAAACAACTTGAATATGACATTTTTTGGAACTGCGTTTAATATTTCTCTGTTAACTTTCTCAGCACACAAGTCAAAAATAATAACGCAGGATCAGGGCAAAGTGGGCAGCCAAGTCACCGTTTCTTCAACTAAGTGCGATGATTTTAGAAAACAGTTTTTCAAAAATCTGAATTTTTCTCATCAAATCTGTTGGCATGTTGACAAGAGTTGCAAACACAGTAAAAGTATCTGGAGTAGTGTGGATGATTCATGTAAGAATAAAAACATGTACAGATAAATTTTAGAGAATGGTCATGCTGCACAACAGACCTCACAGGTGTGCCAAATGTAAAAGTAGAAACAAAAGAAGCTAAAAGCTCAGACACGTAGGAACTAATGAAAAAGATGATGTTAAACCACCTCGATGCAAGAACACAAGATTATTCTACAACAGCGTGAAAACCACTCCTCAGTTCTCATAGTAGGAGAGAACTATAGGAAAGTGCTTTAGATGAACGACGCCTTTCAGACCTCCCAGAGCTGGAATATTTAACTTGTGGTTGTGCAAAAAGAGTGAAAGAGGAGGAATCATGCAGGAACAGGTAAGACATGCTTTGGTCTACATCATGCTATACCTACAGCTCATCTCAGGGTGCGGGTGGGGAAATCACCCCACATTAGGACTGTCAGCTATCCAACACCTGGTCAATGACAGACTGATGGACAAAACAGACACAGGACAAACTTACAGCACCTGACATTTTGTGGTAAAACAACAACTCCTAAGCAGCCACGTGTGAATCAGATTTCTACACAATGAGGAGGAACAATGTTGACAGTAAACACAGAAAATTTACACAATTTATATTATCAATCAAAACGGCACTCACCTTTGACCTTACAGTTCTCAGCTGCCTGGAGGTTGTGGATTTTTCTTTTTTCATAAAATCTGGATTACTTTTTGATTTCATGATATCTAAAACACACAAAAACCAGGTCATTAACATTAAACTCAATTCATGTACACCAACAGCAAACTAGCTCCAACTTTGCTTGGCTCAATTTGAGGAAACTTCAAAAGCTCAGCATTTTGTTGTCCAAAGCATCCGAACACCTAAATAACCTCTAGAAGCTCTGGAAAACCATGAAGTCTATGTATGGAGATACAAGTCATTCAAAGTTCTCAAACAACATGGACACAGTGTCTGTAGAATGCTGTCCTCCCCGAACCTGACTTCAAAACATGAGATGGAGGGAGGACACACAAATTTACTGACTGATGGATGAACGGCTAGATCTTCCCACTTGACTTACGTTTTCACCCAATCTTGGGTAAAACAAACTCCTTTAGACTTGAATCCACTGCAGAAAGACTTTAAGCTGATGAAGCTGGTCTCTTTGTGTTAACTCTGTTTTTGTTAAAGATTTTCAGTATGAGGCATCCACTTGTAAATGTTTTAAATGATTTAATAGTTCTTAGCTTTTCTGTTTTAATCTGTCTTTCTTCTTTTATATTTGCCATTTATCACGTTGTATTTCATTGTTGATTCCTGTGGTTTTAATGTATTGAAATGTTTGTACACTACTGAAATTCTTGACAAGGTCTCATTTGGAAAATGGATAATCTCAACAAGATCTAAGTAAAAAAGAAAAGTTAAATAAATAAATAAATTGACCCAGTGCATAAAACCAAACAATTTCAACAATTGTGTCCAAATAAACTTTCATATTCCTCTTGGCTGCAATAACAGATTTGGCTAAATGTGCAGTATGGCTTTGTGATATAAAGAATAAGAGAGCAAATGAGGATAAAATAAATAAATAAATATTTATATATTTAACTGACCGTATCCAGATGTAACAGAATCATCGACGGCCCTTTCCCCTAGAGCTTCTGTAGCCATGAGCAGCTTCTCCTTGAGTTTGCTGATGTCACAGTCGGCCTTTGCTTTCACAATGCTCAGCTCGGTGTAGATATCTTTGTACTTGTCTGTGGCGTATTTCTTGTCCTGGTAAAATGTTTGCACAGTAAAAAAATGTATTGATTGTAAATTATAAATCAATACCTTAAAAAAAAACAGTGGTACTGCTTACCCTTAAAGCAGAATGCAGCTCGTCCTTTAAAGAGTGGATTTCCTGTTTGAGATACTGAATCTCTGACTCTTTTATTCGTAGCAGCACCTGGAAAATAGAGTAAATCTTAGATTAATAAGCAAAAAAGTTCATGCTCAATAATCCAGGTACCAAATCCAATAATCCTCAGTCGGGTCATCTGGACAATTTCTTTTTTATAGAAACATTTCACCCTCCATCCTCCATCCAGTTTCTATAAAAAAGAAACAGTCCAGATGACTGACTGAGAATTACTGGCTTTGGTACCTGGATTATTGAGCATGAACTTTCTTGCCATAAAATTCTCAACTTTGTCAATATTACTAGTTTTACCCTGATGCATGCTCAATAATCCAGGTAGAAAAATCTAAAAAAGCTAAGTCTGGTCCTCTGGACATTCAAAA
>JARVLU010000489.1:12798859-12809478 GCA_031762415.1 Simpsonichthys santanae
CTCCCAACTCTGCTTCTTTAAATTGAGAAAGCTCCTCAGATGAGGAACGAAATGTCTTTCTTACTACAAATAAAGTTCAGTTGTTTTCTGTATTGAACTTTTTTGAAGATAACAAGAACATTGTCATCCAGTCAGAGCACGAATCACAGACAGCAGATATAAATACAAGGGTTAATAATTTAGACACCAGACCCATGTTGTTCTCATCCAAAGCAACAACTATCATTTTCACCAAACTATTTCTGACATCCTCCTAGCTATAGCTAGGATAGCTGTGACTGTAGCTTCAAGCTAGTGTAAACAAATACAACAGCCATTAGTCATTGTTCCCCTCGGACAGGATTAAAATGTTGAGCTTAAATACACAAAACAATATATCAAACCCAATTTTGGGATTATTTATGTTACTGAGAAACTCTAGACAAAGACCGGACTTCCAAATATGAGAGGTTAGCTAAACATATTGTGCAGGATGAAAGCCAACTTGGTTCAGGGAGACAAGAGGAACTGGCAACAGCTGAAGCAGATTTAGACCTCTATGATGTAAGCTCTCACAGAGAGACAAGTCAAGTGACATCCTTTATGACAGACAAAGGAATGACAATGTCTGACACCCACAGTTTCAACAGTGGTTGTTTATGGACTGGAAGAAGACGAGAGCTAAAATGTGTAGACGGCAAGTTTCATATTTATTTATTTATTTATTTATTTATTCATTTTGTTTCCATTAAAAAAAACAAATACAATTTAGGTAACTTAAAAACAAACATAATTTATTTACATAATCTATTTACTATAGATGTCAAACAAAACAACACTCACAAGGATTTGGAATCCATAATTCCTCTGGACCGGGAACTCTTTAACATCATAGCACGTGGAAAGATCAATCTCACCATCCAGTTCTGAGGCCTGAGAGAGAAAAAATAAACAAGAAATTAAAATTAATTTCTACATGGCCGCATACTGATTTACACAAAATCTCAGATAGACAAACCATACCTCCTCAGCTATCGAGTCCTTATAGTACCTCAAGCTCTGGTCTGTCAGAACGAACCAGTGTTTCTTCCACTAAGGGTAAAAAAAAAAAAAAAAAAAAAAAAAAAATAGCTTTTGATTGAATTGCATGAGGAAATTTAATCAACATTAGAGACAAGTAGCAGACAGTCATTTATTTCTTCTATAAATAACATTACCATTCCATCTTCATAAAGCTTTGTCATCCATCCTTTTTTGAAGTTCAGCAGATCCGGCTGAAATTAAAACACAGAGGGAAGCATTATTATATAATGCAAATAGAATTAGTTTAAACAAGTGTGCTAACAAGCAAACAGCGTTCTGTAGAAACATTTTGTACTTCTATAACTGCTAACGTCATCAGCGGGTTAAGTATTTTGTTCTTGATATAATCAGAAAATAAATGCCATATCATTAAATACTGTATTTATGTGCATTTATTTATTTTAGTTAGGCAATATCTGAAGCTAAAAACTTAAATTGCAAATATATGGTTTCAGCCACAGAGACTGACTGTCGGGAGCTGGACTTTCACTGTGAAACACAAACTGCTGCACATTGAAACCAAGCTCAAGTCTGTTTATAGACTCCAGAGTAAAGCATTCAGATAAAAGCTGGCTTTTGATCACTCAACAATACCTTGTTTTTGTTGAGCTTCATCCGGTGTGGTGTCACCGCCTGGCAGAGAGTCATTCTGATGGCTAACTGCCTTTAATTCATATGTTGACAATCTGTTTCTTTCTGTCTAACCCAGGGGGAAACACATAACTCTGGTTGCTCCTGTTCTGGTTATTTATAATCATCAGTGGCAGTGGCGGCAGTGGTGTGTGTAGACGTGTGCATGTCTGTGTTGAAGTGGGTGGGGGTTTGGCAGCTGCAGCTTGGGCAGAGAGAGAGAGACCAGCCACATGCTGACAAGGTTACCCCTTAGCACTCCCTGAACAGACCACAGATCAGACTAGCAGGAGTCAGACCTCAAAAAGACACCAAGGCAATCGTAATCAACTTAACACGTGAACCTTATTTGTAATGATTTAAAAGAATTGGGAAACAGGGCAGTGAAAACTGAAAACCACTGTACTCTGTCTCAGTAGGTCACTTTTAATCAACTCCAATAAAATCAGGTTGATCAAAAATATATATAATTAACAACTAGATGAATTGCATTTCCTGCAAAAGTGCAGTGTGAATGCTTATTGCAGAAGAACTTGATGAAAAACAGCTGAAATAAGCTAAAAAATGCTAAAAGGTAGCTGAAAAGGTAGAACAAGCTTAAATTAGCAGACAAAAGCAGAATGTTTGCTCATTTAGGCTTAAAGAAGCCGACATAAGCACAAAAAAGTGGACATTATCTGAAAAAAGCAGAAATTAGCTAAATCAAAACAGCTATAGTGTAGCTAAAAAAGCAGAAAGAAGCTTAAATTACCTTGGAGGTAGAGAGAGCAATTTTTTTTGACGAATTTGACTGAAAATTGTTGAAATTATTGCAAAGACTCTGGAGTTAGCTACAAAAGCTAAAATTAGCATAGAAACAGCTAAATAGTAGCTGAAATAACTTGAACTAGCATGAATATCCTGAAAGGAGCATATCAAGCTGAAATTAGCATAAATAGGTTAATTAGACTGAAGGTAGCAGAAATTGGCACAAAAAACTTGAATTTATCTGAAAAAAGTCAAACATTTGTGAAAAAAATGCTAAAAATGTAGCTGAAAAGGTAGAACAAGTTTAAATTACCAAGAGAAAGCAGAAAACACATTTGCCCAATTAGGCTGAAATAAGCAGAAATGAGCACAAAAAGGTGGAAATTATCTGAAATTAGCACAAAAAAAAAAAACAGGTGAAAAGTTGCTAAAAAAGCATAAAGAGGCTTAAATTACCAGAAGTAGAGAAAGCACACTTTGCTGAAATAGGTTGAAAACGGTTCAAATGAGTGCAAAAAATGTGGAATTAGCCAAAAAAGCCTACATTTGCATAAAACAGCTAATTAGTAGCTGAAATAACAGAAAACGCTCGAACATGCATAAATCAGCTGAAAGGAGTATAACATGCTGAAATTAGCATAAAGAAGTTAGAGGAAGCACAAAAAATGTTGTAGTTAGCAGAAATAATCTGAAAGGGACAGAAAGCAGCTGAATAAACAGCTGAAATGAGCTGAAAGTAGCTGTAAACAAGCTTAAATTTGCACAAGGATGCTGAAAGAAGCTGAACTAGAACAAAATGTTAAAGGAGCAGTAAAATGTTGTAAACAGAGCTAAAGATTTGAAGGATGTAAAATGAGCTCAGTTCTTTTTCCTATGAGAAAAAAAGTGGCAGAAAAGGCTAAATTTTTCAATAAGCTAAAGTTGCACCAATACCAAAGTCAAAGCACCTTTCTCATGAACAAGCTGAACATTTTGGTATATGATCTGTTGAAATAGCACAAAAATTGTGGAACGAGAAAAATGTCGAAAACGTATGAATGAAAAATGGATCACAATAATGTGAATGATTTAAGAAAACAATCATACATATTTAAGATTTTCAGTAATGTTAAATGTGTTAAGCTATTGTTTCCTGATTAATTTTTGTATTTATGAACACATTTGCAAAAAAAAAAAAAAAAAAAAGAGGAAAAAAACAAAGTCTACTGGGACCTAGATAAAAGAGGCAGGAAATTAAGCATTTACTGCTATAAAAAGTGGGAGTGTTTCAATTAAAGCACACGAGGATTCTAAAGTACTACTGTACTTATTCAATGCAAATGACTTGAGTCAACTAAAAAACTATACAGTATTCAATATTAATATAAGTAGGCCATTCAGCATAAATACAAATCAATAAAGCTGCAGCAATAATCACCATAAACAACTGCTAGCCTTGAATATTAGAGACTTGTTATTTTCTATATTTGTTTAATCATTATTTTTTTGTTGTATAGCTGGCTCAGTCCAGCTTCAGTTAATGGGTGTTATGCAACAAATGGATAGTGCCTGCAAAAATGTCAAGGCTGTAGTCACAGTGGAAACATAACTTTGCTGATTTGTAGCAAAAACAAGTTACCACAGAAATGCAACGGCAAAAAAAAGAAGAAGCAGATTAAAAGAAAGTGGATTTTAAGATGAACGCATTTATCAAACAGAAAGAAATGAAGCAGGAACTAAAGGGCTGCTTGTGACACAGGGTTGCTTTAAATAAATGCTTTGCTTGCACCAGATTTTAAGGAATGCTTCAATAAGTAAAAAAAAAAAAAAAAAAAAGTCTCACTGTGCTTTTGATTAAGATGAATAGCTAAAAAAAATACTTAAAACTATTGATCATGAATTAAGTTTTAAGCCCTTTAAGTTAATTACAAAAGAGGAAAAACTTTGCTAAAAATAAAGAGAAATAGCTTCATTTTCTACTGAGTGGTAGAATCTGATGGTCTGTTGAACACAGGTGGGATTTGTTCTCAAAACTTACAGTCATTGATGACTCAGTGACTCTGCGATCCAGTGACTTGGCTCTTCTTAAATTGACAAAACTGGAGCTGGAAACATCAGGGGCTAAACAGTCCTTCCCCGTATCCAGTGACATCTCCTGCAAAGATAAAACTATTAATTAATTTAAATAAAACTCTGATCAGCATATTACTAAGCTTTGTGTGATTATTTTTGGTCATGTTTAACAATAAGAACTGCGTACGTGTTTGCCATCCAGGTAGCGTCTCTCACTCCGGCCTTGTCTTTGAGTCACTGTAGTGTTAACTGAGGGGTCAGTGGAGCTGCTGGTATCCATACGCTCTGTATGTTGACTCTCCTCAAACCGACCGATGATTTGAGATCGCCTGAAAGACAAAGCAAATACACTACAATACATGTTTTACGGTTCAATGTATAAAATGCACAACAAAGACAAATTATTCTTAAAAATACATCAAGATGCAGCATAAAATAACTTAAATGGTGGCAGAATGAAACAGTGCAAACAAGAAAGCGTGATATAAAAAAACTATAAACATCTAATAAAAGATACAAGATTTTTCAGATTTTTTTTTAGATAAAGAAAAATAATTGGCAGAGAAGATTTAATTACCTAGAGAACCATCCAGAGATACTTAAAGAGTGAAGTTATACAATGAGAAAATACTTGCAGAAAAAAGAAAACGACTAGAATAGTGGGTTAATTATATTAAAAAGGTAGCAGGAATGGCAACACAGTCAACATTACCTTAAGACACTGCACTTGTTCAAGTGTATGTACATGAAAAATGAGAGAAATTGTTTAACTGAGAGTACAATCACCCATTTGTGCATTTGTACAAAGTAAATTAAATATGTTTGAAACAGTGCAGGTGTCCTCCCAGGTGGTGCAGAGATGAAATGAGAGAAAGCAGGAATCAGCGGTGACCAGCAGGGAACAGCACTGAGACAGGGGTGGAGGGGTTGGCAGAGCATTAGCTCCGAGAAGCTCAGTTCAGAAGCTCCTGGAAAAGATTGAAACAACAAAACAAAGTAGCAAAGCAGCAGGAGCAAAAGGTAAAGACCACTAGAAAATAAAATTACATGTGAATTTACTTCCCCCCAAACCATTTGTGTTAAACTGATACACTAGGATAGAAAGCAGTAGCAAAAGATGCTCAAGAGGTGCGTCAAAGACAGCAGCCACAGGGTGGTGCTAGCTAACTACAATGCTGAATGTTTTGAGCAATGCATAATGAACTATACACACAATTAAATTGCATGCCACCTAAAGTTTTAAAAATGTGTCAAAAGATAAAATACAGTGGTTTTATATTAATAATCATATTTGCATCAGTGACACAAATTCACAAAAAAAATCTATCTAGTATTTTAGGTCAATGGACTGTACTTGTAAAGCGCCTCAAAGCACTTTACACTACAATCTGTGCCCTCATTGACCCGTTCATACGGCACTCTGTTATGTCTATACAAACATATAGAAGATGACATTTATCCTTACCTGCGCTCCTCCCCGAACAGCCGAGCCACCTCTTCCCTCCCTGGGCTTCGAGTCCGTGCCCTCAGCTCTTGGCGTTTTTTCTCTGAGCGGAAGGCTTCTTGGTAGCTCAGAATACGAGCCCGTGGCACATCCGACAGTGCTGTGTACTCCCTGCCGGACCGGCCAATTCTGCTTCCTCCATTGCTCTCTCCAACACCACTGTGCCCCTCCCAAGTAAGAGAAGCCCCACTGGGTTCAGAGTCAAGGGAGCTCTGGGAGGAGCTGATGGTGGAGTAGGTTGGTGACACAAGTGCATTCGGAGAGGGAAAAGGATCTGGGGAGGGTTGATGAGGGGAAGTTTGGGGATCAGATTCCGAGTTATACCTGGAACTGGGAGCTCCTAAAGAGGAGGATGAAGCTGAAGAGGTCAGGGGTAGACTCTGGGGGGGCTGGGAGTGATGTGCAGACTGTGGAGAAGGTTCTGACTTGGTCTTCTCCAGGGAAAAGTAACCACTTTCCACTCGTACCTTTCGCCCAGTGCTCACTCTGCGGCCATCTGGAATACAGCCACAGCACCACTTCTTAGACACATCTCGTCTGGACAAAGCTCAAGCACAAACACTTCATATAAAAGTTAAATGTGATAAAACACCCGCTCTATTCAAACTAACAAAAAGTGGGATGTGTTAAAGAAGCTGCATGTCCTCTTCCTCACCATCTTGAGTGGTAACACTGGAGTCTGTCTGGTTTTGGCTCAGCTGGTTGAGACAAGAGGCACTGCGGCTGCAGGGGATGGTTGCCCTGCTCCAGCGGCTCTCCTCCTGCCAGAGAGTTGCACGGCTCATCGGGACCCGCTCTGCGCTGGCAATACTGCTGGTAAGGCATGGGATGCTGCCTCCACTGCTGGTCACTGTTACCTTAGCAGGCCCAGGCTCCTGGGTTTGATTCAGGAGGGGTGGATGGGAAGAGTAAAGGACATAATGGGAGGGAAGGTAACAGAAGAAACGAAAAAGAATGAGAGAAAGAACAGTAATAAAGAGAAACTAAATACCCAAGTGTAAATTTGAGAACTTAAATGATGGAAAAACTTGTTTTCTTCACTATAAATCCTGATAAATTAATCATACTGAACTGTAAGCTAGCTTTAGTGGAGTCCAAAGATGAACCATTAGTTACTGCATACTTTTTAAATACACAAGATCTCCTAGTTTATGACAGCACAGATTTTAATATGACTGTTTATTTTGAATTTTGATTAATCAAATAAATCAGAAAAAAAGACGCATATTTAAAGACAGAATAAAGTAGTGTGGAAAGAAGCAAGAGGTCAACAGCTTGAATCAAATTTATTCATGGCAAACGCACCTGTGATCAGAGAAAAGATGAAAAAACACAGATATTTTACAAATCTTTAAATGATTACCAAATGCAAGGTAAACAAAATCAGTGTTCAAAGATGTTGCATTAATTTAGGAAATCCTTTCAACAATCAACAAAATGCATGAAGTCGTCCTAACATGAGAGAACAAGAATTCCAAAGCGACATTATTACAGTATTCAACTTTTGTACCAAGTCATCTGTAATCACTATAAACATGCCAAGAATTTTCTGCATCAGAGATAGAAGCAAAGATTGTCTTTTTTTAATTTTTATTTTATTTTTTTTTTACCCATCACCTTGTTGGGATTGATTTTTTTTTTTTTTTTTTTCAATAATAGTTTTCAAGCTGGCAATTATTTGAAGATGCACAGTAAGCAAAGTTTGGCTGTGCTGAACTCACTGGATGTCCATTCATGTCTTTAGTGGAAAAACACAGGCATGGCGTTACTCCACCCTGCCAAACACAAGAGTCTTCTGAAGTCATTGCTTGTTGGGTAATGTTAAAACATTAATAAATAAAATAATCACCTTAATCTTACAGAGCCAAGTTTTTTTTCCATTTAAGTTTTGTTTCGTTTTGGACACAAAAAGTTGGCTAGAAACTACAAATTAAACAAGAT
Organism: Simpsonichthys santanae; assembly: GCA_031762415.1. Classification (NCBI taxonomy): domain Eukaryota; kingdom Metazoa; phylum Chordata; class Actinopteri; order Cyprinodontiformes; family Rivulidae; genus Simpsonichthys; species Simpsonichthys santanae. The sequence continues at coordinate 12,806,796 of JARVLU010000489.1, forward strand.
GAAATATTTTTGATTCACAGTTCTTATCATTTTCACAAGCGTACAAACCATATGCTGTGGGGGAGGAGGGGGCAATACGTTTACGAGAGAATTAGTTTCAGGTGTTTGAAGTTTATCACAAATATCTGTACGTCTAGCTATACAATTTAAACAATTCTGACAAAATCAAGTGAGTGGTCATTGTCACTATGACAGAATGTGACAAACAGTGAAAACATACCCACATCTACACATCATTAACACTAAATATGTAGGTTTTCTGCCACCACTGAAGCTATTTTAAGAGACATTTATTTCATCTACACATAAAAAAAACACTGCTATGTTAAAGCATTAACAAGGTTTTAAACCGATAACATAAAAACAATAGAAAAAAAATGCTTGGGTGAGTAGATAATGAATGAATCCATTTTCCTAACAAAATTGCTGAACGTCAAATGTAGAGTAAAATTAAATGTGACTTCACTTTATTATAAAAATGATAATGCACTGCTTATTTTACCTAAAATTATTTAATTTTTTTCATTGATATGCTAAAACCTTTTTTTAATTTTTGTTATTATTATTATTTTTAATTTATTTATTTATTTTGTAGTATTGTGCAAGTCACTCTTTCTGGTAGGTTAAAATAACTTGTCACATTCAAACACAGCAGGTGACATGTTCTCACACTACACAGGATTAACTATTAAAACCTGCACATTTTAATATTTTATGCTAGTGCTATGTGTCAAATTTGCACTTTGCTTGCTACTAAATTACTGACAGACTTTGAACTTCATGTTTGTGTCTATTTTTATCTTTTATTTATCTCACTGTCAATGAAAGTCCAACAACAGGGGCAGATTGGACAGACCTTTGCCCAACACAGAACAAAAAAAGTTTTAAAGGATGTTAAACGGCAACATATGCAACATTGTCACAGTCAGAACTGCGTCCCCACTGTTTCTCAGCAAATGAGCCCATTTGTGTAAGTCAAACAAGGTCGCAGTGTTGTTCCAGGCGCCATTAGACAAATCAGACAACGAACTTTAGAAAATTCTGTGTGCTCACCACAAATTTGGCCTGAACTCAGAAAGGAGGCAGGGAAAGGAAAAATGTGTTTCTTTCAGTGGGTGGTCTTCATTATAATATAGCATGTGTCTATATTTAACAGTGAAGCCATTTTTATGGTAATGTAGTCTTACAAAGTACTGTTTCGATCTTTACATGAAAGAAGTCTGCAGCACGTGAACGTGCACTGAAAATGAAAAACGTCTTCTTCCTCCTCTGGTTTGTGCATCTGAATGAGTCTCATCTTACTCTCACACTGTTAAATGTAATTGCTTTGACTCAATCTTGCATGATAATTTTTAATATATCTGACACAATGTCAAAATGTTTCTATATTCATTCTGAAAACGTCATTGTTTCTTAGAAATTGACTTTAAAGGGTCAGCTAATCTGGGCTACATGGACAAATTCCTCATAGTTTGCTAAACTTGACTAAAAGGGACCAATGTTATTATTATCAATAAATAAATACAGTATCTGTTAAATCTTAGATTTTAAAAGTTATCTACTTCATGTAAACACTTGAACATTACTTCATGATTTGACAGTCGTAAAAGTTGAAAAGTTGAAAAGGTTATGAATAAATGTAAATGTGGTGCAGATATAAATTGCAGGGGGGAAAAAAAAGTTTTCACATCAAATCATGGCACAATTCACTACAAATCCTTTACATTGAAAACCCACTGATCATTGCAAAAAAAAAAAAAAAAAAAAATCCTGGCCCAAAAACTGGCAGTCTATCATTCAAACAGATGGAATATAAAATGTTGCAAAAGCTGTTGGCAGAAAAACGTTATATCTGTCTCTTTTTGAGGGGAAAAAGCTGGTGTAGGTCTAGAGGGAAGGGAAAGCTTCAAACTGCATTGCTCCACAGCAGAGGTCATAAATAAATATGCTCTTTCTTTGTAGTTCAGGAAAAATGGCACAAAAGCAAGATTATAATGTTCACCTGATACAGTTATAATATAAAACAGCGACCACCTTAACGTTGAATGCATTGTAAATCTTTTTTTGTCTATGCTGAAGAACATTTGAGCACATTACCAACCAGTTAAAGAAGATAAAAGGTGTTGGGTTTTAAATCCTGTAAAAACAGCTCCTAGCGTTAGACCTTGGGAAACATAAAATATAAGTAAGTATAACACAAGCAGAGACAAGACTACTGACAGTGAGGCACAGGGTTTATGGAGCTGTAATGGACAGAATGGTTTATGAACCAAGTTGAACTGGTTTAACTGCTTGACTAACGTTATGTTACTCAACGTGCCTACCTGCAGAGGTGTTTTAATAACCTGGACTATTTCAATGCACAACTCTCAACAAGAATCTACAAAAAAGGAATCAGTAATAACTGTTCAAAGTTGAAAGAGGAAAATATACAAGTCTTCATAATGGGCCCAAATCAAAATAAAATTTTAATTTCTTATTAGAATGTCACATAAAAATATATCTGAATAAATAGGTGTTTATCCTAATTTAAAGTTTTTTTTTACAAGTACAGGTAGTCCCCGAGTTACGAACGGGTTCAGTTCCTACGGCGCGTTCGTAACTCAATTTGCCGTAAGTCGGAGCGCCGGCCACGTGGCGTTCGTAACTCCGGATTTTCGGCCGTAACTCGAAACCGAAAGCA
>JARVLU010000489.1:12844688-12862938 GCA_031762415.1 Simpsonichthys santanae
TTGATCCTTTGGTTCTTTACTTTAAGTGCCCTTGTGCCTATATGATTTAGAAGAACCAAAAACACTCTTAAATGTCAAATGTCAGACTGGAAATTGGTAAAAATAAATAAAAATTAAAAAAAGTTGCAAAAGCCTTAGAAATAAAAATACGTTGAGAGACTTTAAGAAAAAACTGAAGAACTGTTCAAATATTTAGAGATTACAAGAAAGTCGAGATTACAAGAAAGTCTGGCTGCTTGAAACCCAAAGAAATTAAATAATTCAGGTGATAATTTCAGTGCAGCAAGATGCTTTAAAAAGATTTAGACACCATCATTAAGTTCAAGTTCAAGAATCTTTATTGTCATTTGCATCACGTGGTACATGAGGTGGAACAAAACTGCGTACTGTAGTCAAGGTCCCAGTACACCCAAAAATAGCAAAAGTATAAAGTATAAAAATAAACAGTATAGCCTACACGGATCTAAGATATACACTAATATGTACGCTAAACGAACGCTAAACACTATAATAATGTTTAAAAAAAATACAGTGTATTAATCAGCAGCCTGAACATGAGTCTGGAGAGAGCAAATGAATGAATACAGCAGCATTAAATCAAAGAATGTGTGACTTTAGGGAATCTCAAACAAATGTATTTGTACAAACGTATTCAGAAATATTTGAGGACCAGCAATTCCACAAGCACTTGCAATGTTACAGAAAATCTATAAAAAATAAACATTTTAATTTAGGGCTCTTATACAGCGATGCATCTGTTGCGCATAAAGAATGTGTAGTGATCAAAGCACAGGCGTCTAATTACATGCTTCAAATACAGGTAGTCCTCGAGTTACGAACGAGATCCGTTCCTACGGCCCGTTCGTAACTCGATTTGCCTTAAGTTGGAGCTCAACCCACGTGGCGACCGTAAAATGTCGTTTTAAACTCGTTTTTTTAATGTAACACAACAACAGCGTACTTAGAACATCGTTTTGCTGTGTTTCCAAGCAGTTAGCTAACACAATACGTACCCTTAAAAAAAAAAAAAAACGAAAAAACATAAAATGCTGCATAAAAAAGTCAACGTGAGGTGTGATGACGTCACTGGGGGCGGCGCCGTAAGTCCGAAATGCCGTAAGTCGATGGCGCCGTAAGTCGGGGACTGCCTGTAGTTTAAATCAATTTAGCTTCAAGAGGGGAATTTAAACCTTTCAGACTTGTGTGTTTATACCTTTTAGTGGAGATACTTTCTAAAATCTGTGGTTCAAATTTTGCTTCAGACACTTGTTGCATTTTTATAAATCTGACAATCTTTTTAGTTTTCATGAAATATTGAGCACTTTCATGCACATTTCCTTATATGCAGGACATTTAGTCAATGATCTCACCTTGTCGTGTTTGTAAAAATACAACCGGTTAAGTTTTTCACAAAAGACCAGAATTAAAACAGCTGAATATTGTAAAGACAAGCAAACAGATTCAGTTTTAAAAAAAAATAGAAAGAAAAGAATGTTTTATAAATGCAGTATAGCAACTTAAACTGTGCATGCATCAAAGCCTTAAAGGAGAATTAAAACATTTTAATCTCCATAACGCTGATTACAATTGCACCAAAACAACAACTAAAACAGTCCAAACAGGAAAATTCACTTTTTTATGTCTGCTTTGACAGCTGTCTTTAAACCTCCTGCTTCAAAACCTGCCATCGGTGCACGTTAATATGAGTTTATTGTGTGCGTTTACATGATTACAGTGACCGACTCCTTAATTATAGTACACCAACAACAGGCACAGACAGCCGGCTTACTGTAGCTGCCATCTTGACTTCTTTGTGTTTGTTTAAGTTGGGATCTCTGCCACGTGGAAATGAGGTCATGAGAATATTTTGCCATGCTCTCTGGAGTTGGATGAAACTTTGTTGGCCCTCAGCTCCCTCTAGTGCTTTCCCAAAAACAGAAAAGAAGAACGCAGAAGACCTCAGCCCTTAGTCATACACATGCCATGTGTCTTGAAACATTTCTGAAGGTTTTAAGTCTTTCTCACAGCTGTTTTAAAACACATCTGGATGAGTGGTTGTGACTGGAGGCTGCTCGTGCTGTGACTTGATCAGGAGCAGCAACTGGGCTCGAACATGTGAGCTCATATTGGAAACACGCGCGCCCTGTTGGATCCGTCTCAAACTCCAGCACTGAGGCTGATGTTTTGTTTCTGTCTTCCTTTTCGATGGTTTAAACTCTCTCTTCTGTCACGGCAGAACATCTGCTTTGTAATTTTGGTTACACTTGACACACGGCCATTTGTCTTTGTTAAACCCATTTGTGGATGACAGATTTTTAAAAAAGGGCTGCTCTGCTTGTTTCGGCTGTGTTTGGGATAAATGCATGTTCCAAGAGCTGCCAAGGGTTTGGTATGATAAACTGTGGTTGCAGAGAAAACAGAAAGAACTCGGCTTTTTTGTCTGCTCTGGGTTTTAATGGCAGGGCGAATACTTTATGAACAAGGCTGGCACAGAAAGAAATGTAGATATGTAACAATATGTTTGTGCAAGGATGCCTAAACATGTTAGCATTATCCTACGAGGTTTATGTGGATCAAAATTAGGACATAACTGTGTTTTTTAATTGATTTTGCGTGTGAGTTTATTTGGTATATTACCAAAGAGCTGACAAATCACCAGAAGTATTTAAATTAAGCCCAACAAAGTTAAATCAGGCCCTCTGGGTGGTTTGTTTCTGTTGAAATATCTTTCATCCAAAGGACTTCATCAGTCCAAGAAGCAGCAACAAACTCAGTCCCACAAGTAGCACTGTCTTATAGTTTGATGGTTTGATGGGCCAACCAGCAAACTGGTTTGTCCACTATGTGAGTATGCTACTTGTGGGACAGTTTGTTGTGGCTCCTCGGACTGATGAAGTCCTTTGGATGAAAGGCGAAACATTTCAACTAAAAGAAACTGTCCAGAAGACCTGACTTTGTTGGATTTGTTACGTTGATTACTGAGCATGAACTCTTGATGATTTAAATTAAGCTTTCAGAAAGTGATTGCTATAAATAAATCTACAACTTCAAGATGGCTGCCACAGCTTAGCAACCAAAGAAAACAAAACGTCTATCAACTTACGGAGCTAAAATTTGGTGTGGTAGGAGCTGAAAGCCATCCACAAATTATGTGCCAAGACCAAACTGATTATCATTTTTTAACATTTTACCATTACTGGAGTCACCTTTGTCTGTTAGCAAAACATCTCATGAACCACTGCATTTGTATGAAACTTTCAAAAAGTGATCATTGTGTGTGCATCTATGACCGATTTCCTTTTAAATCCAGTTTAAGATGGCCGCCACAGCCACTCAAGCTTGAGGAACACAAACCTGGCTACAAGCCAAACAGTTTTATACTGAATGGAAATTTGTAGTGGAGAGTCACACCAAACACATCCTGTAAACTCTACACATCACATGACATCTTTACATAAAACTTTGGCTTTAGCTGTTGCCATCAACCTTTTTGTCTGTTAGCAAAATGTTTAATAAACCACGGGACTGACTTTAATAAAACCGTCAGAATATAATTAATGGATGTACATTCATAACTGATAAACATGTGGTGTCACTCAAATTTAAGATGGCTGCCACAGCTAATCAACATTAAGCAAAACAGAAATAACTAGAGAAATTGCATTTCCTGCGAAAATGCAGAGTGAATGCTTATTGTAGAAGAACTTGCTGAAAAACAGCTGAAATTAGCAAAAAAAAATCTGAAATGGAGGAACAAGATTAAGTTAGAAGAATAAAGCAGAAAGAACACATTTGCTGAATTAGGTTTAAATAAGCAGAAATGAGCACAAAAATTAGGAAATTAGCTTAAAAAAAAGTTGAAATTAGCAAGAAAAAAAGCTGAAAACTAAAGTAGCTGAAAATGCAGAAAGAAGCTTAAATTACTGGAAGTGGAAAGAGCTGAAATTATCTAAAAAATGTAGGTAGCAGAAAAAGCTAAAATGTCAAACAACTAAATAGCAGCTGAAAGATCAGAAGAAGCTGAAATTAGCAGAAAAAGCTGAAAGAAGTGTAAAAAGCTGAAATGAGCATAAAGACATTAATTAAGCTGAAAATAGCAGAAATGACCACAAAAAACTTGAACTAATCTGAAAACAGCTAAAATTAGCAACACAAATGCTAAAAAATATAGCTGAAAAGCATAGAACAGCTTAATTTAGCTGCAAAAAGCAGAAAGAACACGTTTGCCCAATTTGCCTGAAGGAACCAGAAATGAGTACAAAATAATAGAAATTAGTTGAAAAAAAGCTGAAATGAGCAAAAACTGCTCAAAAGTAGCTAAAAAGGCAGAAGAAGCTTAAATTACCAGAAGGAAGTGGTGAGAGCACATTTTTGCTGATGTAGCATGAAGCTGCACTCTAACTATGACCCCTGACCCTGGGTTACCAGACTCATCATGAATTGAGTTCTTTAAAGTTACATTTGACCTCAATAATGTCTGATGTTTTTCACACATTAACCATACTTGGACACAGAGTCAGCTACAGTCTGACTAATATTAACCCATTAATGAAGTTTGTTTTATTTGATTATTATAACAGGTGTGAACATGAATAATTGTGATTATTGTTTTCAATCATTATGATGAAATCGTGTGAAATACACTCCTCGTTTAGTCCTGAGCAGATAAACATGTTACACAATTGCAAAACAGAAGTAACTAGTACAGAAGATGAAGCATTTTTCTCACTGCAAGGCTCATGCGCTCGACTTGAAACATGCTGAAGGTGCCATTGGACGGCACCTTCTCATCAGCAGTTGCCCTCACCGACCCCTGAGGTGATCCACCAGCAGAACCCCAGAAAGATGAGTAATGGTGCATGGACAGCACTTATATAGAACTTTTCTATGTAATCAAGACACTCAAACTGCTCTGCAACACATGCTGTGCCCTCAGTGACCCATTCATACAGCACTCTACTAGATCTATACAAAGATAATCTGAATCTGTAGAGACCAATCAGTTCTTCATCACATTCATACACTGATGGGACACAGGGACACTCCAGCATGGGACTGCTGGTGGAATCAAACCCCAACTCTTGCACTGGAGGACGACTGCTCTAACCACTCAGCCACAGCTGCCCCTGGTGATCTGGTGTCCTCAATACTGACCCAGTGAGGAGCAGAACCTGGTGACATGATGCCTTGGTCTGGTTATGCTATTGTAGCTAATGCAACTTGGTAATTCATTTCCTGGCTTGCAGTGATGATACATGACTTCATCTGATCACATTAAATAACTTCTGCTAACCAAAAGACAAAGTAAACTATTTTTTTTTAAACTTTGTCTAAATTTGTGCGTGTATAAAACCAAATTACCATAATCCTGCTCAAAGAGTTGATTTTGCCTTAGCTAAGAGAATTGAGCCTTGATTGATTAATTATTATTGGTGATTATTGTTGATGATTTTAGTTTGATTATTCAAAGACAACTTTGGTTTCTTCATTCAGATGAATATTCATGTGTTATGATATAAAACTTCCTGTAATTAACGGATTCTACTTCAGTGACTGATTCTGATTATTATAGGGTGAATAAGTTGTTGTTGGTCAGTAAACTGACCAGCTGGTCCCCCACTTTAACGAGAGCTAAAGAAATAAAACAAATGTAGTGAAGGGGATGGAGAAAGTGTCATCATTACATAATTGTAGGAGTATAAATGCAAATGTACTGTATCTAAGATAACACACTATTTAAAGCAATTAAACAGAACCTTTACATTAATAGCACTTTCTGAGACTTGGCTAAATGAAGAAAATATAAATAGTGCTCACATTGAAGGGTATGAATTACATCATATGAACAGAAAAAAATAAGAGGTGGTGGAGTAGCTCTATTAGTAAATAGTGGAATAAAATGTAAATTAATTAATGAAACATCAATAATTGTTGATAATTTAATGGAAATGATAACAATAGAAATAATAAATAGGAAAGATAAAAACATCATAATTAGCTGTGTATATTGATCACCAGGCTCAAATATAGAGTTATTCACTGATAAAATCATGGAACTCTTGGAAAAGAGTTGCAAATGAAAAAGTTTTTTTATGTGGTGACTATAATATTGATTTAGGCAATAAAACAGATTCAAGTAATATCAATACATTTAAAAATTCATTGTACTGTATAGTTTAAATCTTTACCCATTGATATCAAATCCAACAAGAATTATGGCACACAGTGCTACAATAATAGATAATATTTTCACTAATATAACAGATTGTGAAGTGCTAGTTGGTATTTTAACAACTGATATAAGTGATCATTTACCAATTTTTACAATCTACAGCAATGATCAAAGCACTACAAAAGTAATTACTACAAAGAAAAAATAATAAATACTTCTAAAAGAGCTTTGGATAGATTAAAAGATGATTTGGATAAACAAAGTTGGGAAGATGTGTATGTTGAAGATGTGAATAGATCACATGACAAACTTATTAACATTTTGGAAGTTCAGTTTGAAAAAAAATGTGTCCAGTATAATTATTTAAAGAAAAATAAAGTAAACCAACCATGGATGACAAAAGATTTAAAAAACACATGTAAAAAAAAAAATAACTATCTGTATTCATATTTCTTGAAATCCAGAACTCAAGAGACAGAAGATAAATATAAGAAGTACAAAAACAAATTAGTAGGGATAATAAGAAAACAAAAGAGGGAATATTATAGTGATTTATTACATAAAAATAATGGTGATAAGAAAGCAACATGGCAAGTGATGAATAGTGTTCTGAAAAAACGAGGATTTCGCAGTACTTTGTAAAAAAAAAAACAATGAGGAAATCCACGATGAAAATGAAATTGTAAATAGATTTAATCATTATTTTGTTAATGTTGGATCTAGCCTTGCAGAAAAAATACCTAAAGTAAATAATAATGAAAATGATTTAATTAAAGGTTGTGTGAACAGTATTTTTTTTAAATGGAACAGATAGAGAAGAAATTATGCATGTAGTAAAAAAAAAATTCAGACAAGAGATCAAAAGACTGGTTAGATATGGATATATGGTACAGGTAGTCCTCGGTTCCCGACTGCCTCGGTTCCTGTTTTTTCGCATTTACGACCGCCACCCCAGTGACGTCATCACACCTCACGTTGACTTTTTTATGCAGCATTTTTTTTTTTTTTGAGGGTATTGTGTTAGCTAACTGCTTGGAAATATAGCAAAATGGCGTTCTAAGTACGCTGGTGTTGTGTTACATTGAAAAAAAAACGTGTTTAAAACGCCGTTTACCGTGTATTTTCTGACTTACGGGCAAAAATCTGGACTTACGGCCACCACGGGTAGCGCTCCGTTTTACGTTCAAATCGGGTTACGTTCGGCCCATAGGAACGGAACTCGAACGTAAACCGAGGACTACCTGTATATACATCTAACATTGCTACATTGCGGATTTTCACCTACCACGGGGGTCTTTGGAACATAACCCCTGTGATAAGTGAGGGATCACTGTATAGCACTGAGTACCTAGAACTCAGAAAATTATCTTGACATATCATACCAAAGCTCTCTACTGCCTTTTTAATTTAATTAAGTTTCTCTTTTGGAACGTTTTGTTAAGTGTATAGCATTTAGCGAAACAGCTAACTGGAAGTAATAACCAAGATGCAGGACAGTAGTTCAAAATGCCCTGATGCACCATGGTTTCTGCTGGACTTTCTGCTCCACTAACAATGAAAGAATACTGTACAGAGTTTACGGTTCATAACTTTGCTGTTGATTTGGACTGAACAAAAAAAAAATATATATATATATATATATATATATATATAAATTATTGCATTCCTTATGGTTTAAGGACAGCAACAACAACAACAAAAAAGCACGTTGAAGACAGGTGAAAGCTCAGATCCGCATCAATTAAGGTTAATATGATCCCTTGGGGCTGTTTACCAATTAGGTCCAATTAAATTGAGCTCTAACGGTCCAATGACACGTGACAAAACATTTGTGCAACCGTCACACACCCAAAATGACAGTAACACTTCATTACAGTACATGTGATCGTTTTTTACCAGGTTTACCTGATTTAGGTCTTCATCGTTCAGCAGATGTGATTCTCGGGGCTTGAAGCAGTTCTGACATTTACTCTTGTTGAAAATGTTGGCTTGAAATTTCCGACAAGCGTTGTCTTTGACTGACATGGTCGCTCTGGAACAGTCGCAACTTCTTAACGTGGAGGGGGACAAAAGTCCAATACAGTATTTAAAAAATTCAGCCGTCCTCAAAGTATCTGCGGGGGCGCACGTAGTAAAAAACCGACCGTGGAAAAGTCCACAACACGCCGCCTCTTCACCTGCTACCTGTTTAGGTTATCAAAGATGGTCATCCTGCGCGCGGGGCTCGTCTCGTGCAGATAAACACGCCAACTTTTTCCACCTACAAGCTTCCCAAGCGGTCAAAACAAGTCTAAAAAAGCTAACATATGTGTGCGGGTTTTATTCTGAAGCTCAAAAACCTCTTGCGGCGCTTCACAGGTGACATTCCCGGCCTACAGCGAGGTTCCCGTCAGCCTCCATCGGGCGGAGCGGCTCTCTACAGCGGGGACGGGGGTCCCGTTTGGCCCCTCTCTCTCTCCGTCTATCTGAGTGAAACCACAGTCATTGTAGCTGAAACTACCCAGCCGTTCTGACGTCTTCGGTTAAGAACAAACATCGTCGAGTAACTTTAGAAACGCCATCGACGAAGCTGTCACGCCACTGGGTCCATAGCTCCGGGTGTCCTGCTCGTCGTCACACCGTCCTCGGTCCTGCTGCGCAGTCTGCGGTCAATCTTTTCGTAAAAATCTCCGTTTGGGTTCCAGTTGGAGAAAGGAGTGGGCGGAGATCGCTTTGAGTGACAGCTACATCAACCAATCACATTTATCAACGCTGTCGCTCTGTCCAATAGGAAGTGCCTAAAGGGTCTGTTGGTTTTCACTTATGCTAGGTGGGCTTTTAAAGAGCCCATCTAAGTAAATACCAACTTTCCACATTATGTTATTAAATATAAGTTAGCATTCACTGCAGAGTGAAATTAGTTTAAGACAAAAAAATTAAAGTGCCTTCTCCCCACATGCTGATGATGAATGTTTAAAAAAAAAATGTAAGAAAAGGGAACAATACATATTTCTGCCAACATTTAAACTGAGTGTAAACCCTATAAAATTAATGCTTAATGAGAAAATAAACAAAACCAAAATAAATATTTACAGGCTTTAATGGAATTAATTCATAGGCTAATTAGAAAAAAAAATACTACACAGGAATGTTCTGTCATGTGTCAACATAAGTTTTTATTACACTTAGTCCATCATATTTTACCTCAAATCCTTTATCTTTATTGCTTTTCCTGAGAGTTTACAACCAACCTCTGGAATCTTTTAGTTATTAAGGTGTTAAGAGAGAATATAATATATTTACTTGTACACTAATTTGATTAGTTTCCAGCATGTATATAATCAGTGTTATTACAAACATTAAAGCTAAGCAGGATAATGGGGGTTGCATCACAATGCAGTCCTTGCTACTTTCAGATGTTCTGAAAAATAACAAGTCTGCAGCTACTAATGGCTGCTCATGTGCAGTTTCAGGCTCAAGAGCGCCACCTGTTGGTGTTAAATGTCAAATCTCAGGGGCAAACATTTCACTCTGATCCAAACAAAAAATAAAATGCCGTAAAAATGTGTGCTTCACTGACATTGTAAATAAAAATCAACACCTTTACTCAACTTTTCAGCTGCTTTATTTGGGGCAACAGAAGTGGTGGTGAAGCAGAATGATTACAAATACAGCTGGTTTTGGATAAAAACATGAAACAAACAATTTCCTCAGGAATATAATGAAACACATTTTAGTGTTTATTTACACATTTTTTTTTTTTTTACATTTGTGTTTTTATGTGTTATGGTATCTTCATAAAACAGAAAAAAGTTCAGGGAGGAAATATAAATAATCCATTTATTTGTTCATGACCCAATGCAGGGTTTTGGGATCATTGATTGAGGTACCAGTCCATCACAGGAACACACACCATTTATGCACACACACCAATTTAGACTAACCAATTAGCCTAACATGCATGTTTTTGTGGTGTGGCAGGAAACTGGAGAAAACTCACACACAGAAAGAACATGCAAGCTACACGCAGAAAGGCTGCAGTAGGGAACCAAACCTGGGCCCTTCTTGCTAACAGTGCTAACCAGCTGCTCCACCATGAAGCAACCCACTTTGGTTTTGGCTCCACTTGGACTAGCCATTAGCTAGTCAATCCAGTAAGAACAAATCATTTTTCCTCCAAACTGATGCTGTCCAAAGAGACATCTACAACAGGTAGGATATTTATTCATTATAGTTTAAAAAAAGCACACAGTTTAAAAGATCTGAGCTATTGCTTTAAGAGTACATGGACTGGTGCAATTAATACTTAGAAAAAACACATTTACGGGTAAATTTAACAACATATAAGCTATAACAGAATGCAATGTCTCAGTAAATGACTTGCATGAATTCTGTCCTTTTTTGCCATGAATTGTTCAATATGAACATAAGCTCTGAAAAACGTCTACATTGAGTTCTCATGTTCATCAAATTCTTCAATAAGTTAAATTATCAGTTAACCTACAGATACAGATAAGAAACAAATAATAGTAGAAAGTTCTACTCACACTAATAATTTCTCTTATTTGTGACAAATGTTAATAAATGAGCCATAAGCCTGAAAAGACAGAACTGCAGGTTTACTCAGGAGCGTAAACGTGCTTGGCTGCATTCAGAAGAGATCTGATTTCTTTTTCATGTCGTTACGTTTCCAAAGTGGAAGTTTGTCGAATTCTTGAATATCCATCCCAAAGATCTGGAAGAAAGACTCGGGCGACAGGTGACGCTGCGACCAGAAAGGAAAACAGATGCTGAAACAAAACCTTTTAATGTCACTGATGTCAGAACATGCCATCATCATGTCTCTAGTTACTCATATTTGCTCCTACATCGGCACATGTGAGACTAATAGTTGTTGGATAACACAAGATGAATGTTTGTTGTCTATAAATCTTGGTCTCTTTGAGGGAATAATGTTTTTGCCATACCTCAAGCCGAGCTCTGTCCACATCCTTGGGGAGTTTCACTCGTCCTCTGTTTGTAACATTGAGCATTTCATAAGGGTAGACCTTCATGGAACAAAGACAGATTGAACAACTCATGAAGCATTTTGATAAGGTCATGTGAAAAATAAACTAAAGCAACTAAAACAGGTCACAGAAATCCAATCAGCTGCCCATCACTGACACACAATCTTCCTTTAATAGCAACTTTACAGTTCAAGCATCTTGAAATGTGTAAGAAATACGGCAGCGCTTTCATAAAAGTTCTCAGCTCTTACAGTTTAGTCTTGCTTGTGCTCATCAAAGGACACATTATACCAAGAAGGATGATTTAACTGCGCTCCTGAATTGTTGTATCATTGCTCTTTCAACACACCGTCTTTTAAGTGACAGCACACGTGACCAAAATGCTGCTGCCAGAGTCTTAACTGGAGTTAGTGGGAGAGATCATATCACTCCAGTTTTAGCTTCTCTCCGTCGGCTCCCTGTCAAATCCAGAATATAATTCACAATCTTACTTTTAACCTACAAAGCTCTCAACCACCTAGCTCCATCTTAAATTACAGACCTTATTGTTCCATATTTTCCTAACAGAGCACTTCACGCTCAGACTGCAGGTTTACTTGTGGTTCCTAGAGTTTCCAAAAGCAGAATAGGAGGAAGCTCTTTCAGTTATCAGGCTCCTCTCTTGTGAAACCAACTTGTGAAACTTTTAAGACTGGGTTTAAGACTTTTCATTTTGATAAATCCTATAGTTAGGGTTGGCTTGTTGTGCTATCTTAAGCTTAGAGTACTAGAAAACAAATTGACCTCATTTACTTAAATTAATTATTAAAATTGAATAGTTTTCATGTGATACTGTTTCTTTCTTGACATGTATCCATTGCCATTGTGTATCTGTTCCTCTCAAACTCAGTCAGTTGAAGCAGATGGCCGCTTGTCCTGAGCCTGGTTCTGCTAAAGGTTTCTTCCTCATGAGGGAGTTTTTCCTTTCCACTGTCGCCTTCATGCTTGCTCAAGATGAGTGGAGTTAAATTCACATAATTTACTCCTCAGATAAATAATGTTAAATTATTATTTTTATATATGAATGTTTCTGTTCAGTGACCTGAAACGACTTCTGTCGTGACTTGGTGCCATATACCGTAAATAAACTTTGTTGAATTGAATTGACCACTGTAAGTCATTGCTGAGAATATGTTCATCCAGAACCCAATAAAAGCCATACAACGTCGATAAAAGTCTTAAATGATACTTGCTTTTGTCTCCAGCAAATTAGGCATAGAAACTCCTCTGTCCATTCGTGTTAGTGGAAGCTGATCTTCATGGGTGAGCTATGCAACGAAGCAAACGTGCAAAAAGCAAACATGAACAAGTTTAATCGCTGCAAAGGCAAGCAGGCATGTTAGAGTCATTAAAGTTTGCTTAGAACATGCATGATTGAAGAAAAGGTTTTGTGTCTGTTTACTGGTATTATTAAAACAGCCATGTTATTTCTACAGCCCCTGGCGTTTGGTTCATTTTGCTGCACTAAATCTATTTTGTATGTGTTGTTTTTGTAAAGATCTCAATAAGACAGTCATTAATGTATAATTTATGTATTTATGACACGATATATTGAAGTAAAATGAGGCTGAGTTGGCAAACATGCAGACGCACACAACGACATGATAAATGATCTGATGAAAGAAGCAGGAGCTGCATGAATTTCATTTCACGTACCTTGAAGTCTGAAAAGCAGGAATAAAGAAATTAAATCAAAACATAATTAGTTAAAAAAACTATGCACCATCTTTAAATATTAAAGCAAAATATAAAAATATCTGCAGACTCACTGAATCGTTCACTGTTGGTGCTGCATAAATCAACCGACTGAGGCTAAAAGAGGACAAAAAGGGTGAGAAAATGACAAATACAAATGTTTTTTGTTGGTTTCCTTCTGCTGTTTAACACAAAGTGTTCTTCATATGTATTTGCCAACAGTATATTTATTGATATACAGTATAATCAAATGGATATTTGGAAAAATGGGCACTTGTTTTTACCAAATTTAGGAAGCTGTGTCTATATTCTGCAAAAGAGGTTGTTTGAGATGTGGAGGAACTTGAATCTGTGAGAAAGTGACACAGCAGACAGATGAGCTCTTAATGACATGACTTACAAATTTAATCAAACTTCCTGAGGAAAATATATCGTTAGTGGTTTGTGTGCTGTGAAACTGACGTCCGGGTACTAATTTGTTCAAAAATAAACATTTACTTTGAGTTAAAGTTTCCATTAAACTGCTGAGAATTATGTTCAAATTGATAAAAATTGACAATACCGCCATTTCCCTAAACTTCAGTCCAAGTTTACTTGACTTTATCCAAAGAAAGAGTGAGGACCCACCAAAACAATCAAGCACGTGTGCTCAGACAAAAATGTGCAACAATAGAAAATATATTCTGTAATTTTCAGTGTAGTGTGAAGTTTAAAAGGTTAATTAAAACGCTTACCTTGCTTTTTATAAATCGGAGGCCTTCGGTATAAATCGAAGCCTTCATCTGCTGAAAGGGTAAATGCAGAGTCAGCAGATCATTTGTCTGGACGTGTGTCTAAGAGAAACCAAACCGAGGCCAGGTGTTGCCATGCTATTCACATCGTTCACAGACATTAAAACACATTTGCAGAAAAAGAACTACCATTAACACCAAAGTTCCTGCTCAATAATCCAGGTATAAAATATTCAGGGAGGTGGTTTCTTTATTTGCTGAGAGGTTTCGCCCTTCATCCAAAGGACTTCCTCAGTCTGAGAAGCCACCAAATAAACCAAAAAAAAAAAAAAAAAAAAAAAAAAAAAAAAAAAAAAAAAAAACTGATTCCCACACCTTTAAAAGAAAACATTTTGCTAGTGCTAAGAGGACTGTTGGCCAAGGTCCCTCTGAGCATGAACTTTGGTGTTTTGAACCACTTTGGACTGTCTCAGAGGAGTTGATGAGGGAGAGGGCGGGCCCTTTTTGTTTGGTGGCTTCTCGGATTGAGGAAGTCCTTTGGATGAAGGACTAAACATCTCAGAAAAAGAAAAAAAAAAAAACAGAAACCATCCAGATGACCTGAATGAACATTGTTGGAACTACTATTAACATTTTCGGAGCACTTTTTAGGTTTTGTGGGAATATTTTTAACCATACAGAGCCAGAGCAACAGAGCCAAGCCCAAAGTGCTGTCTTAAAACAAATCTAACTTATGAAATATAGCAAATAACACATTTTATGTATTTTTATAAACTATTTTGATTTAAATTGAGGCTCATCATGCAAGTTAATAACTGTGACTTTCCATAGGGTAGTTTACTTGACTAAAACCTGCCTTAGATGCCTGATAATTGACTTTTTCCCCTGATTAATTTTTAAGAATCTAAACTGTGACACTGAAGTAAAAATAACAATATTAATCCAACAGTACGCTTATTATTTTTCTTATCTTTTATGTTATTCTTATTTTTTCATAATCTTGTTCTTAACAATACTGTACTGAATGAATAAAATAGCAATTTTCTCAGTTCACCTTTAACAAGCTGTTTGTTCTGTTTCTATAAAAGAACAGTAATCAGACTTGTCATTATTTAATTAAGCCAACATAAAAGCTCAGAAATGGCATGAATAATTAGAGACATTTGTGAGATAACACTGGAAGAAGTAAGATTTATTCATGTATTTAGTCAATTATAAATGAAACCTGACAAGTCAAGCAGCAAGCGTGCAAAACTGAGGCCTTCTGAGCATGACCACCAGATGGCTCAATGTAAAAACAGAAAAATAACGTGGCACCCTTCTCTGATTTATATTGAATGGTCAGTTGCTGGTTGTTTGGGTGATGCAGACAGACAGAAAGGAGGGGAAACAGGGTGTCGGATGAGCAGAGGGATCTTACCTTTGCTTTTAGAGAGAAAGTGGTGACAGAAAGGAGGCGTGGGGCAGGAGTAATTTTTGTTTTCAAGGAGCAAAGTGGGAGAGAGCACCAACCCTTTATATTTCACAAAGGTGAAGGGCACAGTGTTAAACAAGGCGCAGGAGAGAATGTGGTAGAAGATATATTTAATAGAAAGGTGTGCTTTTAGTCAATGGAGCTGGTTTTCTTTGTTCACCTGGTCGGTGGAAGTGTTGTGGTGATCTGGACAGAGAGGGAGCGTAGTTGTGACGATAACTCGGGGTTTGACCTCCAAAACATCCGTGACTTGCAGTAGATTTTGGCATCGACGTTCTCATTTCGAAACTTTCCTTGGAGGGGGAGGGAAACAGAAAAGCAAGGTGAAAAGAAAACAGCTGATTTAAATGTGGATGTTCGGGGCAGCAGCTGGTTTTTCATTTACCTTGATGGTTTCAGACTGGTTTCCTGCTGGCTGAAGTAGAGACACAAAGAAAACAAGAATACAATAACTATAATACATGCAAACCTCAAACACTCCACGACATGCTGTGACATCATGTGAAAAACTTGTCAGTAAAGAATTTCTCTCAAAGTTTTTTTGTGAAATATTTATAATTTGCCACTGAAAAAAGTGATGAGCTTTATAGTTTAGTATTAAATTTATTAATACAAGATTACACTTATCAGTGTGAAACCCTGACCTGGTCAAACTCTCTGAACGGGACAAGATAGTTTTATAAAATAATCTCACTGTCCATGACCTCAGCACCTCTCCTCCTTGTCTGAGCCATCATCCAAAGGTCTGCTGCAGGCACGAAGGAGTTGAGACACATCACCATATCATATCAACTTCATCATACCAGTGCACCAGTTCTTTCTGTTCCTCACAGATTTGTCACAATAGGAGCAATTACATGTAGGCCTGTCGCAATCAACAATAAATCAATTAATCGCATGATAAATGAAAATTATTGGCCTCGTTTTCATTTATCGGCGTTATCGTTTCTTCGTGTCTCTCTCTTTCTACTGAAGACACTGGATGACAAAAAGGCTCAACTCCGGTGCTCTTCCTGACCCCTCCCTTTCTCTTTAAAATCCATTTTAACAATCTAAAATCACGTTTTTGGATCATTAAAAGCAACTAAGCTGAGAAGCTAAGGGACGAGCTAAGCTAACAGGCCGACCTCAGGGTGGAAAAAAACCTTTGTCTTGTCAAAGCTCCAAAATTCACAGTTGAAACTCGTGCCTTCATCTAAAAAGTTGTTTTTCTCTACCAAAAGAAGCAGAGAATTTGATTACTG
Organism: Simpsonichthys santanae; assembly: GCA_031762415.1. NCBI lineage: Eukaryota > Metazoa > Chordata > Actinopteri > Cyprinodontiformes > Rivulidae > Simpsonichthys > Simpsonichthys santanae. The sequence continues at coordinate 12,861,032 of JARVLU010000489.1, forward strand.
ATTTTTTATTTAAAGTTTTGTTTGACAAATGCTGTGCTAAAGAGCTCAAACCCCACTTAGCATCCGCCATTTTGAGAACTGAAAAACAGGAAGGAGAGACAGCCCATGTCACGTCAAGGGGCCTCCCTCGCATTTTTATTAAAGAGACACACTGCTCACTCCCTCACTATCCATCCTTCGATTCTAATAGTCTTATACTGCCATCCAGTGGTCAAAACAGGTACTACACACAAAAATAAACCAACATTTCTTCTTAAATTTGACAATTACTTTTTATTGTCAAATTTCAAACAATATTATCATTTATCACAATAATTTCTGAGACAATTAATCGACCAGCAAAATTTGTTATCCTGACAGGCCTAATTACAAGGGACTGTTGATATCATGCATCACAACATGAGCAGAAGGATGTTGCAGAACGTTCCCACAGGAGAGGTATTGATCAAGCATGAGTGCAAATAATACACATTGCACTAACACAAACACAGGTTGTTCTTTCCCCTCATAGAGTGAGTTGCAAAAGTATTCAACCCCCAGATTTTAGATGCAAAATGCTTACATATCAATCAATCATCAGACAATATATTTTATTGATCCCAAAGGGAAGTTTCAGTGTACTGTATTCTCACACAGCTCCAAGGCGATACTTTGTAGAGCCACTTATTTTGGGAGTTACAGCGTCGAGGTTCTTCAGGTTAATCTCCATGAGCTCGACTTGTCCGTTCTTCATCACCAAACGACTTCTTCTATTTCAGGTTGAATGGGTGCCGCTTGTCTAAAAATATCTTTCAGTCAAACCAGAGATTCTCAGTTGGATTGAGCTCTGGGCTTTGACGGACCATTCCAGGACATTAATCTGTTTGTCCTTAAAGCACAGAGGTGTTGTCCTGCTGAGAGGTGAACCTCTGGCTCGGTCTCAAATCTCTGGAGGACTCGAGCAGGTGAAGGGATGGTGTTCTCAGCACGATGAGAGGTGGTAGATTTGCTTCGGCCATGATTTTGTTCACATTTTTGGGGAAGAAATTACAAACTATCAGCCTTAGTATATTGTTATTTATGTTTTACCTTTTCCTGGTCACTCTTCCAAGAAACCCAGCACTGTAAACAGATCCTCCCGTAAGGGCTGCCCAGCTCCATCAGGGTTATCTTTAGTCTCTTGTTTGTGTCTCTGCTTGACGTCCTTCTCACCTGGTTCATGAGTTTTGGTAGACAATCCTCTCTTGGCAGCTTTACTGAAGTGGGATTATCTTTTGTTTATTTAGCCAAAGATTTCCTAGGGATTTTGTGGGTTTGTGATTTATTTTATAACCAAACTTTAATCTGTAATATTTCACAACTTTGTCTCTGACATGTGTGGAGAGTTCCTTGGTGGTAGCTCTTATTACATCCCAAGTGTTGAACTGGTGTTGATTTTGGAGGCCGTTACAGCAACAGTGCATTCGGTGGACAGGTGCAGATAATTCCACACTAAAACTGCTCAAAGGTAGATTTAAATCTTAACATTTATCTTCATTATGTCAACTATATTTAGCAGAATTGTTACTTAAATAGAATCAAATTAAATGTCTAACTTGGTTACAGATTGTCAGGCAACAAAAGGGGAAACTAGAAAGTTCTTGGAGAAACTTTGACGAGGACTGCCACATTGCTGACATTTTAAAAATTTGACTATACTATGTGTTGAGGTTTCTCTCAGCTACTATCTCACCAAATTTCAACTCATAATGGCAAAAAAATCAATGAGTTATAATTTTTTTTCCTTTAGTCAGAGTCAGAGTTTCTTTACTGTCATTCGCACCACATGCAATACATGTGGTGGAACGAGAATGTGTACACAGGGTCCCAGTTACATCCAACAATAAAATGTAAAAGAAAAACAGTAATAAGATCTAAGATATGAACTA
>JARVLU010000489.1:12863126-12875721 GCA_031762415.1 Simpsonichthys santanae
GCAGCAGCATGAAACAGATCAGCAGCAACATGAAACAGATCAGCAGCAACATGATGTGATATTTCACAGTGATTATTATCGTTAGAGATTCATGAGACTAACAGCTTCATGGTAGAAGCTGTTCCTCAGTATAGTGGTTCTATGATTTAATGCTCCTTAACATCCTTCCTGAGCGGAGCCAGGCAAAAAGTGTGTGTGCTGGGTGAGTGGGGTCCTTCATGATGCAGGTGTGTGATGTATGTGATAGTATGTGATAGAGAATGTTCTCAGCTATAAACACCCAAAATGTCAGCTCTAAATGTGTAAAAATAGCTGATTTAAAGCCGTTTAAAATTAGCTTTGGTGGCCATTTTGAATTTTTTTTTTTAATTCATTGTTTATTGAGCATTGCTCTCAGCTACCACCACACCGAATTTCAGCTTAATGTCTCTAACAATGGCTGGTTCACAGCATTTTTCCTTTTTAGCTCAGGCGGCCTTGGATATTTGATTTGCAACCAGTCTATGAAAAATTACAAACAAAAATGGCGCCTTTGTTAGCAAATTACGTCGCTATGGTAACTCGAAATGGCAATAAATGTAATAGCACACATCACAAGGCCAAGCCGGTCGTTTTGATATAAAATTTGTGGGGTTACACATTGCGGTTCAGGCCGCATTAAAGTTGACAGAAGAGTAAGATGTAAAGTTAAGAAACCTTTGTCAGGTGGATAATAAGGTGCTGCCTTACTAGGCAGTCCCCAGCGGTACCAAGGAGGTACAGTAAATACTTTCACAACCCACTCTACAAGAATATTTTGCTTCAGACATATTCAGTTAGAAGACAAAACAATGTTTTACTTAGTTTGACTCAATCAAACCAAGAGGAATCACCAAAAACAGAAAACCAGTCTGTCAGTTACCTCTGTGGGGCTCAGCCTGTTCTGTCTGTGGCCTTTTCCATCCAAAGCAGACGAGTTGTTGTTCACACACTTATAAGACATCATATCGGGATGCTCTATATCAAATATAGCCTTGACTCTGGGAATTGCTGCTAAGTCTCGATAATCAATGATCTCGTTGTCTACTTTTGCCTGGGGAGGACGGGATGGGGGGAGGAGACGACCAACAGAGGGGCAGGAGACAAAAGGAGCAGACGGTTGGGCTCAGGTTCTGGTCAAAGAATAAAGGTATACAGTACATCTCAGAGGGAGTACTACATGGAAAACTTTAACCTTCAAAACATCTTGATTATTTGGCACAGGAAGTAACCAGATTCACAAGTTTGTTCTATTTTTAAGGCTCTTGCATTAGAAAAATCATTTTTTTTGGCTTAAATCTTGAGATGTTTAGAAAGTAAAATGGATTCAGTTTCAACATAAGAGGCCAGAGGAAAGGAAACTAAGGCACACTGAACTCAGTCTGAGCTTCTAATAAAGTGCTTGAACACATTCATCAAGATGTGGTTCATTTCTTTGTATATCAATAGATGAGCTGAGAAAATGTAAATATCCCCAACTGAAATTACCATATTTTTTGGACTATAAAGCGCTTTTAAAACCTTTAATTTGCTCTACACTGAGCCTTATAATCCAGTGCATCTTATGTGTTAATTCTGGTTGTGCTTACTGACGTCGAACCAATTTTATGTTACAACTGAACAATGTTGAGGGTTATTATGAACGAGTTGAATAAAGTTTGACTTTTCTGACTGTTTTGTTTTGCTTAATGCGCCTTATAATCCAGAAAATATTGTACAACATTTAACTAGTTCCAATCAGTCAAGGTTATTATAACTTTTTAATTTATGGAATAATGTAAACAAACAATGTTTTTTTTCTGTTTGTCCTCATGTAGTGTCAAAAAGAAAGATGCTGCACAAGTGACTCATCCATGTGATTGCCCTGCACGAATAAAAATATTTGATTGAAACACAAAATGTGCAGTCTGCATCAGAGAAGATGCACAAGGTGTTAAAACTTACACAGAGGGTTCGACCGGGACTGCCCGGAGTGCACGAGCTCGGCCTGGAACAGGAGCTTTCAGATGACGATCTGTTGGGCTGAAAAAAAAAAAGTTTGTAGAAACATTTAATTTTAACATCCTTTCCTGTCTCTCATCTAAGTCTATCTTAAAGCTTTAAGCGCAGTTAACTTGCAATAAATTGGTAATGTAGTTTTCCAGTTAGATAAAAAAAAATTGACATGCTGGTGCATACAAACTAGCATGACACTGAAAAGGCACTCTGCTGCTGCATGTATACTTCACAGGAAGTCCAAGTTGAAGTTGAAGCCCAAGCATGCATTATTTTATAGAAAGAAGAAAAAAAAGTCTTTACGTAAGGAATCCTGCACATTCAAGCATCATCTAAGTTCAACTTTTTATCAAAACACAGCATCGAGTTGAACATGCTGTCAGCAAAATGCCATTTTGTTATGTGATTAAATCAAGCATGATTAAATTTAATTTATATGTGCTAGATCTAGAAAAATTATAGTTCAGATCTTTTTTTTTTTTTTTAGTGGGTTTCAGTGGACAAATAATATATTACCTGTTGAAGATATGGATGAACTCAGACCGGATTGATGAGTTAACAACTAGATGGAGCAGGGCCAGTGTCTCACTATGCCAGGACTATTGGTGACTACAGCTGGCAAGCAGCATTTGAGAGATAGTCTCCAAAACGTCTGAAAACGTTCACGGGGGTTCTTAATTGTCTTGTGTGAGTTGCAGTTGCAGTTTTTTCAAGTTGTGCAGCAAATTTTCACTCCACATAACCAAAAAGTAGCAGTGGGTGTCAAGGGATCTTATTCAGTTTGTTGAAAAAAGCTCTGCACTCACTGAAGTAGAGGCGCAGAGGGTGCTGCAGCATCTCCTGATAAATGCTAGAGGACATGCATCAATAAAATATGAATGAAAACTTGATTAAAACCAGAGTTCATTGGTGCTGTGTACTGTATATTGAAATCTCAACATTTTGGCATTATTGGGGACTTATAATGCATTGCATAGGAGAGCAATGCAATGGCATTAATGTGGCCCGAACCTGCAACGTGTACACCCACAAAAGTTATATCAAAACGACCAGCTCAATCACAAGAAGGGAGCTATTACTTTTATTGGCACTCAGAGTTACCATAGCGATGTATTTTGCTAACAAAGTTGCCATATTTCCCCAAAGGAAATGAACACTCCTCACTTACTGCTGCTATCAAGTCACATGACTTGGAGTGCAGATGTCCCTGAAGAAAACAGAAACTCACTGTTGGATTTGTTTGAAACTCACATAATCAGATAAAAGTCTAGAACTGATTAACGTTTGGAGCCATTTTGAGTCGTGATGACTGCCACAGCTACTTCAGCAAACACAAAATTGACTATAACTTGGTCATTTTTTTGAGACGTTGAGCTGAAATTTAGTATGGTTGTAGCTGAGAGCGAGTGGTTTACATTGCTATGCTAATCAAATATCCAAGATGGCTTCCTTAGCTAAAAAAGAAAAAAATATAATAACTCGGCCAGTTTTAAAGATACTGAACTGAAATTCGGCATTTAGCTGACAATGATCCCTAACAGACTCTGACTGAAAATCAAAAATCCAAGATAAGCAAAAAAGGAAAAATACTGTAAATCAGTCATTGTTAGTGATATTGAGCTGGATTTTGGTGTGGTGATAGCTGAATGTTTCCTTTCCAATGCTGTATCAAAATAAAAAAAAAAAAACAAGATGGCCACTAATGCTACATTTAAATGGCTTTAACTCAACCATTTTGACACACACAGAGATGTAATTTGGTGATGTCATAGCTGAGAATGTTCCCTGTCAGGTACTGAATCCAAATCAAAAATACAAGATGGCCACCTCAGCTAAAAGAGAAAAAAAAAATACCACAACTCGGTCATTTTAAGAGCAATTCAGCAGAAATTTGGTATACTGGTAGCTGAGAGCGATCCAAATATATCAAATCAACAATTTAAATTGGCAGCAGCCTGCAGTCCCCGTCAAAGTTTATCTAGGAACTTTCTGTAAATTCTATAAATCTAATTAGTAAACTAGCACAGTTTTATTTCTGTGTGCAAAATATTACAGCTACACTTAAAAGAAAGGCCAGCTTATTAAGTATGACTGCAATTGTTTTAATAATGTCTGTGTAGATTTTGAATGTCCATATTCAGAAAAGACATGCACTGCCAGTGCATTTCCATGCATATATTTGATTGAACCCATCACGCACACACCCATATAGGTGAGTTTCACTTGCAGGCCGTGCATTTTGCACCTGGGCCTTCAATAGTGCCCTGCCTGAATTTACCCACCTCTTGTATCATTATGACACCACGGCTACAGAAATGATCGGTGCTGCATCACAGACATCTTATGTAGCGAGAATGAATTCCATTACTGAAGCAAGAAACTCAGTTAACACAAGCAGCAAGTTCTCTATTGCTGCAGCCACATACAGCTGCTCCACACACGTATTTAGCAAAAGCGTCAATAGTAATGTAATAAACTGAGAAAGAAAAAAATCAAATGTATTTTACTTGCCAAAAGTCTTGACTGTATTAAAATCCATCTTCCTTTCTTTCCTATAGAAGCGTTCAATTACTTTGTCGTACAGGTTATCCGTGCATTTAAATTCCAACAATAAGTCCTTTTCTATCTCCATGGAAACTAATGCTTAAAGTCCAGTCTGCCCTGCCATGCATTTTACTTAAATGTTCATTTCCTTTAGGGCTGAGAATGTCTACTCAAGAGAAGCAGGCAGCCCTTGTGACTTGAAATGACAGCTATTAAAGCTAACTAAATGTAGTTCAGCTTGTGCAGGTCGCTATGCAGTTTCCTAGCCCAGACCAGTATGCTCTCTGACGGTCCAATCACACAACGTGAAAATGTTGACTTTGTTGAATGCCTGGTAGAAGGTCCCAGACAGGAACAACTCAAAATGTAACTGGTCAAAACAACAGTGTCACTGCTATTTGATTTAATCTTCATGTGCCTGCACTGTTGGTCCTGAAGGCCTCGAGGCAGATTTATTTGACCCCAGCAACAGATGATATTCAACATCTGATTGGATAAAAACGCTGTATAAACATTTGGAAGCTGCACTAACAGGAGACAAACTATGAAATGAAGAGAACTTACTATTTGGAATAATCTAACACATATTAGTTATTGGAAAAATATTAAAATGTAAGTTAGTGATTCTGATTGTGTTTAGGCCAGCAAAGAAGGCATTGCTGGCTGACCTTGATGGCCCAACACTGATGGGTTTATAATAAATATATATGCAGGAACTGCTTTAAACAATTTTAAACTCTAGATTTAAGTTAGCAGAAATCCACTTTAGTTTGGGGCCTACTTGCCTAGCCATTATCTCACCAATTTAGTAATTAATCTATGTTTCTCCATCATTTAAAAAGAGATATCTGCAACAGGTAAGATATTAACTGTTTGCATTCTTCTCACATAATTACACTTTAAAAGATCTGTCTTTAATTTGTTTGTGCAAGAAGCAGGCCTGCACACACTATTAACCTTCAGTTCATGTGTGGGGAAATAGAAATCAAGACAGGGCGTCTTTGACCTGCTGACCTGAGAAGGGAGACAACATGTCAATATTCTGCTATTCTTTAAATAAATCAGCTTTAAAACTAAAAACCTCGTGTTGCTTTTGATGCTTCACATTGAGAGTAAGTGATGAAAATAAAGTCATGGATGTCCTACCCTGTAACTGTCCTCAGCTCTGCTGCTGTCTCTGCAGTTTGGATGCCAAATTGTCACTCCTGAGAAAACATGGATAAGAAATTACTTTTGCTTTTATTGAAAAAAAAAAAAAAGTTGCTTACATAATATAAAATTGTCCAGTATCTTTATACAAGTGATACAGAACAAGATTAATAACACCAAACTGACCCTGCAGATACATTTCTTCTCCTTCAGTGAACACTCTGTCACATCGGTTGCATCTTGCACAAGTGGGGTGGTAATGTCTGTGTCCGGCCTGAAAAAGTCGAAGAAGATACATTTCTATTTTAATTCTACTAATAAAACCACAATTTATTGATAAATGCTCAAATTAAAACAAATATTCAAATTGGCATAAACACATAAAACATACAAAGGCTCATTTGACTAATAGGTCGTCAAAGCACATATTTGATGTCAAGTGTGTAAAAAAAATTAATTGTACTTCAGTGTTTTTCAAAGTTTGAAGTACTGTAGTTTAAAACAGTGTGGAGTAAAAGTTTAGGCTCCTGCTCCATGAGATTGATACTATATCAGCTGAGCAAGTGAGAACTTTGTGCTAACGTTTATCAAAATATCTCATAAACCTCTGGACAGATTTTTAAAGAAACTTTCAGAAAATAATCACTGGATGTACAGCTACAGCTGGTTAACCTTTGAAGTCAACCTGATTCAATATGGTCGCCACAGCTATCAATCAATCAATCAATGCACTTTATTGATCCCAAAGGGAAATTTCATTTCATATCCGTCAAGAAAATAAAACAACAGATATGGGGGAAACAGATGTCTGAGGCTGCAGCCGCAGAGAGCAGCACCTTTAGATAAGGAAAGTGATATGAGAAAAGGTAGGAGATATTAAAAAAGAATCTCACACTGTGTCTTTGACACAGTGTAAGATAGCAAAAACTTATCTAAGCACAGAAAATGCAACTATAAATAGATTCAATATATATGCGTGTGGAATGGGTAGGGGGACGGGGGTCCCAGCACGGCTGCCAGGTGAGGGACGGAAGAAACCCTTTGGCACCTTTGAATCTCCTAGGTTGCCGCACCAGGGGAGGCAATGAGGGAGGCTGGCATGAATTTCAGGGGAAGTCGTAGCACAGCACAGTCCAGAGCTCCCCCAGCCATAGTCCTGATAAGAGGTGTTTGTTTATCAGCCAACTTGGTTGAGCTCTGACACAGGTCCACGTCCTTGGGGAGGGGAGCAGAGTGTCTTATTTCCATAACATCCAAGGAGGAATTGAGATAGTCAGCCTTCCAAGGCCAGAGCCAGATTCAGATTTCAACATTGTTTTGGGTCAGGCCGAGCTTGTTAATTTCCTCGTCTGCCTTTACAGTCTCGCTAGTACATCTCATGACGTCACCAAACAGCCAAATTGTGATTACTTATGACAAAGTGGGGCTTACAATTTCTCCAAGATCTATTCCTGTCCATGAACACTACCAGATTTTCCACAGTCCTGCCTGCTCACCTCTGATACAGGTCCACAGATAGTTTGCACAGAGTCTGAGTGTTGCCAAGCCCGACACACACATTCCAGATAGCTTTAACAGCCACTCATCCAACAAAAAAATTTGCTTTAGCTCTGTCAGATTTACAGATATTGAGTTAAAGTTTTGTGTTGAGTAGCTGAAGGTCGTACATAACATGTATGATGTTTTGAACCACTTTGGCTATGACTGCCTCAGATGAGTCGACGGGGGGAGAGGACGCTGGGCGGGCTCCAGTAACCATCTGATCACCAGCAAACTGGTTGGCCCACTATGTGAGTGTGACGCTTGTCGGACTGTGTTTGTTGTGGCTCCTCAGACTGATGACGTCCTTTGGATGAAGGATGAAACAACAACACCGGATTTATCTTTTGCTGTAGTTTGTACCATTTTCTATTTTTAGAAGCTATCCTTTCATCTATTTCAGCTTTATGCTGAATGGTGAAGTTCACTCCTAAATATGTTGGTTTTTAATTGTGGCAACACAAGCTCACATAACTCCATCCCAGCTCCTCTAAAATGTGTACAACTCTTTAAGTCTTTAAGGCAGCTTTCAGAACGAAATGACAAAGGACATTCAATTGGAATTGAACAAAGAGTGGATTTTACCTCGAGAACTTTTCCTGTGATGAACTTTTGACATGCTTCACATTTCACACCAAACTGAGTCTGGAAGTCTCTCTCACAGTAGGGGAAACCGTCTCTGGAAGATGAACAAGTTAGATGCTACATGACATCACACTTCCTGTTTAGAAGTCTTATGTTGCAGATCACAACAAAACAGTGGAGGTAAACTTGAACTTGAACAAGTGAAAGCATGGCTGAGAAATTTTACTTGCTGATGTATTCTCTGCTCAGGACCCTCCTGCAGGTTTTGCATTTGAAGCAGCCGATATGCCACTGACACCCAAGAGCTAGCAGAGCCTGACCGTTCTTTATGTCTCGGCCACAGCCGGCACAATCTGAAAACCGCACAGATATGATCATCTGCATGTGCAAACTGAACGCATTAAATCTGACACCACAGAATTATAGTAACAGTGCTGGTCCTTGTATATTCTTATAATTAGCAGCTTTTCTGTACAATCCTGCAGACAGATCCTTCTAATCAGAGGCTTACTGAGTCTCAGTCCTCTTTTGATCTGTTGTTTCTCTAATCTTTAGGTGGACTGAGTTAAAGCAGAGGCTGAGACTGAATTTATCACTGGTTTAAAAGAATATGTTGCTTCAGAAACTGAATACAAACATTGTTTATGTATTTATGGTTTTGGCTACGCAACGTCCAAAGTTCTTATAGATTAGTTTAAAAAAGTCATACTATGTAAACAAAATTGTATATGACGCCGACCTGACTCCAGAGTGCAAGATAAAAATTAATGAGTAAAAAAAGAACATGCAGTTGACTGACTTTGAACTACAGTAGTTGGCCAGTGTCCAACTCAATCCACTGTCCTTAGGAGATCACGAACTTTAATCTATTTATATTTTCATAAGAATATTGGATCAAATGTTCTTCCACAGGGAGTGACTCACTGCTGGGATGAGTGATTTGATTTGAGGGCCATGTGGGTTCATTGCAGCGCTGACAGAGGCAGTCTTTCCCCCTGAAAGTCACACAATCCCCCGCAGGGAAAGGCCGTCTGAGAAGCAGAGAAACAAAGACATCTAAGACAGACAAACGCTAAACTTATCTTCGCTAACAGCCAGATTAATCGGGATTACTTGCAAATGGTGCACACAAAGCAAGCTGGGTGGTAGGACTTTCCCAGGACTGTGACCACCTCCCCCTCGACAAAGTCACCGCAGTTGTTGCAAGGCGTGCCGTGAAGACGCTGGAAGTCCACCGGGCACAGGCAGTCCCCGCTCCTCGTGAAGAAACCGCTGTGAGCCAAGTCACAGCCGCACACTGTACACACGCACACACAGCAACAGTCTGATAACACAAAGCACTGAGGGAAGTGAACGCTCAGCATCAAGACGTTTCTACATCTAAATATGGTTTTATGACTCAAAAGTTGTAGAGCACTTTAGATTAAATGAAATGAGAGAAAAGATGTTTAAGGGAAAAACGCTTAGTTTCTTGGTGCGAAAGCACCCCCAGCTGTTAGACACACAGTGGTTAAAGAGGTATATAATATGGATTACTTTTACAAGCAGAAAGTGCTTTTAACATAAAAGTTAAAAAAGTGGTTTGATGGTAATTAGCTATCTTTAAATAAATAAAAAAAAACAACAACTAAATTGATGGTATTTTCAGGTACGTACCGTAATCAGATTTACAGTAATGTAAAGTTACGTATAAATAGAGTTGAAATTGACAGAGTTTGAGACAAAATTCTTAGGTAGCATTCTAGATAACAAACTTAGTTGGAAGCCTCATATTGAATATATTAGAAATAAAATAGCAAAAGCTACTGGAATATTGTTTAGAATAAAACATTTAATATATGTAAAAGGCTTGCATATTATGTACTCTTCCTTGATTATGTCCTACTTGTCATATTGCTCAGATATATGAGGAAATGCAAATAAAACTACTATTGACATATTAAAGTTACAAAAAAGCAATTAGGTTTATTAATAAAGTGGGATATTGTGAACCAAAAAAACTTTATTCAAAGAAATACTTTAAAATTTAATGATATTGTTTATATAAAAAGACTGGAAATAATGTATAAAGCACTGAATAAAAGTCGTCATTCTGGAAGTCAGAAATTATTTAAGTTAAGAGAGTTCAAAAAATGTTCAATACAAAAACAGCTGGACTTTATTTGTAACAGAAGACGTTTTGCTCTTCATCCGAGGAGCGTTCTCAATTGATCGGCCATATGCATATGGAGCGTATGCCCTTCCTGACAAAACCACAGACCACAAGCTACCACAGCCCTCTGTGTGGAGCAGAGAGCTGCTATAGGGTGCCCAAGGGAGCAGATGGTGTGGGTTAAGGGCCTTGCTCAAGGGTCCAGAGTGGGGCTAATATGGGTGGAGGCAGGTGTTAGTATTTCTCACCACATTTTGATGTTGTCAGTACAGGGAGTTGATCCAGCGGCTTTCCCATCACAGGCTCACCATCTCTAACCTCTGCGCCACCATTCCCCCATAATAATAATTTATGCATAAAAACTGAAAATTAAAAAAATGAAACCTCTACAAACCTAAAATCCCATTCAAGTCTTCACTGATTGACTCCATGTCTGAACGCTAACTATTTTATCTCAGTCTAATTAAAAAGCTTCCAGCTACAGGAGCAAGAGTCAACTCTACTAGCTGCTGTTAGCTTTTAGCTCCTAGCCGACTTTGCTTCTTACAAGTTCAAATTGTGAAGCTTAAATGTTAAGGAAACACAGATTAAAATTCTGAACACATGTGTCATCTTTAACATTAGGCTTTTCAGATTTTTTTTGTCATATTAACCTAATCTGTGCTGCTCAAGCTAACAGATAGCATGGTCTGTAGCATTTCTGTGCTAGCGCTGTGCTTTGTAGCAATTTGACACGAAAACAAATCAGATGAGTGTTTTTCTGTATCCGTCTTTTTTCATGATACATTTATTTTATTTATTTTAAAGAGGAAAGAGGTGAAGTAACTGTCTCCTGTATAGTTAAAGCATCATCTTCTTGTCAGGAAAGCTAAATTAAATTTCCTCCACCAGATCTCTTCTCTAAACCATATTCTAACTTCTAATATTAAGACAGTAAGTCTGTGTCTGAACCTTTTGTTTGTAAAGGCTGAACACTGATGAGCTGAGCGACAGATTACAGACAGGATGTGTTTTCTCTTGGCTCGTTTGGTGACATTTGAACCCCCCTCTGTCCTTCAGAGCTAGGCCAAAACCAGATTTACACTGCTCTATTCTTGTCCCTCTGTGACTCACTCACAGCTTGATTTATTTGTTTTGTTTTATCCTGCCTATATAGTCCTGAAGGCAGGATTTGATCAACTGATAAATGAAGACATGGATTGTCTCATGAAAACCTTTTATAGTTGGACCAATTCAAATAGTAAAATTAAAATCACAATAATCCAAATCTAAGTCTTTCCTCTGAAAGTAGTTTTGTCTCTCCTCCTGAAAGTGTCCTTGTTTTCTCTCTGCTGAAATCAGCGCCACATTGTTGTGAGCAGCAACAACACGAGAAGCTTGTCAGGGCTGATTAGTTGAACAATGGCCTGCTGGGGAAATATGTCCGCTGTGAAGCAGAGTAACTGCAGTAAGCAGGCATCTGACCAGGCTTCACAACAACCCACTGTCGATGGATGACGTTTTCCAATAAACCAGATTTGGATGCACCAGATGACTGTCATCATATGTTGAAGGCAAATGTAAAAATAGCGCAAATGTTCATGTGATTTTTGTTTTAATGTTTTGTTTTCATCCCCAGTTGGGTTAAGTTAACAAGAGTTTGAGCAAATGTTTTTAAGCTCTTATTAAAAAGGTTTGGTTCATTGTGATAGAAGCCAATTTATGTAAATCAATTTTCTTTAATGCACATCGAAAGTTAATTGTCTTTGTTTCCTTTCTGCTTGTATGACCAGTCCAATTCAATTCAATTCAGTTTATATAGCACCAAGTCACAACAGAAGTCATGCAGGGCACTGAATAGAAACAGTCATATATTTATAGTAAGCTAGTAACGTTATTTATCAGAGGAGGAGACCGTTTTGAGTTTTATTTCATGACAGACTCTCATCTTGAACAAGCATGAAGGCGACAGTGGAAAGGAAAAACTCCCTCGTGAGGAAGAAACTTTGAGCAGAACCAGGCTCAGGACAAGCTTGGCTGCTTCGAATGGCTGGGTTTGAGAGGAACAGATACACAATGGCAGGTCAAGAATTACATATTAAGATAGAAATAATTTCAAATGCAAACTATTAAATTATTTAAAAAAAATCATTTTTAGAAATGAGAACAATTTTTCCTCTAGTAGTCTAAGCCTATGGCACCATGACAAGCCAACCCTAACTATAGGATTCATCAAAAAGGAAAGTTTTAATCCCAGTCTTAAAACTGGACAATGTGTCAGCCTCACAAACAGAAACTGGAAGTTGGTTCCCCAGGAGAGGAGCCTGAGAACTTCCCACTCAACTTTTGGAAACATTAAACCAAGACAGAATAAGAATTGATCAAGAGAACAGTTATTTTCTTCTTGTATTATTTCAGTCTTATTGTAATTGTTTCATAATTACAAGAGACTAAAATTAAAATGGTCAATAGCTTTAAATCCAAATGGTCCTCACGTCCTACTTTCTGACAGCTGCAATTGCTAATTAGTTAATATAAGTTTGTGTCATTCTTTTTAATTACAGGTAGTCCCCGAGTTACGAACGGGTTCCGGACCTAAGAACCGTTCGTAGGTCGATTCTGCCGTAACTCGGA
>JARVLU010000489.1:13079909-13097589 GCA_031762415.1 Simpsonichthys santanae
CTGTATGCCATAATCATCAGTATTAAAACAATTAAAGACCTGAAATATTTCAGTTGGTGTGCAATGAATCTGAAATACTGTATATGAAAGTTTCATTTTTATCATTACGTTATGGAAAATAATGACCTTTATCACAATATGCTAATTTTTTTTGAGAAGGACCTGTATTTCTTCCTGATTGGGAACAAAACTCATCTCCGATCGAGGATCTCTTTAGGAAATTGATCGTTCACACTGAAGTCCGTCCCATGCAGCTCTCTGCCCTGACTTCTGACCTGCTTTTTCTGTTTAAAGTGCTCAAATTTAGCTACAATTGGCCAAGGTCGCTTGTTATCGGGATTCTTACCTCCGAGCCGGTGGGCACGATGGAATGTGATGTTTTTTACCCTCTCACTTGGGAGCTTCAGCTGACATTGGATAAACTCACGGATTGAAACTTCAGCATCCTCCTCTGCTCGTTCTGGGATCCCCGAGAAGACAAGATTGTCCCACATGCTCAGAGCTTGGAGATCCAGAATGGACTCTTTGATTTTCCTGTTTTCCTCGGACATCTGCATCATCTTCTCGTGAGTTCTTTTATATTACCCCTCAGAGTTTGGTTCTCTGCAGCGAGCGACACCACCTGAGCTTGGCTGAACTCCAGAGACTCCCTCAGTGATTGAAATTCCTTGTGGAGAACCTCCATCAGGGCGAGTCGGGCATCTAAGTTGGGGGTTAGTTTAATAGAGTCTAGGACATCCGTGAAGCTTTATTCTGGAGATGTTGACGTGCCGGTTGAGCTCTCCAAACACGTGCGTTTAGATGTTGGTGTGGCGGTGGGTGTGGTGTTTCCCTGTGGTTTACCCATCACAACGTTGTCAAAACACTCGTCCAGATAACTCTCCAGATCACACACGGTCTCCTCGTCCAGATTGCTTTATTGAATCAATAGGCAGAGGTTCATATGAACAATATTTTTATATTTGAATTAAAATATTGGCTTATGTTACCTTAGTTTAATCGTATTTGTTTGGTTTACCTGTATCCTGCCATGTAACACGCAGCACAGCTCTCACCTGACCTCAGCCGCTCATCAACAGGTGCACCTGATTGTGCCTACATTCATCTTCAGACTTGGTATTTGGTTTTACGCCAGATGTTCTTCCTGACACATCCACAGAGCGAGCTACCACAGCCCTCTGTGTGGAGCAGAGAGCTGCTCACGTGGGGGAGCAGATGGTGGGGGTTAGGGGCCTTGCTCAAGGGCTCAGAGTGGGGCAAATGAGGGTGGAGGCAGGTGTGGGTGCTTCACCTTTCCTACTCACATTTTGATGTCAGTCTGGGGAATCGAACTGGCGACTTTCAGATCACAAGCCCACGCTCTTTAACCTTTGTGCCACCACTTCTCCAGAAATATTAAAGAACCTCCTTGATTCATATGGTATATAAGGATACTGATTAGGGGTGCACCGATTGCAGTGTTTTGGCCGATCACCGATTTCTACAAAGTCTCACCTGCCGATTCCGATTTTGGCTGATACCGATTTTGTTTTATAAGCAACACTGTTAGATGTTGTAAGGTCACAATGCACCTTCAAATTTCAATCTTATTTTGTTGAAAAACAGATCCTTGAACAATATTCTAGAAACAATACAAACTTGTTTTAAATGGTCACAAGGTAGTGCTCTGAAATATACATGAAGTTTAGACAATTGTTGTTAAAACTAAAAAAACATCTGTAAAATCGGTTTCTCATGCAAGCATTGGCTGATTTCCGATTTCCTAAAATTAAGGAAATCAGTGCACCCCTACTCTGATTCATTTTTTTTTATTTTAAATGATCTGTCTCTGATCACCTGCCTCTTGGTCCGTGGACCGACTGTGGAACTCAAGAGACAGGTGAGCTGCACGTGTTTGTACCGACAGTTTAGAGCGGGGGAGACACAGCCCGCACCAGCAGCTCAGAGCGGGGTGGGGGGAGACAGTTGAGCTGTCTGTACCTGCAGTTTAGAGCTGGATGGAGAGAAGCTGAGAAGCGTGTTTTGTTTTTATAAATTTAGCTAGCTAGTGTTACGCACAACTAATTAGCGTTACACCAGTACCGACAGGTGGAGGGAGGTGCACAGTTCGGTTTGGTCATTCGGCGCGCTCGGTTTGTTAAGGGGGTGGGGCGCCTTGAAGCATTACGTCATGAAATTAGCATATCATGATATGATATAATTTTTTGCTCCGGCAAGCTTTTTATACCGGTATTATTGTGAACGATATGAAATGATACGATATATGGTCCAGCCCTAGTCTGTGCTATAAGAAAGTAATGTCCAAGTACATTCTCGTCCCAGCTTTAGATCAGTGCATACACAAAGTTTTTTGTTGTTTTTTTTAAGCATATGTGGTGATGTGATAAGATGGGCAGTTCTGGAGGTTGTTGAAAGCAGACCTATGTCTTATGAGAGTCAGATGAACCGTTTGACTCTTTGGTATTAAATGATCAAACATGGTGAAATTAACTCTGAAGATGTGTTTAAGAGTTAAAGGAAAATACAAAAAACGGGTTGAACTCACTTATATAGAGTGATGGTTTCTGAGGTGTTGTTGGCAATCAGTACTGCTACTACCAGGCCGTAGATGGCTATAATACCAGCCATGACCACGGGGATAATGGACTTCATGATGAGCTCCGGCCTCATCACAGACATGGCAGCAATACCTGTGCCGCTCTTTGCTGTGCCGTAGGCTGCTCCCAAGGCTAAAAGGGAAAGACCACAGAGAACATGTTAAAACACATAATGCAAGTACAACAAAACTGATCCCATAAACCACAGGGCACAATGAAGCAGAAGTGAAATGGAGCAACAACACAACCGTCACACATTCTGTTTCCTTAAAAAAAAAAAAAAAGTCCAACATGATTTCACTCTGGGATTTCTCCAGCTGACAAACTGAAACTTCACATTTCTAAACCATACACATACTGCAACTAAATATCATTTGTGATACAAGCTCTGCATAATGGCATGGCAATGCATTCTAATTTGTACATAAGACATATGTAGACTCCATTTGTGTAAATGACTAAAATAATCTACCTTCTGTGACAATACAAAAAAAAAAAAGCTTTCGTTTAATGTGGCTGATTTAAATCTTTAATTCATTCATTCAACTTTTATTTAGGCAGGTTAATCCCACTGAGCCTCGAGGACTCATTTACAAGAGAGACCTGGCTAGTGGCTACAAAGAATGATGACAACAGCAACTGTAGATTTTCCTTGGACAATAATAGGTCAGGCTAATTTTCCTGGCCCCTTAAAAACCTCAATGATGTTGATTAAATCTGAAAAATCTATAGAGATCTTGAAAAACTGATTTATCAAGAGAGATGCCGTGCACTGGTTCTTTTTTCTGACTGAGTAAGCATGGAGATGAATCCTATGGCTCTGTGGTATACAGGATGGTCAAACGTGCACGTGGCACTTGCCATGTTTCTTTCAAGGTCTAGTGATGAATCACCAGACTGATGCCATCAGTGCAGGTTAAATCATTCCAGTCAATATTAAGAGACCTGAGTAAAACTGGGCACCGTTTCTGCTAATCCCAACAAAAGTAGAAGACTGTCTTACTTTTCATTTTATATCACATGATCTTCTGTGAACTAACATTTCAAATTCCAACATAATATACGCACAGCAGGAACAGTAGCTATATTATATATACAAACAACTGAGCAACTATTCTCATCATAAGATGTTTTTATTCCAAACGGCAAATGACTGAAAAGGACAGCATGGTAAATAACACTTTGCTTTGGAGCTTGTTAAACCATCCATCAACTTTACCATAGCTACCAGCTATAATGTGCACCACTCACATTATTTCTACCTTCATAGTCTTTGCCTTACTGAAGTGTTTGTTTTGCCCAGCAGAACATCTAAACTTTAATCCTAATCCTTCCATTTTAGACAGAGCTTCCATGTGTTATCCCTGTTCAATATTTGATCTACAGGATGCCCCATGACGTCTTGTGATGTCAGAGCAGGAGGTGCCTCCAACAGTGGATGATCCTTCTTGTACAATGATATCGCAGCAAACTGCAAATTGGAGCAAATGGAGTCAAACTCCATGCTAGCTGTGCAACACGAAAGCATACCAGGCTACTTGCAGAAATTAGGGACATGTTGATCTATTTATCAAAAGGTGGGACATTTATTCAGAACACAGTAGTACTTTCAGATTTACATCTGCACTGAGCAATTTAAATCTAACCTAAAACCCCAATAACAACTAAGAGGGAACAGAAACTGTTAAGACCAGACCATCACTGAAAGCAAAACCGATTAGAAATTAACACTATAGTTTAAAGTGATAAACACTTGAATCTGAGCCTATTTAAATCTAACCCAAATGCAGATTAAACCATTCTCACGTTATTGTGTTAACAAGTGTAGCAGCAGCAGAGCAGTCATGAAAAAAAAAATACAGTACTAGTTGTGACACCCTGTGAGTGTTAACTGCTTTGAGCCAGACATCCTTTCCTCTTGCAACATGTCAATGTCAGAAAAAAATATTTTAGCTGCAACCTCGGCTTCTGAACAGCTGTATGCTACATTACCTGTCATGCTAATGGATATTGCAGCACAGCACATGACTCATCTATCCAAATTTTGTTTCATGGTACTGTATCATAGGGAGGAGCTCCTCCCTACCAGCTGTCACTTCCTCACTAGTATTATGAAGCACCACAACTAAGCTGCCATTTTCTATTATCACACATTTAACTTGTTTAAAATCACTAAAGCATTCTAATAATTTTTTTTATGTATAGCACTAATTAGGGTACCGGTAAGTAAGATTTCTTGACAGAAATTACTCAAAAAAACACTAATACAACAAATTTTTTAACCATAATTTCTCTACCTTTAAATAATCCAGTTATAAACAATCCTTTGAGCAACAGTGTGTCAAATTATTTGTAAATGTTCAGTTAGCAGCTAGTTCATGTCACATCAGACTAGCACATACAGTACACTAGTCACATGTTGAAATCTTCTGCAACAGAAAATCTCTTGACTTGCAACTCTCGCTTTGAATTGATGAACTACTACTGGAACAGAGTCCATAAAAACAAATGTATAATCAACTATAAAACAAAGTCCGCTGTCTGTTTTGTTTAAACACATTCACTGCTAATTCTTTAAGTTTCAAAGTCTAGAGAGGCATTTCAAAGGCTCAGTAGGCAGGTCTCATCATGTGATCACCATGTGACATTGGCTCGCTCTTTTCAGTAATAAGGAAGTTAACCAAATGATAATGGTTTCCAATGGTTGCTTAAGCTAGAAAGGGTCTTTAACAGAAAATAAGCTTCATTAAATTTATAGTCACGCCACTAGATCTATTTACTGGTTTACAGGTAAGACGACTACGTCGAACCACGTAAACTAAAACTGTAAATTGATGCCAACTGTTAGCTTTTTTCCAACCTAATATTTGTTATATAGAAATCGAGCCACATATTACATCTTATTTTGAAAGTGGGGAAAAAAAGGCTAGCTAGCAGTTTTAGGATAAATAAGTTAACAACATCGTAAAAGATACAAATTAAAATCACCATAAACGGTTACAACTTGATTTAACGTGATAATACGCTGATCTGACACCATATAAAGCGAGCACAAGGTTTAAATTTTAATTTCGTTTAATTTAGCATTGCCGAACAGAGCTAACGTCAAGACTAGCTCATAGCTCCCAAAAAACAGTTAATTACTAGCTTCGACTAGTCCTCACGGCTATCTGAGGTTAAAGTAGAAAAAGTTATTAGCAATAAATGTAAAATTCAAACCCACTCAATAATGAGTAATAGATATAAAGTACGGTTGCTGTCTGGCTATGCATAGCCTAGCTCAAAATTAGCGTTGAAATGTTAGCATCTAATTAGCTCCATCATGAGCTTCAACGCGTGCGCCAGGAAAGCAACACATGACACTCTTAAATTAAAATGTGTAATTTCATCCAGCGATAACATGCAATAATAAGATTTAAAACATGCAAGTGTGCGATAATTACCGCTGAACACCATAGCAGCAGAGGCACCCATCACTGCGAAGAACGGTGCGTATTCGGGGCTTGAGCTCGACATTCTAGAAAATAGTTATACAAAGCTAATATGTACGGATGGATCAACAAAAATCGCACTTGACTTAAACTAATCGAAGGCCACGGACTGGGAATGCAACACCGGGTAAAACGACAACCGTCTAATCGCCTAACTAGTAGTGTAAACGGGAGAGTCACGACTCTTCAGATAAATACCCGGCGCAGCAGCACAAAATGGCGAAGCGGAAAGTATCACCTGACTGACCGTGTGGGAGAAACCATCTAGGAAAGAACTAGGGGGGGGGGGGGGGGGGTTACGAAGAAACAAAGTTCGTGAAATATCCACCCCATCTTACAGTAGTCGTGTAAAGTAAGGTGTTTAATTCATACATTTTAAAAAGACTTATGTTAATTCAATAAAGTATCGAAAATGTCTGTTAATCGTGTAACATTTTTAAAGTCACCTCTATTAGTCCCCACTTTGGTATGATCCTCTGCAGGCTTTCCCTTTGATATCTACGTAGTCACCTAGAGAGGGATGAAGGATGCTGGGGAGATGCAAAGGTGTGGAGACAGTATTTATTTAAACGTTTTTTTTTTTTAATCAGACTGAGAAATATAAAAATCACTTTCTTCTTTTAGACAGAAACTGAGAGTAGATTTTTTTTAAATTCTGACTTTTCTATTTATGTCAGTCACAATACTCTGTGCTTTACATCTGGACTTCCACCACACAGCAGATAATATTTTACAGATGTTTATGATATGAAGCAATGTGTCGTGTCAGAACGATAAAGCCCCTCCTTCCTCTGTACAGATTTCAGCAAAAGCAGGCGCAAATATCCAGGAGGAAAGGGCGAAGACAAGAGGACCCCAAAGCTGAAAAATGAAGGGAGAGTAGCTGTGTATGACTCATAAAGACCTTGTGCAGCCCCTCTTCTCTTCCATCCCTCCATCTGCTCTCTCTTCTGCACTGCCTGGCCAAGTCAGCACTACAGGACCCCTCCCCCCAGTACAGCCCCATCACTCGTGATGCTGTGTCTCCACATGCATCACAGGCCTCCTTCCTCTCTCAGCTAACATTTCCACATCGTGTGAGAAACCATTATGAAACAAGAAAACCTTTTGAGATGGAGGGGGGTACACCTCTAACAAGGTCACAGCGAAGAGGATTCTCTTTTTCTTAAATAACTATTGATTAAAAAACAAAATCTACAGTATATTTAACACAGACTGGACTGGTTGCTTGTAGGAATACACTAAGCGATCGTGTGCAAACAGCTCATTTAACAGCTCAGTGTAACATAAGCTGCACACAGATGCTTCCTGTTTGCTTTGGGTGAATCCCCAGGTCACGGAGTGGTTTATAATCAATGAGTTTAAATAGGGATGACAGAGATGCATCACATTTAGCCGGCTTATTTTTAAGGAAGGGAAACAGAAAATGAGAAATCCTCACAATATCTTATCTAGGAGGGGAAATAAAGCAATTACTAGAACCTTTTAAGCAAGTATGACTTTAACTTTAAATAGCAAAGGCAGTCTCCTCACAGTTTGTGAATTAAAGCAAGAATCTGACGTCTGCTTTTAAATTCTCCATTCCCAGTCAGTCGAGAGCCGAGGGGAGTGGGTGGTGAAGGAGAAGCCCAGATTGTTGTAGGGTTAAACACTTAAGCATCTTACTCCTCAAGGCTGAATGTGGAGGTTTTTCAGACGCGCCAGACCAACACCCAAAGGAGCGGCTAAATATAGACGTGCACGTGTGATTAGCAGTGTGAATCCTGAATGAACGGCACCAGCCTAGTAAAGACTCAATACTGTAAAGATGGAATAACATCAGTTACCCGAGATACATTCAGATGCATTAAACCCAAGTGTGTCCTTTTTAAATTAATAGACTATACATTTTTGTGAAACTATAATGGACATCTATTAATGTTTTTAAACTGAAAGCTTTTAACAAAATGTCTGAGGGAAAAAATGTTTAGACAATAGATATATGGACACTATAGGTTTAACTGAAATGTTTTGCTGGGTTCAGTGACGTGAAACAGTGAAGAGGCAGCTTTGCAGATATATTCGTTAAGACAAGTCACTCTAACACTTTCCAGTCATACCATTACTTGTCATCTTCCATAAAGAGGAAGCAATAAACAAAAATAGAAGAAGCACGTCTGGGCAATTCATATTGTTTGAATAGAGAAGACGGAGGATTAAAATAGGTTTAATGTGCACCACTTAAATGTTATTCAACCTATGGGATGTACGATATTATCGGTATCGGTCAATATTAGTGATAAAGTTAAATATCGGATATTCCATCAAAATAATGTAAAAGGCGCTGTTTATACATATACAGGTACAGTATATGGCAATGTTTTGGTATGACAATCCAGTGACAAGGATGCCGCCTACCTGATCTGATCACGGCGGGAGAGGAAGAAGTGAAAATGTCGTGGTGCATAAGATTTTTTTGTCAGAAATTGATATAATAATAATAATAATAATAATAATAATGTGTTTGTATTGTCATCATTGTATGTTCCCATACAATGGCGAAATTGGCTCTCGGCATTTAACCCATCCACCACCAGGTAGAGCAGTGGGCAGCTGTGTAAAGCACCCGACTGCTATTTACAATGACTGCTCATGATGCGAGGAGGAGCGAAAACAATGTCCTACAACACTTTGAACCTAATTAACTATCTCAAGAAGTGTTAGAGGGTAAATGTCATAAATTTGACATTAAACATAGTTCAAGTTGAAGTGTTGCATCATTTTCAGCTCCTTTCTGCATTTGGTAGCAGACCAAGTTGACAAAGACCATGCAGAATAATGTAGAAATTTAAATCCACAGCAGAGAAAGTTATGTAGTCTCTGTAGGTAGGTCTAGGAAACAAAACATCGGTATTGGTATCGGCCAAATAAGTTTTAACATATTGGCATATCAGATATCGGCCAAAAAGCCAATATCGTGCATCCCAAGCTCAACCATTGTGTTTTCATTAGAACGCTATCCTGGATATGGTTTTTACAAGTTTCTTTCAAATTATACTTAAAAATTAGACAACTTTATGGTTTTACATTTGAGCTGGGCTTCATATCAGAAAAAAAACATGCTATATAATTGTAACATTGCTGAATGTTAAAACAATACTAGCTGCAATAGTAAAACCCACTATAATAATCCAGTTGAATATTCATGCAGCTTGTGTTTGCTATTTATTGCTACATTGATCCTACAGTGACGATACATTTTCAATTTATTGTGAAGCAAAAGAAAACAAATCTACAACTTCATAAGAGAGTAGTCTTATTGGGAAGACATGAACCACTCACAGTAAAGCAAAACAAGTGTCAGGGATATGAGTTATAATTAAAAAGGTATCTGCCACAAATCTGTGAGAACTCAGAAAAAAATGTAGCACACTCATTCCAAGGACAGAGTTGTGATAACAGGAACCAGACAAAACATCAGGGTCGCTTCAACAGCCAATACTGTATTTTCACACTTGGACAACATCTGCAGCTACTACAATCACATTTCACTAGAGCACAGACACAAAAATACAAGTCACATCTGTAATCTTTTGCCAACAGTCCACCATTTCACTTCGTTGTCTTCATTTGGTAAATTGATATTGCGAGGGAAAAAAGAGGAACTGCATTTTGTTTCACAATGAATCTAAAGCACGTGTCTTTTACTTTGAAAAGATCATCTTCTCAAAAATTTATAACCAAAGACAAATTTTCACATATGGTGCAAAAGGGCATCAAAGTCAAACATTTATTCACTTCATTCATGTATCAGATCTCTCTCAGTGCATGTAGCAGATCAAAAAGTCTAGAAAAACACGACAAAACTAGGCCAGCGTTTTGCTTGACCTGGTACAACTTTACTACATCACACATTTACCACAAAATGAAGCTTCCACAAACGTCGATGCTAACATCCATCTAACATGTTCTGGTAAATCATCCCACTGAAGGACTGCACAGCTCACACTGGCTTTGGCAGACAGATAAACAACAAAACATTAAATACAGAAATGAGCAACAAGAACAAAAACACTGCTAACCTTGAACACTTCCATCACCACTTCAATGTAATTAGTGCAGCATAATATCTGGAAAATACAAAAATAAATGCAACACAAACAAAATATATTCATTCACATTTTTAAATTGAGATAAACTGCATTTATAAATAAAAAACAAACAAACAAACGTTCAGCCTCAACCATCTTGCATGAAAATGTAAGCCTTTGTGCAGATCATGTCTTCTTCTGTTAATATACTTCAAAGGTCCAACTCTGGATATGCGACATGGTCGTGTATAGAACTATTGAGCCATGGTGTCCTGGAAGCCCCACACCTCCAGCAGTGAAACCTGGAAGCTCTCGGCGCACAGC
This sequence comes from Simpsonichthys santanae, assembly GCA_031762415.1. NCBI lineage: Eukaryota > Metazoa > Chordata > Actinopteri > Cyprinodontiformes > Rivulidae > Simpsonichthys > Simpsonichthys santanae. Next base: position 13,090,392 of record JARVLU010000489.1, read on the forward strand.
GGCGGGTTGTCAAAGGTAGTGCAGCTGCCGGTGCGGCCGTGGTTCAGCTCGGAGTCGATGTACAGAGCGTTGCCTTCACCCCCTCCTGGTCAAACATAAGATAATAAAACTGCATTAGTTGCAAAGAAAGAAGAAGTTAAATTTGTGCACAGAATTACAGGTTTTTACACAGGTTAATACTCGTGCTGCTCATTGAAGTGATGCAGGACAACAGTGATGTTCTAAATATCAAATTACCTACCGTAATTTCTGGACTATATGCTGCTACTTTTTTCACAAGCTTTGAACACTGTGGCTTTTAAATGCTACGGCTAATGTATAGATTTATTTTATTTTTGATGAGTTAATGAGCTTCATGCCACCAAAACGTTTAGCCTCGTCACACCTGGGTGCTCACATAGCTCCTCAATACGTGTCTCTCTTGGAGGGATGGGTCCTCGTGACTCAACAAGACTGCCTGTATAAATAAAAGTAAAATAATAATAATAATAATCTGATCAAATAAATTCCCAAAATTGGGGAGGGAGGACAAAGTTTTACACGTCTCCACTCTTCCGTTCTCTCCTCCTCTCCCTGTTCTGCCCCCAGGGAGGAGGGAAACGTAATGAAGAGGACAGCACAAGCTCATGGGCAGAGTGCACAGTGTATATATATGTCTGTGGTGCACAGGAGGAAGATGAAGATAGAGATCCATGACTTCCTGGGAGGCTACTGTATTTATTTTAACCAGCCATGTTACTGGCACTGTTCAGAAAAAAAAAAACATTTACTGTAAGTATTTGTGTATGTTATTGGTACGTAATTCATTAAAAGTTTTTAAAAATCCTTAGAGAACTTTACTAATTGGCTTTTCTATGAATGTTAATTTTCCTGTAAAGTGCCCTGAGACAACTTAGTTGTGATTTGTTGCTATATAAATAAAATAGAAAAAAAAAAAAAAAAAAAAAAAAAAAATCTTTGTGTAAATAACTCATGTTACAATGTGGACACCTGCGGCATATAGACAAGTGCAGACTATGTGTGTACAATTTTTTTTCCTTTTTAAATTTAGGGAGCGTGGCTTATATTCAGATGTGCTCTATAGTCTAGAAATTACGGTCTTTAAAAACTGGGTAAAACATGCAAAAGAAGCCAGAAGCACAAAACTTGCAACAGCTTGCTCGAAAAGTCCACTCACCCACAATAATGGAGTCAAAGTTTCCAGCCATGAACATGGAAGTATTCTTGGAGTTGAGGTTGAAGTGGCGAGCAGCGAGAAACGGGGACAGATCTCCAGCAGATTTCTCTGGCTGCGGGAGGCTGTTGTCTAAATGTTGGACCTCAGAGGATGCCGTACCCTCCTGACCCTCGGTTTTGTTGGAGGAAGCCAACTCAGGGTGGCGGATCACCACCCACTCGTAGCGCTCCATCTCTGGCTTCAGCTAAAAAGCAGAAACAATACATGAGTGTTAAAATAATTAATTTCAAAGCAAACCATTTATTTAATTTGTTTAATATATCATTTTTTTAAAATATAGCAGTATAAAACCAAACACCTGTTTGTGAAGATTATCACAATGTACCAGGTGAAGGTATGAGGAACTAAATTAGCAAAATTACTTCTAATCTTAAAAAAAAAAAAAATAAATAAATAAAAAATAAAAAAGATTACCGGTACCCTTAAACAAAAAAATTGTGATATCGTCTTAACTAAAACCTACTACCCTCTAGGGAATGTTTTTAATTCTCTGTAGAGTAGAAAGGTTATTTTTTTCTTCAAAATCTTACAAATTATTTTCTGAAATTTTCTCCGTCTTTGCTGTTTTTGACAGCACATTTTCTTAGTGACATGTGAACGCCTCAGTTAATACATAGTTCAACAGGGAAGTACCGGTAGACGTGCAAATAATTTTAAACAGGTTAAAAAGTAAAACATCTACAAACCCAAATCTAATCAGTTGTATAACGTATTACAAAATAAAGCGTGAATGTGTGATCTTGGTAAATTGAGACGCTTCGTTTCAGACATCTACAGAGAATGCCATTTTCCTCTCATCTTTAACGGACAAGAGTCACATCTGACTTCAGTACCTGCTGCAATGCGAGTCAGTTGCGGTGTCGGGTGAGTCGGGGCAGAAACGACTGGATTGGGTGACAGGAGTTTCCAATGGGTGTGCTCTAGTCTTAGTATTTGAGATGACTGTGCTTTCTGGTGTCTAGTCAGGCAGCCCACAGCTGTCTCTCAACACAAAGATTGAATAAATAATTCAGAGAAGACATCAAAGAGCCTGTCTTTGTCTCTATTTGAAGACCTGGTTTAAATTTATTTAAATTAAGAGCTCAAAGCTGAACTACTGTCACCAAAACAGCACAATGTGGTTGTTTATATGAGATACATGTAAAGCAGCCTTTCAATGCATGACTTGTTCTGAGACGTAAAATCATGGATGATGGCGCCCTCTGGTGGCCTCAGTGTGTTACTGCGCAAACTAAATCGCCAATGAACACAGCTAGTACTGTATATGAAAAGATACATTTGCTGCAAGACTAAAAATAAACTCACCCTGAAGACAAAACACTCCCCTGTGCCAAAGAAACTCAATTTGTTGCCTCCTCTCTTCCGCTCCTCCCAGTCTGTAGACAGGAAGGCTCCACAAACCTGAATGAAAAACATGGTTGGAATAATAAAATCATTTATTCTGGTTACTTCTGAATAAATCCAGTAAAAGACTTGCTGACTGTGGGAGGTCAATGTTCAAGCAATCCTTGCTTTGAGGCTGTAATCTAATCACACACCTGGTCACATGACTGACACCAGTTCACAGAAATCCATACGGAATCAGTCTACATTAAAATGGTAAAAAAAAAAAAAAAAAAAACACTTAAACCTGATGAGGTAGAACTAGATTGAACCAGACAGCAGCTTTATCCACTTCAGTTCTCCTTAAATGTTGAACATCAGAGCTGAACCTTAACACTTGAGGCATCTTTAAAATAACTACACTTTTATACCTCGGGCCCAAAAGGGCCCTCTAACAAAAGTTTAAAAAATGTAATGTACTGTATATATTTTTATTTCCACTGCAGCAATTTTTTTCAACAACTTCAGACCTAACTATATATTATTACTGTATTACTATTATTATTATTATTATTATTGTTATTGCATGCATTTTTTATAAACTTTATCATAAAAACCAAAAAAAAAAAAAAAAAAAAAAAAACATTATCTGGGATAATTACAAAATATGCAATATTTTCCAAAAGTGAGGTGCAAAGTAGAATATTTAGCATGAGGTTGGTTATTACTGCCTTGACCAGGTCAAGAATTAGTAATGCTGATTTTGATGCATTATTATTTTTGGAGCAATGATGTTTAAAAAACAAACAAACAAAATTAAAAAACAAAAAACACCCTTTACCTTAACGCCTAAAATGAGCCCTCTGATAAAAGTCCAATAAAAATGTAACATTTAAATTGTTATTTTTTACTTCCATTGCATTAAATCTTTTTAGTAACAAGACCTAACAGTAGATATATTTTATTTCTCAAATTATTTTTTTACATTTCTATACAATTCATGTCAGAAAACTTTTAATTTTTTTTTTATATTGTAAAAAACAGAAAAAAAAATGCAAAAATGAAGTGCAAAGTGGAATATATGTGATGTTCCCACTGACTGGCAGGGATTCCTCCCCTGATCCCTCCTGGCCCTCAGAGGAATCTTCACTGCTAGCATCCTCCTCATCCTCTTAGGACTGGAAAACTGCAGCTAGCTCTTCCTCTACTGTCAAGCTTCGCCTCATGCTGTCTGTTGGAGAAATGAGCAGCCAGACAAGGCTGCAAATTGCTCTTGTATACTTCAAAACATGCATCGCTGTAAACATGTTACACCAAGGAGGCTCTCTGATGATAAAAAATTACTTTGGCCTTTGATGACTCAACTCCCGCTCCCTCACTCATATCAATCCCATCACACACAGACAATTTTTCAACATTCAGATTGTTAACATCCATGAAGGAGGGGGAAAAAAAAAAAAAAATGAGAAGCAGGCCTCCAATGAAACTGTATTGAAGGTCTGCTGTCCCTGGGGAGTTAGGAGGCTCATCCCACCTAAAAATTAATTTCCCTTTAGTTTGAAGGTATAGGCTTAGATTTATTAGTTATGCATGATAAAAACATTATGTCAGGATTACAGTACATCTGACATACTGCATGTGGTTACAATGGGACCAAATTGTACCTTAGGGTAAAGGGTGTAGATCATCTTGCAATAGAGGAGGTCATGAAAATTTAAAAAATACTAAAAAACAAATTAGTTTAGTCCCTTAAGGTGCTTTAAGGGTAAAGTAAATTCATAACATTCAACACCTACACAATGCCCATGAGGGGAAAAAAAAAAAAAAAAAAGAACTAATATTTTTGTTTACCATCTGTCCATCTGTAATAAAGTTCATTGGGTTTCCTCTCATTCAATTTGGCAGGAGGAAAAACACTGTGAAAAACTGAAAGTTTACAGTTTCAGACGCGTGTTGCTTACATCACCATCTGTGGTCCGGATGAGCAGCAGCGTGGGTTCATAGCCTTCACAATGTGAGTAGAATCTAAAAACAACAAACAAACAAAAAAAGGAAACATTTATTTCATTGCATTAAACTGAATTTATTTATTTATTTATAATATTATTTATTTTTAAAATCACTGTATATATAAAAATCCCTGTAATCGCCATTTTGATTGCTGATATGTGCTGCTGATTATCCATGCTGCTGATTTATTTTATGCTGCTGTACTCAACCATTTACTGACACAGACTCATGTTCATGCTGCTGTTGTTCAGCGTATTGTTTTTACACTATTTAGTGTATTCTTAGTTCATATCTTAAATCTTATTATTGTTCTATTTTACAATTTATATTTTTGCAATTGTTGGATGCAACTGGGGCCCTGCGTACACAATTTCCTTCCACCACATGTACCACATGTGGTGCGAATGACAAAGAACCTTGACCTTGAGCTGTGTACGGGAAATCTCTGTATTCATGCAAGCAAAAAATATATTTAAATATTTCCATTGTACTTTTATCAGAGGGCTCATTTTGGGCCTTATGCTAAAAGGTGTAAGTTTTTTCTTTAACAAACCGTCACTGAATGCAAGCATCCATGCAATTAATGTATGTTAGCATTTAGAGTTTATGTTGGATAAAAACTTTATTAGTCTGCTTTTTATTTAAGGGGCCTTCACTTTATTCACTCTGCTGAATTACAGTTAATTTACCACATGAATTAAAAAAAAAAAACTTCATAAACTAATTACTTTACTAACCAAAAAAGTACATACATTCAGGGTGAGCAGTTTGGCTCATAACTAATATCAATACAATATATGAGGGTATTATCACAATTACTTTCAGTATTAGAAAATCTAAAATCTGCAGTAAACCTCTGCATAACTATTTATTCTTAATGCATAAAATGCACCCTGTTAATTTAAATATAGTCTATTGTTGTATTTCCTGTTAAATTTGGATAAAACAAGAAAACTGAATGAAACTGAATATGGACATGTTTCATTTTGAACCAGGCAGCTGCACTTCTCTGCTGTTCACTCTTCCATGTGTGGCTTCAAATCTTTTAGAAACTTCACGAAATGCAGAAAAACCTGATTAACTTCAGAGCCGGATGATGTTCAGCAGATGCTTTTCTCTCAGTAGTAGTTTCTACATTCTTAAATGACTTTCTCTGAACTCATTTGGACTTCCTGGAAATCAAAACACTGAACCCAGATGAGTCAGAGTGTTTATGGGTGGTGACTGGAGCGTTAGGAGAGCATGACGAACACTAAGCCACACATCATGAACTCCTTATCCAAGTTATCCCTGCAGGATTCTCACAGTGAATTACACAGACAGCTAAAGTTTAGCTGTTTCTACCATGACTGTTTCTATTCATGGCCTTCAGAACTAAAAGTTGCACACTATTCCTGTTTGGTGCAGCCATGGATGAGTGCATTGATGAAAAGTTCACCTGTTGAGGCTGCAGCCGTGGACGGAGGTGGTGAAGAGAAGCTGCGGTTGGCACAGAGCAAAGCGCTCAGGAATCCATGACCAGATGTCATGCATCTCTTTGGCACTGACTATCTCAGAGGAGAACGTGTCAGGGTTCAGAGCCAGTTGCACGTTCCTCCTGGAGAAATCCCAGCAAGAAGGAAAGAGGAGGTCGAGAGGGTCACACAGCAAAGAAGATCAGTTTTTGATGCACAGATCTAGTTTTATACAGGTGCATCTAAAAAAAATATATATATATTGTGAAAATATTCAATTTCTTCGATCAGTCATTTCAGAAAGTGAACCTCATATGTAAAATGAATGCCATATTTTGTTTTTTCACCATTGTAAGCCATAATCTTCAAAATTACAAGAACTAAAGGCTTGACATCTTTCCCTCTGTGTAATGAAGCTACAGTATATAGTTTGAGTTTCGCTTTTTGAAATGACCGACAAAAAAGAAAAAAAAAAAAAACTTTCACAATTATCTTTTTTTAAATGCACATGTAGAAGTAAATCTGGTATTTTCCACTGAAATGACACAAACCAGCTTATGTTTGACTGTTGTGTGACAAACAATGTAAAAAGAATGGATGTGAAGGCAAAGCAAGGTGAGGTGAACCCACCTAGAACTGTAAACAATGAAGACAACACAGGAGTGGAGGACAGATGAGGCAGGAGGTGAATGGAAAATGGAGGCACAGAATAAACAGAAAAAACAAGAAGAGTGAGAAGATGACACAAACCAACCAGAAACATTTCACAGAATATGCACAGCTAAAGCAGGTTTCTGCTATAAAAAGACGTTCAGTCCATTGCACAACACCTCATTCACACTTTCATTAAAATTAATTAAAATTAATCTTAACAGATCCAGCAAATGATATTGCTGCATGCCTCTAATTTGATCACAGCTGAGATTGAATTTAAAACGTTGTCTTTTTTTGTTTGGGTAAAGATATAGAACAGATGTTGGAGTTGATGAGGACAGAATTTGTCAAAATAAAAACTTGGTTTAAACTCAATTTATTATCATTAAATCTAGATCAAACTAATTACATGATGTTCAGTAATAAAAAGAAAACTGTTCATGTTCATTTAAAATTGAGGGTGTTGAGATTTGTAGAGTGAGTGAGGTGAAGTTTTTGGGTGTTATCATTGATGACAAAC
>JARVLU010000489.1:13140397-13153445 GCA_031762415.1 Simpsonichthys santanae
TCTTTGTTGACATCAGATCACCTCACAGCACCCGTTTGCTGAGCAGTTCATTGGTACGTGTGGACTGTGAATGTGACCAACAAGACGGATATTAAACAGGCTCTCAGGTCTATTTTAAGCACAGAGGTAACTGGGTTTACTGCACATGATGTGAAGAACTCCCAGATACAGTAGCACTGGGTAAAAAGTGTGTTTGTGCAGGTGAAGACTTTCACTCTTCAGGAGTTCACATGTGTGGGAATGTTGGAGCAGCTTCATGGTTACGTCACTCACCAGGTACAGAAATGTGTACTGTTATAGGGTGTTGCCCCAGTATATAGTACGTAAAGTGTGTAAATGTAAAAGTCTTTGTTCAAACTCAAATTTTCTACAACTGTCTTTTTTCTTTCTTGATCATAAATTGCTCAAGAACTTCTGCAATAAATCTGTCCCGGCTTGGCCACCAGAAAGTGCTCTGAGGCGGCACCTGGGTCCACTGGGTCAGTCCTGCGCGAGTGTGTGTCAGCGCTCCTCCCTGGTGTGTGAGCCTGCTCTCTTTCATCCCCTGAACACACCTGCAGCATTTACTGGGTGAGAACTTTGACATTTTACGTCCAACAGTCATAGATTTGTAAATGTCCTGATGTCAAGGTGCATGGGGAAGATGATTCAGCAGCTGAAAATCAGTAAATACAAAAATAAAACAATGTGGTAGCTAAATACTTAGATATCTTGATTGTGTTGATGCATGTCATTAAACATCTCACTTATTCCTGCTTTGTAGGCTCGGACTGCAGTGCTCCGGCACGGTGCAGGAAGTCAACCATCTGTTTCCTTCCTACAACCCGTGGGGTCGTCACTGCGACCTTCAGCAGGAGCCTCTGCTGTTCAGCTGCGCTGGCTCTTACTCTTCACATCGCAGGCTTTGTCCATGCAGAGCTCACCTGTCTGCACTGATGCCAATATAACCAGACGTTTGTGAGCGAGTCTGTGAAAGCACTCAGGAAAAAAACAGCACCAAAGGGTCATTGTGGTGCACTCCAGAGTCCAGACAGGCACATGAAGCCAACCGTTCTTGTATTACTGCAGCTTTTGTACAGTATCTGATAAAGATGCACTTTAAGGGAAAATAAAGATACGTTTTTAATTAAAATGATAACGTTTACAGCATTTTTCCTTCTTCTAGTGCACATACTAACAGCATGCTTTACTATTATGCTAAATAATTAGGCAATTCTTCATTCACATTGGTCAGTGTTTCAATATATTGCTAGTCTTGTACTTTGTAGTTTCTCAAAGCGTTGCTGGCTCCAGACATTAGGCTTGGCCTCAAAGGAGTCAGGATGACAGCCTAAGTGATGAAGCTCATTATCTGAGTGAATCATGGATAACCTTTGGATACCTCTGGGAGGTCATAGCCTCATGAACATGATTATATTGTCATATACACCACCAGTTTCCAACCATCTATGACTTCAAAACAGTCCCTAAACTCTGGTTAAACCCATGCCCCCTGCATTCAAGGCAGAGCCTGACTGTTTGTCTTTCCGAAACACATTCACACTCAGCAACAAAACACCACTAATCCTGTTTACTTAAGTTATTGAACTGGAAGTTACATAGTGAAAATGATTCCGATCATAACAAATGACTTGTTTTGCCCAACGTTTCTGTGTTTGCACAAGTGTTGGGGCATGACCTGCAGCCCTCTTAAAGATATAGACTTTCAAATTGTTTTGAATAGTTTGCACATTATCAGTTGTGATATCAGTCACAGAATATAAAGAAAAGAGCAGAAGTTTTCTTTCAGGCTAGGCAGGGTTGTGCAATCCTGGTCCTCAAGGGCCACTATCCTGCATGTTTCTTATGTTTCTCTGCTCCAACACACCTAAATTTGGATCAATGGGTGATGCAGGCTTCTGCAGAACGTGAAGAGGCAATTCAGTCATTGAATCAAGTGTGTTGGAGTAAGTAAACAGTAAAAACATGCAAGATAGTGGCCCTTCAAGAAGCACGATTGGAACCCCTGGGCTGATTATAAATTAAGATGTTTTGTCTCAGGTTAATTAACGACTTTTTCCAAAAACATCATACCTGTATCAAGAATTCTGCATTAGCTAAAATCAAACTTTTACACTATTGCAACACAGATGTGCTTATCCAGTGGACCAATACGTTCACAACCTCAGTGCCAACAAAATGGTATATATGTACACATGCAATCATAAGGGTCTCATGCAAGATCGTATGGGTTTAACATTAGTTAATGTGGTGTCCTTTCACACCACTATGACATTTTTTAAGGAGTTGTTTCCAGGGGCGATTCTACAATCTGACCTTTAGGGGTGCTTAGCCCCCAGTGCTGACAATGGTTATCGGCTTGAACAACATGGTGGCCATTGGCGTCAAAAGCATTCATAAGGTGTGTGTGTGTGTGTGTGTGTGTGGGGGGGGGGGGGTGCCTGGGGGTCATCCTCAGAAAATATTTAACAAAGTAGATGCCATTCACACTTGTTCGTCTTGTTTGTCTCTATGTGACCCTGTGATGGACTTGCAGGTGTACCCCGCCTCTCGCACAGTGTTGCCTGGACATGGGCTCCAGACATCAAGGATTATTGAGCATGGACCTTGATGTCTTGAACCACTTTGGCTGTGGCAGCAGGAGTCAACAGGGCAGAGGACAGCCCCCAGAAACCATCTTATCACCAGAAAAATGGTTGGTCCACTGTAGAAGTGTGCTGCTTAGTGGGGAAAACAGTTTGTTCGTGACTCCTCAGACTGAGGAAGCCCTTCAGCAGATGACCTGACTGAACATTGCTGAAATTAGAAACACCTAAAGGCCAGGCTACGACCCACAGTCCGTGTCAGTGATGGGGTACTACACATACACAGAACAGCTGCTGGTGAAGAAAGCTCCAAGAATGGCAACAAGCTGCTTTCTTTGACTTGTAAGAGATGTTTCTTTTGGAAACAACTCACTGATCAGTTTTGACTGGCAGGAAAAAGAGATGTTTTTTTTGCCTCATTGCACTTCATGTAACCAGAACATGTCATTCAGAGATTGGACCGCTCAGCACCACAACATCAACATGACTGACTTGTTAATGGCTGTGAAATGGTCCATGAAAACAACATTTATGATATCCTTCAGGTGAATTTGTTTATCTGTGTCAAATGTGAATTTTGCTTGAACAGCTCAATTGAACATAGTGTTTTATTTGTTTTTATATCCAAAAGTGATTTGAAATGAAATTAGAAAATAGCTCTAAGCATTGAGGGACACATTCGGACTGAAATTGAGGAAAATGGTGTATCACTGCTGGATGAGTCATGATAATTTAATATCAGTGACACATGTATGTTGTGCCAAATAAAAGCTGTCGTGTACTTCCCCAAGGTCTGATAGTAAAAGGTTCAAACCAAGGGTTGAAAAACAAACCCCAAAGATATGTGGAACAACTGTGGACAAAGGTTTTTGTGTTCAACATGACTGTCTACTGACCTCACACTGAATGAACCTGTTTAGAATCACAGAACCTACGACATATGTTTGTCAGAAACCCATGTGATGGTGATAAGCAGCATGGTATAGTTTGAGATGTCAGTCATTTGATTCATGAAGATCATCCTGGTCACTTAGGGTTTGAGGGTATTGCTGCAAAAATATTCATGCAATCAATTCCAACTCAAAGCCAATGATAATGAATTGATTTTAACCGAATTAATCGTAAACTATCTTCAAACTGTTTTGCTCCTGCCTGTGTTTGCTACAGTACAGTGAAATTATTGAGAGATTAGAAATTATGTTTGAAAGTTTTCAGTCAAAAACGAGACATTGTTCTGACCCTCACCTATGGTCATAAACTCTGGGCAGTGACTGAAAGAACGAGATTGTGGTTACAGGCAGGTGAAATGAGTTTCCTCCACAGTATTTGCACTCTCCCTTAGACAGAGCAAATTCAGTTATCTGGGAGAAACTCAGAGTAGAACCGTTGCTTCTCCACGTTGAGATGAGACAGTTGAGGTGGTTCAGGCATTTGGTAAGGATGTTCCATGCATGTTCCTAGGGAGGTGCTTCAGGCATGTCCGACTTGGAGGAGACCCAGGGAAGACTTGGGAGACGCTGGAGCATGCTCAAACTGTACTTCAACTCACACAACACCACCAAAACAAAATAAAATAAATTGATACAAAACAGTTGTTTTGCACTCTTAAGATGCTAACCCCCAAATCTCCAATCACGGCTGTGTAGATATGTTTTTCTTGGTTTTGGTATAAAAAGGGTGTTCTCTTAAAACGATTTTGAACAATTTATATCATAGTTCTATCAAAAACTGATTAGCGTATTTTTTGGCCTATAAGTCACTTTTTTTTTTTTTGTGCATAATTTGTATGCTCTGTGTTTTATAGGCCGAAGCGACATATTTATGTTTTTTTTTTTCATATTTATAAACCAATTTTAGGCTGAGATATGACTGTTTTCATTCATTTTGACTGAAAAAAAATTGAACAGTACCATTTTCAGCCAGATGGTACTCGAATAGTAAAGCATGCCGTTGTATCATGTAAAAGGTAAAAAGGGCTATTAATGGCACAATCGGCTTGCCATAGTCTGCCGCTGTTGTCTGCCTGGAGCAACCTGATCAGCTTCATTACGCTGCGCCACCCCAGCAAAATGCAGCTAATTTGACTGTCAAAGTGCATTTATTAAGCAAAAGTTAGACTGAGACACATCTTTACTATAATTTTGAGCAAACAACTAAATGGTTTTAGGTGTTAATCTTGTTAAATTCTTGCTAAAGTCCTCCGGTGCGCACTCCCACGACCGCCATTTGGCAGCCCATTGATTTTTGGCACAACACCGGCCCACATTTCCAGGTTGTCAGCAGTGACATGTAACAAACACGATGCATCAACAGTGACCCATAATAGATGTGATGTATACAGCGAAGCAACATATGTATGGATTTTTTTTTCACTTTATTAGACATATTTGGACTGATGCGACTTACAGTATAGGGTGGTGCAACAATGGAAAATACGGTAGTTTTAAATCCAGAATAAGCAAACTGACAGAGAGGACCCAACACTTTATTGAAAACATAAGTACAGCGTATTGTGAAATTAATATTTACACAGGGAAATTATCTGCAACGAAAAGAAGGTCAGGTAAGGGGATCCATGGAACAAATGTTTTCAGTAATTACTTTTTCCAGCTCGTCTTACAGAGCTTGGAGCACGGAGCAGCTTTGAAGAGGAGCATGGAGGTACAGGTGAGTGATGGTAGGAGGCAGAAGGTGGAAACCAGAAGAACAGCCTCAGTGTCGACAGGTTGGATTGATCTCAGGCTGTTCTGAGGACTCAAGAGGTAAGTGGTTCCAGACAGACTCAAGAAGACTCAAGGGAGGTGAGTATTCTCAGGTGAAAAATCAATGGAGCAGGTCAAAGGGCTTCAATGATCAGCATTAACAAGCTGAAGGCTAGTCAGAGCAGGGCAACGACCAAAGTTGAAATCTGTTGTCTTGAGACAACTCCTCCCTAATAATTTCATATACACTCTTTTTTTAAAAATCTACACCCTCAGTTTTACACGATATGCTTATTTGCATGAAATTTAATGGCTGTTCACAAGTCTGTACAGTGGCAGCAGCTCCGGTGCAGCTTGGAGGAGATTCAGCTGGAACTTCATATTGTTTCTGCTGAAACGCAAAACTGACGGTGGTGCAAAGTTGTCCAAAACACGATTTACATAAATTAAATTGGCATAAATCATGTTCTTCTGTTCCCTCTTCGGGGGGTCGCCACAGCAAGTAATCCAGCTTTATCCCATTTTGTCCACTGCATCCTCTGCCCTCACTCTCTCCCTGTCCTTTCCAACGGCATCCATACGTCTCACACGTTTTAAACTTTGTTTCTCCAACCTGAGGCCCTTCATGTGAACTACAAGTAAAATATTAACTGTTTAAGACGTTTCTACAGGAGCCAACTTTATTAGATCTGAATAATCCCTTTATTTGGCAGCAATATTATAACTCTTGAATGATCTCACAAGTTTGGCACATTTTGCAGAGTTTCCCTTGGCAGAAATATTCTGACTCAGTCAGTTTGATTAGGAGGGTCAGAGTTTGATTGCTGACAGTTGAACAGTTCTACTGAAACCCGCTGCCTCTGAGACATACCTAACCTGTACAGACTTCTTAGGGACACTTGTCTTAAAAGTAGACAAGAGTGTCAGCCTCACACACAGAAACTGCTTTTTTTTTTTTTCACAAAAGAAGAGTCTGAGAACTGAAAGCTCCACCGCATAGTCTACTTTTAATACTTTTAGAAACTCTAGGAAACACAAGTAAACCTGCGATCTGGAAGTGCTGTTTGGAATCCAAACGTCTATAAAAGTGTTCTCATTTTTGTATTTGGTGAATTAACAAAACACACATATCTTCGTTGTGGATTGTGACAAATAAAATGACTGTAATATCCAAAGCGAACAACCTCTTGTTCATGTTTATGTTTTAATACCTGGGTGTTGATGACTGAATTAAATGTTCCTCCTTCATTCTTGATTGTTTTTGCAATGTCTGATACAGTCCATAGGGAGGCAGTGTGGTCAAGCATGTGACACCATCACATCATTGAATGCAGCAACCTGCTTAAAACACAGAAAGGAGATGAGGCCAAACACAATGCAGCTAAAGAACAGAGAGTGCTGCCTTTAATCCAACACAGAGCAGCAACAAGGACTAGAACGATGACAACACAGTGTCTCCTCTGCAGGAAACTCTCCATTTGTTCCCCACGCAGAAGGAGGGAGGAGAAGCGAGGCTTAACCACCATAAGAAAAGCAGCTCCTTTTTTTATTGAAACCTGTTATTGGCACGCCAAGATTACACTGAACAACAACCCCCCTCCCTGGATGCCAATAAAACGGCAACAACAAACACTTGGCTTGCCTACAAAACTGTTCGAAGCCACAGTGGTTGTCCTTAATGATACTTGGTAACCATTACAGACTATTAAACTAAATATATGGAGGAGGCAAATAACATGGGGGGTGGGGGGGGTAGCGGCACAGTATGAGAGCTGACTCATTGCTGGGCAAGCTTCAGGAGAAACACGCCAATGCTGTGAGCTGAGGAAGTTGGCTGCTCGGATGAAAACCACTTTGAGTTTTACCTGAAGTACATCTATCAGCGAAACCACAGGCCGGAGAGCGCCGCATGCTTGAACAGTTACTGGGGTGGGGGGCAGTGGGGGGAGTATGGAACAGGACCTGTTTTGTGTGTGTGACTTTCCATTAAACGTCTTGTTTCTGTGTTCATCTCACCTGAGTGACTCTGAGATGGATGCGATCCGGTTCAGCTCCCATGTGCTCCTGTGTGTCCATAAAGCTGCTAATCCCATTGTCTTCATGTATATATGCAACTGGAAGCGTCCTGTAACCTCAGTGGGGAGCAGCGAGGTCACCCGTGCAGACAGAAAGCTGCAGGCCGTGGACAATACGCTGCAGACAAAAGCAACAGAACAAACTTCGGACTGGAAGAAAAGCAGGATCCTTCATTCTTTTAACGTTGTTTAGGTGTTTCTTCAGTTCTCCAGACTTCTTGGCCTCTCCAGAAAGTTGTGAAGAAACACAGAGCTAAGGAAAAAAATGCTCATCTTTCATCCTACAACTCTGGATTACCTTCATTTTCTGTGCGCCTATAAGTGAACTCTTATTGTCTCATAAGTAACTCCTTTTGGAGTGATGTTTATTGTGAAGGGTGGCAATCGGGTGTGCCTGAGCAGAGAATAAAATCCACCTTTTGATGTCCTCATTGCTTCACAGGTTGAGCTGCACGGTGTAGTGTTTAACTCTGTCACACAGACACATTAAAGATATTAAAGTGCATTTCTGCTTACATGCAGAGTCAGAAGACGCAACGACTGAGCAACAGGTAAAATGTGTCATTTTCTCAGCTGTAATAAAAGGATTTGCTTTGACCTGTTAATAAAATAATACAATAGTAACTATTAATAGTTATTTGACAGAACCTCTCCAAATAGTTATTTGACAGAACCTCTCCAAATATCACCTGTCTTTTTTATGATGAGCAATCTTTAAAAAAAAAAAGGATCAGTCATATATTTTGAAGTCAGGTTCATTTATAAATGTATTTATTGCTGCTCTCTTCAGATCGAGAGTGAGGTTCTGCCTCAAGTGGAGGAGTTCAAGTAGGGGGTTTTGTTCACGAGTGAGGGAAGGATGGAGCGTGAGACTGACAGACGGATTGGTGCAGCATCTGCAGTATTGTGGACTCTGTGCCGATCCATTGTGGTGAAGAGGGAGCTGAGCTGTAAGGCATCGCTCTCTGTTCACCAGTCAATCTATGTTCCTCACCTATGCTCATGAGCTCTGGGTAGTGACTAAAAGAATGACATCGCAGGTGGCTGAAACGAGTTTCCTCTGCAGGGTAGCTGGACTCTCCCTTTGAGACAGGGTGAGAAGTTCAGTTATCTGGGAGAGATTCAGAGTAGAACCATTGCTCCTCTACATCGAGAGGAGCCAGTTGAGGTGGTTCGGGCATCTGGTATGCGCTTTGGGCATGTCCTACTGGGAGGAGACCCTGGGGGAAGACCCTGGACACGCTGGAGAGACTATAGTCTTAAGGCTGACTGTGTCCTGGGAACACGGATCTTCCCAGATGAGCTGGAAGAGGTGGCTGTGGAAAGAGATGTCTGGGCCTCCCTGCTCAAGCTGCTGCCCCCACGACCTGACTCTGGACCAAGCGGAAGATAATGGATGGATGGGTTAATTTATGAACAATTAATGTCTTACCTGTTGTAGATAGCTTTTTCAATGACATCAGTTGGGAGAATTAGAATTAATTTTGACTGGACTGATGAGCTAACATCTTGTTTAAACAGGGCCGTCTATCAAAAATAACTCCGAACTTAAAAACAACGGGTGATGCTTTTGAATTTTCTTGATATCTTTAAAACTTTTGGAAAAGTTTTTGGTCATATTAATGCAACAATAAATAAAAATAAGGGACATTTTACAAAGTTATGCAATTTTAAACACCACTGTGTGCACAGCTATGCCTATATCATAATTTATGTGATATGCCTGGATAAAGATATCACGTTCTGTTTTATTTCTGCTCAATTTCAAGAACAATTTGGGTTTGAGCCAAACTCAGTAATGATTTATTCAGATGGTGTGGAATGAAATGCGATTCTTAGTATGTACTTTGTAGAAAGAAAACCAAGAATATCAGACAAAACTTGGTCTCCTGTCCCGTCATGCATTAGGTTGCACTGACGTTATTTAGTTTCAAACTGGCTTATCGCTCTGAGTGTGTGTGAAGGTTTGCAGCCATCAGTTCTCTCTATCTTCCACAGTCATCACTCAGTGGTCCATCACCTCTCTGCTTCTCCGGTTGTTTTCTTTCTGCCTTTTGGCTCCTTTTGTGCCCGCTTCTGAAGCTGATGAGTCAGGTGATAGCGACACTGCTTGCTGTATGCCAGTTACCACGGCGATGACAGCTGGTAGTCCAGGTGCAAAGGCAGCTGGGAAACTTGGAATGTGTGTGTGTGTGTTGACTCTGGTATCTGTGTGTATTCATGCCTCTGTAAGACAGAGATTGGTGGTGGTGGTGGGTGTTAGTGAGAACACAGGTGTGTTAGAAGGAGGAAGCGTGGGAGAGGGGTAAAACAGAAGAGGAGGAGGGGAATGAGTGGTGCTGTAGGGCAGAGGGGTAAAAGAACCTCGAACACAAGCTGGCAGTTCAACTCGGATGTGTTTGGATGTTTGTCACTCCGAGTTTCAGTGAACTGAACCGAGTCGAAGCGTGAAACCACGGCAGGAAACGTGATGAAGCTCAGATGACATCAGTATTATAAACTGAAGCGAGACCAACTCAAGTGTGGGAAGACAATGAGTGAAATCCAGACAATTACTGGTCTGTTAATGGATCGAGTCCAGTTGAGTCATCGCATCCCAGAACATTCCTCCTGCAGTGCACCTGTGATGCTCCAACTCCACTGCGCTTCAAACAGCCTCCTTTCTTTTCCTCTCTTTCACACCCTCCTTCTCTTCAGGGAACATTCCAGGATACTCCACCTTTGCCTCCTCACCTCCTCTCCCCCCTTCGTGCTCTGCCCCACATCTCTGAGAGGCCGCAGCGCTGTCACTCACCACCTGGTGATTACTGGCACAAAGGGGGCCTTGGTGACCCCCGTCTGCGGCTGCTCCGCATGCACCACCACTGGGGGAGAGAGAGCTGAGGAAAGTCCCCCAGAACCCGACCGATTCCAGGTCTCCATCGTCCCCTGCCTTACAGACGATGAAAACTCTGTCAGTGCAGATTACGACAGTGTGGTGTGTGTCGGCAGAAACCTCAACAACAATAAAAAGTTACCACCGCACTTTTTTTTTTTTTTTTTTTTTGCCATCGCTCTTTCATCTTATTACTTTCCACTTGATACCAATTTTGGGATTCCCAAAGCTTTTATGTTGTTGTCACTTTGCCAAACTGAGCTTCAACCTCTTAACTGGCGGCTATTTAACCTCTTGAATGTCATTTTAATGATGAAAACACAGGGCTTCTTCTTATTTTGCTCCTTAATGAATTTCTTAGGCAGTAAAATTAATTTCCACGGGCGATTCACACAAATGTTCATCGCCTTTTCATATAAAAAATAAAAAATTCTCCATATCAAGGTCAAAATTCAAACCTAAAAACTTAAAGACATACTTCAGATACCACAATTACCATACTTGCCACCGTAAACGTTGCACTGCTGTATAGGTCGCATCAGTCCAAATATGTCTAATAAAGTGGGGAAAAAAACATAAATACGTTGCTTTGCCGTACAAGATGCGTTAACCCCGGACTAACTGGAAATGTGGGTTGGTGTTGTGCCAAAAATTGATTGGCTGCCAAATGGCAGCAGCGGAAGCATGAGGACTTTAACAAGAATTTATAAAGATTAACACTTAAAAGCAATTATTTGTTTGCTCAAACTTATAGTAAAGGTGTGTCTCAGCTCAACTTTTTCTTAAGGAGTTCTGGAGATGAAGGTGGCTTGGTATGGCAAGCCAAGTGTCTCATTAATAGACAATTTTACCTATTAATGAGACACTTGGCTTGCCACATTAGTCGAGGGCCCTCTAGTGGCTGAGAATGGTAGTGTTCAATATTTTCCATGTCATAATGTATGAAATTGTCAGATCTAGAGAAAATTGGGTTATAAATATTAAAATAAATAAATAAACGTAAATATGTTGCTTCGCAGTATAAGTCGCAGGCATGTAAATTTATGCAAAAAAACTGTGACTTGTACAGCAAAAATTACAGTAGCAGCAGCAGCCTGGGCAACTATAATCAGGATATTATTTCTGCTTGAATGTTTATAATGCAAGTCTAACAGTGATTTATAAAAATAGCTTTTGCATGAACAACTATAATATTGTTGACGCTGGAGGAGTTTTAAGACAACGAGCCAATTTGTTCTTTGCCCTGCTTGGATTGCTCATCAATCCAGATAAAGGTAAACTTTGTTTCCCCCAAACAAAGGACCATATACAACAGG
This sequence comes from Simpsonichthys santanae, assembly GCA_031762415.1. Classification (NCBI taxonomy): domain Eukaryota; kingdom Metazoa; phylum Chordata; class Actinopteri; order Cyprinodontiformes; family Rivulidae; genus Simpsonichthys; species Simpsonichthys santanae. Next base: position 13,151,951 of record JARVLU010000489.1, read on the forward strand.
TGATATATTAGTTGTTCATGTCTACACTTTATATTAAAGGTCTTGAAATGTCGTGATAATAAGTGCTGCTGTGGAAGCGGTGTGCAGATTCTGGGATGGCATGGGAGCATTTGAATGGTGCTGGCACAGCAAGCGTCTTTCTTTATGGCGAGGGGGAATACGAGCACCCAAATCAGAGGGTGCAGGTTCTAAAATTGATTTCATGCTGAAGTCAGACTCCCCGTGGAAGGTCATATGTGTTTGTTTATGAGTGTGTGAGGATGACAGGAAGTGTAAGAGTGTGACTTCTGAGGAACAGAGAGCTACATCATATATGCATCTGTGACAAAAACTGCTTTATGTCAAAAAGTAACGTCCCATGAAAAGATCGACAATTTTCTTTCTGTTCCATAAATAACTTCAATGAGCTTTAATTGTTTTAAAGTTTTGCTTCTATTGTGCTGCTATTAAATGTTAAACTGTGTGTCTTATCTGCTAACAATGAATGCCTTTCCGTATGTAACAATGATAGCACTGTGTGATCAGCATTACATTACATGGTGACATTTTTAAAGAAACGTACTGTACAGGGAATGGAAGCGTTATGGGATTGTTTTATTTTGCTAATGAACACAACTGTATTGTATACTTTAAATACCATTTTTCCCATGAAAAAGGTCTGCTTGTTGACCTTTCTGTGTGGAGTTTGCGCTCTGTACAGACTTGGGGGTTTCCAGTTGCTTCCTACAGTTCCGAACCATGCATGTTGGGTTAATTAGGGATAATAATAAATTGACCTTAGGTGAGAGAGTGTGCATGTGTGTCTGTGTTGGCTCTTTGATGGACCGGTGATCTGTCTGGAGTGTACCCTGTGACCCAGAACTGGACATAAAAGAAAAATGGTTGATTCATTGGTTCATTGCAGGATTACTTCCACTGAAAGGTAATTTCTGATACTTTTAAAACAAACAAACACAATTTAGTGGTTTAAGTGACAATAGTAACTTAATTTGAGGTCAAACTTGGTTTTGATAAGCACTGACATTATAAATTCATGTCATTTCTAGAAATGTCTTAAGATAGACTTGCATGCTGAGCACAGACATCATTGTTTTTTATGTCCCTGTCAATTTGATCATTGTATTAAAGTCAATGACTTAATGACAGTGCTTCCCAGGAACAATGAGATAAAAAAAAAAAAAGCATCAAAAGTCTGCGATCAGACACTGGAGAAATATTTTTCTGAACAGTCTGATGAAGATCAGGCTGTTTCCGCTTCCTCATTCCTCTGCCAACCAAATATTTGTGTGTGATTAAAGAGTCAGAATCAACTTTCTTTGGTCTTTCGTACATGCTTTAGTATACATGCATACATGCACACAAATATTTTGTGAGTACAGGTAGTCCTCGACTTACGGCGGTCTCGACTTACGGCGGTCTCGACTTACGGCGTTTCGGACTTATGGCGCCGCCCCCAGTGACGTCATCACACCTTACGTTGTCTTTTTTATGCAGC
>JARVLU010000489.1:13167869-13182943 GCA_031762415.1 Simpsonichthys santanae
TGTATGAATGTGATAAAGCACTGATTAGTCTTTGTACAGATCTAGTAGAGTGCTGTATGAATGGGTAAATGAGGACACAGATTGTAATGTAAAGAGCCTTGAGTATAATGATAAGATAGAAAGGCGCTTTATAAGACATGTTCCTGTTTTTGATTTTCTACATCGCCTTATAATCTGTTTTGCTACTTTGACATCTTTGTTTTAACTTGTTTAAATAAATAAATAAATAAATAATCTGTATGCTTCTTATGATTGTCTATTGTTGATTGTCCAAGGAAAATCTACTGTTGTTTCACAACAGGATCATTTCCGGTTCTGAAAATCTTCAGTGGAGGAGAAGCAAGAAAAACAACTCAGATTTAATTGTCTTTAATCACCAAAACATCTTTCAAAGCTACAGTTGCTTTATGAATTTTAAGAACTAAATATAAAGTTCTCCTCAAACAGAAGAAAAACAAAAACAGTTCCCTGACATCACTTGTTCGATTTGGGACCGATGCAAAAATTAAAAGTCATATTTTCCGCTCACAGTCTGATAAATACTTCACTGAACTCTGCAGGAAAGAACAACAAACACTAAAATAACTGATTCAGTGCAAAGCTCAAGAAATGATTCTTAAAAGAATCAAGTATACAAGAACATTTTAAACAGTTCAATTTTAGACTTCTTGTTCAAGTTTTACTTACGCAGTACCAGAATTACTTTGTTTACAAAGTACAAATACTGCAGTTAGTTGAAATACTAACAGATTTGTGTCTAAATAAACCTGCAAACACCTTTAATGTACTTTTCTACTTTGAAACGATTTTCAGATTAAGACCAGATCTTAAATGATGTCAGGATGAGCGCTGGTGTCTTTCTGGGCTGCAGTGTTGGAACTAGTTGGTAGAGATGGACAGATTCTTTGGACAGTATGTGGTTTGGAGCTTTTCCAAACAAATCAGGATTCATTTGTAATCATTTGATTTTTCCTCTAATATCCGTCAAGCAGCCAGCTTGGTTTGAAAATCCATCATCCTCTGTGTTTCCCCACCGTTATACAAGGAGGACGCCCCGCCCACCGTCAACAGAGTCGAGTGCCCTGCCTACAAAACCAAACTGTCCCTCCTCCCACCCCCGTGGACAGTTGAAGGCACTGACGTAACGCTAAGCTAGCTGGGTGCGATACAGAAGTGCTAGCTAAAACGCTACAGATGTAGCCTTCATGTTGAGTTGTCCACACACAACCCATCAAACTGTCAGGACAAACAAACATCACAGATCCTGCCGAGGCATATAAGTTAAGAGAAACACTAAATATCTTTTATCTACTTCTTGCTTTTCGGGTCGCAGGGGTCACTGGTGTCCATATCCAGCAGTCACTGTGCAGGAGGCAGGGGACACCTGGACAGGTCTCCAGTCCATCACAGGGACACATAGAGACAAACAACCATTCACTCTCTCACACATCTAGGGACAATTTAGAGTCACCAATCAGTCTAACAGGCATGTTTTTGGTCTGTGGGAGGAAACTGGAGAAAACCCATGCAGCACGGAGAGAACATGCAAACTCCACCCACAAAGGCCCTCGGCCAGGACTTGAACCAGCAACCTTCTCGCTGAGTGGCAACAACTCTACCACTGAGCCAACGTGCTGCCCCTGTTTTGAAAGTCCCATCTTGTGAATCAGCTTTCCCGGTCGTGTACATTACCGTATTTTCCGGCCTATAAGTCACAGTGTTTTGCATAATTTGCATGCTCTGCGACTTATACGCCAAAGTGTCGTATTTATGGATTTTTTTTCCATATTTATAAACTAACTTTTGGCTGAGATATGACCAGTTTCATTCATTCTGACTGAAAATATTGAACACTACTATTTTCAGCCGCTAGATGGCAGTCAAGCAGTATAGCATGCCGTTGTATCATGTAATAGGTAAAAGTGTATATTAATGACACAATCAGCTTGCCATAATCTGCCACCGTCGTCTGCCTGGAGCAACTGTCACGTCAGCTTCAGTTCACTGCGCCGCCCCGGCAAAATGCAGCTACTTTGACCATAGAAGTGCATTTATTAAGGAAAAGTTCAACTGAGACACACCTTTACTATAAAGTCGAGCAAACAAATAATTGTTTATAAGTGTTAATCTTGTTAAATTCCACAGCTGCCATTTGTCAGCTACCGGCTCACATTTCCGGGTTGTCAGCGATGACACATAATAGAAGCAACGTATACAGCGAAGCGACATATTTATGGATTTTTCCACTTTATTAGACATATGTGGACTGATGCGACTTATAGGGCGTTGCGATGTGTACGGCGAAAAATACAGTACTTAGCTGTTCACCACCAGCTAGGATTTATATTACTGTAGAAGATTTTCAGATCAGTTTCAGGCCATTCTTTGTGGTTTTTAGACGTGAATCTTTACCTCGGACAGTTTCTGTCAAAGGAAAGCTCCGGTGTAAAAGTCCAAATACAGCTTTAATGTTCATTTGATGGTGGGGGGGTATTGTTCCACAAACTTTTTGAACCCTTCAGGAACATCATGGGCCTCCCTCAAAGCACTCGTTCAAAATAATGAGTTGTTTTACGTAGCGAAGGTGCAAACAGAACGATTTTAACGTGACCTCAGTGCTCGCTCCGTATCAACGGGCGTTTAAAAGAGCTCGTTGGACGGAGGTCCAAAATAACAACGGATCGTTAGTTGAAGCCCCGGATGTGAGCGAGACCACGGAGCTGCAGTAAAGTTCTGCTGGTTTTAACGAGAGCAACATTACAGATGAAAGTTTTAAGGTTAGTGCCGGGGGGGTCGTCACCGCGGCCCAAAGTTTCAGGACCGGTTTAAAGCACCCGGTCGGAACCTGCAGCCTGGAGAACGAGGACAGAGAGACAAACAGGGCGGGATAAAAATAATTTAAAAGTAAGAGATAAAGGACAGCAGGGAGGTGAGACGGAGGATGGGATGCATGTAGAAGAGAGGGATGAAAGGAGGAGGGGAGGGGGTCTGAGCGGATGGCGGAGTGATAAAAATAGGGAAGGGCAGGAGATGAAAAGGAGGGAAGACGAGGAATACGAAGGAGGAAACGAGTCCGAGATGAAAGAGGAAACCTTTAAAAAGTTTATTTTTTATTCCAACAAGGTGAAGCCTCGTTCAGAGCGTGGACAGGAGGAGGAACGGAGGACAAAGTGAGACGGTAAAACGACGAGGAAAAGCAGCAGGAGATAAGTGGGAAGCGAGGAGGGGGGGCAGCTTTATGGCTGCTGTTATGCAGAAATGTAAACAGTTTGCAGCGTTCGCAGAAAACAATGACACCGCGGGGAGAGGAAGGTGCGTTTCTGTTGCGTGTAACGAGTCGGTTCTGTGTGGGTGGGTGCAGCTACAGCACCACGGGGAGCAGGAGGAGAACCACGGAGGTGAAATGGGAGGGGGGGAGAGCCCGGCCCGGCTAAACCGGAGAGATGAGAACCAGCGGACGCCACGTTAGGAAGAACAGGAAGCAACAAAAACAACATCCTGCTTAAATAATCAGAACAGTTTTTTTTTCTTCTTCAGACTGAAGCTTCAAACAAACGTTTGAGTATTTGGAGGGAAATTATTCATTTAGTAGAATAAACAGAACAACCGTCCACCTCCGTTCAGTTTCACGGTTTAACCGAAAGCTTTCTGCTCATTTACAGCGTGGAGCCGGGTTGCCAGGTGAGGGTTTGCTAAATAAAAGCTAAAACCAGCCGACAAGTAGCTAAAAACTGCAGAGATGATGGGCCTCTCGGAACATTCACCCCAAGGTCAGACTGTGCAGTGCTCAGAATCATAGACTCCGCAGGCCTCAGTTGGCAGGTTAAAGGTCAAAGGTCACAGGATGATCAGAAAATGATTGAAGTTTGGTTTGTTTGGATTAAAGTCTTGGATTATGTTGTCGAGGAAACAACGGTTTCTGAAAAAAAAGTTGTACATTTACAAAACGGACATCTGGATTGTTCTAAAATTCAAATAGCAAATTTTTAACTAAACAAAAAACATTTTTTTTTTCTGATGAATTTAAACCTTTAATCCTGAAAGACTGAAATGTGACCGTAAATCAGAATTTAAATCTTATTCCTGTAGATTTGTATTAAATCATAGAAAGTTACTTTTCCTGCAAATTTAACTCTTCAACATAAAAGCTCAAAGTTTATTTTGTTTTATGTAAATACAGTTTATGATGTTAAATGTTTGAATTTTGTCCCGCCCGTTAGCTCTTGTTTTGTTATTTACACACCCTGCCGTAGAAATGAGCATTTAAATTCTACAGTAAATTGTCCTCCGAGTGGATAAACCAGGGCAGGCGGCGAATAAATAAATAAATAAAACTCCTGACGGTGGCATTAATTCTACTAATCTGTCTAATTTCACTTGTTTTATTTCAACAAAAAAGTTAAAAAAGACCTGCGGCGAAGGGGTCGGTGACGTTGAACAGATACTGACAGAATTTCACTTCCAGAACCAAAACAACCAAAACGCTCTAAAACAAACAAACAAACAAACAACCTTAGGCTACGATCACACCGCAGGCCAAACTGAAATCAGACTTTTTACAGTCGTGTGAATGTGACATCTGAAGTCTTCTCTAGAGCATGAACGATGTGTCGGTAGGGGCCGAAGGATGGATAGTGAGGGAGCGAGCAGCGGGTCTATGACGCTTCTTGAGATTTGGTTCTCAAAATGGCGGACGCTCTGTGTGGTTTGAGCTCTTTAGCATTTTTCACACAAAGCTTTTAATAAAAAAAAAATCAGTAAACAAGTTCTCAGCTTCTTTTTGCAGAGAAAAAACAACTTTTTACACAGACACATGTAGCAACTGTGAATTTTGGAGCTTTGACAAGACGGAGGTTATTTCCCCGAGGTCGGCCTGTTAGCTTAGCTGCTTATGGTCCAAAAACATGATTTTGGACGGTTAAAACAGATTTTAAAAAAGAAAAGAGAAAGGGAGGGGTCAGTGAAGAACACTGGAGTTGAGCTTTTTGTCATCCAGTGTCTTCAGCAGAAAGAAAGATCCAAAAAGAAACAATAAAGACGATAAATGAAAATGAGATTGATAATTTTCATTTAACATGCAATTAATTGATTTATTGTTTATCGCGACAGGTCTACTCTCTGATTCAGTAGCTTAAGTACAGCTGTTTGGTTGGAAACGTCCAACAAAAAGAGACATCTACTGAATACATTCATGGCATGAAGCTCAGCTGCATCAATCTCCAGTTTCGCTTTCATACACAAAAACATTGTCCAGTCTCCTGTCATTTATTTGCACCACTGGTGTCAGAAGTACTTGACGGGGGGACACACTGGTGGGGGGTTCTGGGGGTCCTCCCCCAGAAATATCTGAATAAAGTAGATGCCATTTCTTGCATTCAAGTGTATTTTAACATGTTGTTAAACATCTATGTTTACCTACATTTGTAAACACGATTCAATAACTATTTTAGAGAGCAACAAAAAAATCACACGTCATCTGTACAGTATGTTTTTGGAAGAAACTTTTCGCCTACATCGACTTCATCAGTCTGAGGCCTGCCAACCCAGATCTGTCAGAGTCAGACAGAGTCATTTGTCATACACCACATGTGGTACATGTGGTGGAACGAGATTATTTTTCTTCACTGGCCCTGGGACAAGGTGCACACTTCCTCTTCCTTCTCCTTGTTCTCCTCTCCTTTTTTTGCTCTCTGTACATAGGAGTTCCTATTTTTAAACATCTTCTGAAATGAAACCTACTGTTTTGGATCTGACAAACTGAAATTTTGACGCAAATGACAAAAAATCTTTTCAACAAAGCGACAGGGTCCTGGAGAACCCTCATGCTCGGACGACATGCATGCCGCTGGACACCGGTATATCTCTGGGGAAGTGAATGTGATGTGTCTACCTCTGCTGTCAATTGAGGACGCCGAAATTCCATATACATATGGTCCCCGACTTACGGCGCCATCGACTTACAGCATTTTGGACTTACGGCGCCGCCCCCAGTGACGTCATCACACCTCACGTTGCCTTTTTTATGCAGCATTTTGTTTTGTTTTTTATTTTTTTGAGGGTATTGTGTTAGCTAACTGCTTGGAAACACAGCAAAACGGCGTTCTAAGTGCGCTGTTGTTGTGTTACATTAAAAAACGTGTTTAAAACGACGTTTTACGGCCGCCACGTGGGTAGCACTCCGACTTACGGCAAATCGAGTTATGAACGGGCCGTAGGAACGGAACTCGTTCGTAACTCGGGGACTACCTGTAATCATAGTATTAATTATTATAGCACTTTGAATAACTTGTGTTGACATTTCAAGCAAAGACACGAGAAAAAACATAACTAAAAACATCCCTTAAAGCAGACAATCAAAGACAAGTGGTTACAGAAGACAGTGAGATCAATGTGAGATCAATAGACTTGCTCTAAAACTCATTTAGTGTTTGAACTGCATTTATTCTAAATGCTTCTTCTTGTTCAAATAACAATGGCAAAATGAATTTCAAAATGGCAACTACTTTGAGTACACAGAGATTTTGGTGAAGAAAAAAAAAGATAAATAAATGTTTGGTAAAATGTATGAATATATTATTCAAAAGGTTTGAGAGAATTTTGGAGGGTTAAGATTTGGAATCAGTTCAGGACTTTAACTCTACAGAAGTTAGTGGCACCCATGTCAAATAATCATATGTTTACTCCCTCAATAGCTGATACAGCTGAAGGGGAGTACATTCACTACATGATCTCTATGTTGGTGATAAATATGCCTATATGAGCAGCTGGTACACAAGTTTAATATTCACAAGTCACCGTTTTTCAGATGTTTGCAGCTGAGCCATTTTGACATCTAACTAACTTTTCCTTTGCATTCCTCTAAACATTTTGTGGCTAAGATTTTGGAATGCAGATCTGATACCAAGGGGGCCCTCAGCAAGATCTATACAATGCTCAGTTCATACCATGAATCCAGTTTGGACTCCCCTGAACTGAAATGGGAAATGGACCAGGAGGAATGAGACTCAACCTGGAGAAAATCATTAAGAACATTTAATCATCCTCAATCTGTCTGAGACATGCTGTAATTCAATTCAAGGTGCTGCACCAGCTGTACTGGTCCGAAGACAAGTTGTCCAAGATCAAAGCCGACCTGGACCCCACATGTAATAGTCGTAAACAAATTCCATTTACACTCCTGCATACATTCTGGACCTGTCTTATTTCTTTAAGGCTCTGGATGTTGTGGGGTGTCTTGGTTGACATGCCTTTGCAACATTGCGTGGACATCTGTGGCAGTGCCACTGGATTGGCAGACTGGGGGTTGGGGGGTCCCCCTCTTTAAAAAGTGGGGCCAGAGGGTGTGTTCCAATTACAGGGGTATCACTCTCCTTAGCCTCCCTGGTAAAGTCTATTCGGGGGTACTGGAGAAGCGAGTCCCATTGTTAGTTAAACCTCAGATCCAGGAGGAATGATGCAGGTTCCGTCCTGGCCATGGACCACTGGACCAATACTTTACTCTCACTAGGGTCCTTGATGGGTCATGGGAGTTTGTCCATCCAGTCCACATGTGTTTGTGAACATGGAAAAGGCTTTCGATCGTGTTACTCAAGGTACATTGTGGGGGGTACTCCGTGAGTATGGGATTGGGGGCCATTACCACGGGCTGTTTGGTCCATATACAAGTGGTGCAAGAGTTTTGTTTGCATTGCCAGACCCCTTCAGGGTGGGAGTTGAACTTCGCCAGAGCTGCCCGTTTTCACTGAGTTTGTTCATAACTTTTATGGACAGAATTTCTCAGTGCAGACAAGGTGCAGAAGGATTCTGGTTCAGTGGCCTCAGGATTCCATATCTGCTCTTTGCAGATGATGTGGTCCTGTTGGCATCATCGTGCCATGATCTTCAGCTGTCACTGGAGCAGTTCACAGCCGAGTGTAAAGAGACTGGGATGAGAATCAGCACCTCCAAATCTGAGGCAATGATCCTCAGTCAGTAAAGGGTGGATTGCTCTCTTCAGGTCGAGAGTGATGTTCTGCCTCAAATGAAGGAGTTCAAGTGTCTCTGGATTTTGTTCATGAGTGATGGAAAAATGAAGCATGAAATTTACTGATGGATTGGAGCAGCATCATCAGTATTGTGGACTCTGTGCCGATCTGTGCCGCACAAGGCCATTTCACCGCGAGCTGACTGGCCTTGAAACAGGTAAAAAGTTTGGATAAGCTTCAGATGGATTACTGCCAGGAAGCACCCAAATGGCCGTTCATTCAGCCACTGAACTCAGTGAACGGGTGTGGCCGATGACCCAAACAGGTGAGATTCCAAAGCAGACATGTCAGAGTGGTCCGTGTCTGAGTATTGCAGAATGCAGGCAGAAACATGGTTTAAATGAAAGGACAAACACCACTTCAGCGCCGAGCTTTTGCCTCTTTTATTCAGCTGCACATCCCCAACCGTTAATAGCTGATTAAAAATGTCGGGGGTGGGGGGGAGTCCGGGTTCTGACCTGTAATTACTGTTAATTCATTGGGTTAGGTGGGGGTTCAGAAATTAAAACTGCGGGCTGGGGCGGATCATATTTTTTGGGTCTGAATGCTACTCTCCCCTCACCTATGTCCACGAACACCTCCCCCCCCCTTCCCACACACACATTTACATGACAATTACAATACCCACCATGATCTTCAAGTGGAAAAGGCAGATGCCACACTGTAAAATGCATAATTACATCTTTATCTTGGCATCTTGACATTTTTTGAACAACCTTCAAGCAGAACACCTGGCTCTTCGTAATCACTTCAGTGGGGGTTTTCCTGCTCCCACCATGATCTCTCATTTCTGGAGCAGGTGCACATTCAGGTGGAGCAGAAGTTTGAGAGATCCTTTCTGGTCCTCTTCAGTGACGTTCACACACTGCGTCTCAGTGAAAGGTCAAAGAGAAGTTTAGCAAACAAATTCATGATTCTTTGAAAGTCAGTAAAAACTAACAAAAAAAAGTTAATAAATCAATCAGTCAATCAATCAAAAAGCCTAAGTAAATTTTGATCAAGTCCACTATAAAATTATCTGAAAATCTGGCTCATTAGAACTGAAATACAGTATGAAGAAATGACATAAGTATCTATATACAGTATTTGTTTCACAATTTGATGCAATTCGTTCCAAGATGATCTCATCAAAAATTAAATAAAATCAAAGGTGACTTTCCCCTAGTTTTTTTTTTTTTTTAGCTAGTTGAAACAACCATCAATGCTTTAACAAGTTCACTGATCATTATTAAAAAAGTAATCTATGTAATGTAAGTCTGTCAAACTTCCTGGACACAAGACTGAAACTTCACGCTGTGACTTTCTTTCCCTCCATTGATTATGGTGACATTATTTATATGAATGCTCATACAAGCAACATGCAGATGTTGGATGCTTTCTATCACAGAACACTAAGATTCATAACTGGCTGTGATTATTGTACCCACCACTGTACCTTGTATTCACTGGTTAACTGATCATCATTAACTTCACACAGACTTTCCCACTGGTACAAAGTACATTTTCATCTTTAAATCACTTTTTGGTCTGCTACCTTCATACATCTCCTCCTACATGTCTCTGCGTGAGTGCAGCTAGAGCGTGCACCCTCACGACATTATTACATGCAGTGTGGACTGAACTTGGAAAAAGAGCCTTCTCCCACTCTGCTCCTGTTTCCTGGAACATCTTACAAAAAAGATCTGAAGCTCTTGACCTTGATCTCTCTAAATGGCTTTAAGAATCTGTTGGACTCCTGGCAAGGACCAATGCAGACATGTTCCTGGTTTTAGTTTTCTACATTCACCTTATAATCTAGCTGTTTTTACTACTTTTTTCCCCATCTTATTTTAATTTGTAATAAATAAATAAATAAATAAATAAATAAATAAATAAATAAATAAAATATGTGTGCCTCTTTTATGATTGACTATTGTTGTTGCTGTTGTCCAGTGTTGTCATCATGATTTGCTGAAATCAGGTCTCTCTTGTGAATGAGTCCTCGAGGCTCAATGGGATTAACCTGTCTAAATAAAGGTTGAATGAATGGTGTCATTAGTATGTTGCTGTTTCTGTGCTGTGTTCATTTATTTATTTATTTTTTACCACTTTCACACTGTATCCCATCTAGGACACAGTGTGAGATACGATTTTATTTTAATATCCCCTTCCCCCATGTTTTTCTTTTCCTATCTAATGAAAATGGCAGCACCTCCCACGAGACTGCAGCCTCAGACACCTCCGTCATCTGTTCTTTATGTTTTACTTGGATGGGCTGCACTGAAATGTGGTTTTATTGTGCTTCAATGCAATGACAAAGCTGATTCTGGTTCTTATTATAGCCACGACATGTGTTGCCTACTTATCTTCAACCACCAAGAAAAAGACAAAAGTCATAAGTGAGGTTTTCAGGTTATATATAATATTGTGACACTAGATTCTACAAAATCTCTGAAGCCACTAACATGGTCCATGCATTCATATTTTTGCTTCATTGAAAAACTTTGGTCACTGTGCTGTTCTGCATCCTGTATAATTTATCCATCACCTGTTTCACCCTCAGTTTCTGTAACTACAATGCCATTTTGTAAATTAAGCCTCTATTCCATAAAAACAGATCTAACCCTCAGCTCCAGCACCACACCATACAAGATGTTTTATTGGCCTGTAGGTGCGGCAGCCGACTGATATCTTTCATCGAAGTGTGCCCACACTCCACACCGCTGTGAGTTTATGTGATTTGATAGGTGGTGTGTTGCCCATGTTTTCACAGGTGCCTGTGTTGTTGAACCAAGATCATGATTTCAGCTTTCCCTGGCAAACACAAGGACCTGGTTGTCCAGAACTTCCTCTGCTGAAGCGGTGGAGGAAGGGTGCCCCTTGTACACTTTAGGAAGCAGTCAAAACTTTTTCCCCAGCTTCTTTAATTTATGATTCAAAACTAAGAAAATATATCTTTAGATAGGCATGATTTACATTAATGATACAGATTGTTTGAATAAATAGTATAGTGCACTCAGCGTGCAGGACACCCAGGTGAAGCTTGATGATTGCAGTTAGTTCCTATGAGTCACTTTGCTTTATAGGTCAGTGAATGAACTGATGTTAATCCTAACCAAAAAAAAAAAAAAAAGAAACAACAATGTTGGCAGGTTTTGACTGAGTGACTGAATAATGAGTCATATTATCTTTAAAGGGTCTCTGGGTACAAACCTTTTGAGCAGCAGAGGCTAACTTTACAAGGAGCAGGCTACTGTCTGTGGGGAGCTTCTTTTTAATGACCCCCATAACATTGGAGGTGGTGGTAAACCTGGGGGTTCATCACATGGGGAGCTGACAGACGTGATGATTGAGGTAAATTTAAAATTTTGTTGTAACTACATCAGTTCACCACTTTGGTCGTTCAACAACTCCACAACATCACTGTGCAAAAAACTGAGCTTTTATTTTAGATGTTGGTGGCAAACTTTTTTATAGTTAAATAAACTTTTAACACACATCATATGTGGATTACAGAAAAAAACAATTATCAGCTCTCATGGCTTTCTCAAAACCAGTGCACAATCCCTAATGAGTCATGTTGTAAAGACCACGCCCAAGTATCTCCACACCTGTTAGTGATTGAATTAAACACTTCCTGCTGTAATAGTGTGTGTGTGTGGGGGGGGGGGGGGGGGGTACCAAAAAGCCTTCAACCAATCTTAAAAATCATTACAGTTCTGTTCATATTGTTCATGTTATCATTTTAAAATTAAATTACTTTACATCTCAGTAGATAAAAGATATAGACACATTATTTTAGAATGCTGCACATTTTAGAAACTTGCATTGTTCTTTCTGCTTCAGTCTTTAAAACTATACATCTTGTTCCTGCATACATTTTGCGTTTTGTTTTGGCAATAATTATTAAAGTTCATCAAAGCAGACTGTGTATGGGATTTAGGCCATGTTCAAAGAAAAACCCAACTAACACACTGAAAATATGCGGCAGTGAACGCCTCACCATCCACAGAGAAGAGCTTGAGAAGATTTAGGGGAAGACTGGGGTCAGGAAGTTCAGCTGAGATTGCTGCCCTTACGACCTGAAGCCGGATAAGAGGGACGAGACCGGCGGATGAGTGTATATGTGTGTGAATTTAGCCTTCCATCTGAAAATTCAGACACAGAAGAGGGCTAATTTGTCTGTCTAATTAGTTTTCTGCTCAAGCAGTGATTGACTGCGTGCAACTTGGGTCAAGGGTTAAAGTTCAAAAAGTTTGAACTTTCCCTAGTTCAGAGGCAATTCAAAGCACCACACAGTCTACACAGCAACAAAGGTGCACACCCAAAGCTACACTTTTATATATGTTAGTATTTAGTTGACCCAAAGTGTCAACTAAATAGACTTGTTCTGCAGTTTTGAAGGCCCTCTTGGTCTTGAAAAGAAAAAAAGATTTTAATAAAACTGCAGCTTGGTTACACAATGCACAGGATGGTACTTTTCATCCCACATATTTAAAAACTGTTAAGTTAACAACAACCCAAACGCTAAGCTAACAAAAGGCACTTTTTAACTCAGTAGGGTTGGATTATTAGTTTGACCCAGCATATTAGGATAACCCTAGTTTGCTTAATTAGAGCTATTAAAACTTTTTGGTAAAAAGACCAGCTCAGTCTGGGTTAATATCTACTTGGGTTGGTACAAGCTAGCTGGTATAACAGCTATTAACCTCAGCTAGCTAGTACCAACGATAAAACTAGGTCTGCTGTGGAAATTTAAGATCTGTACAAAACCAACCAGATTAAACATTTCACAAGTTTCCTGATGCACGTTCAAAAATCCAGGTAGAAAAGTCTAAAAATGTTAAGTCAGGTCCTCTGGATGGGTTTGGGGGAGTGGTGGTGCAGAGGTTTGAGACGGTGGGCCTGTGATCAGAAGATCACCGGTTCAAGCCCCGGCACCGACAACATCAAAAAATGTGGGTGGGAAAGGTGAAACACCCACACCTGCCTCCACCCTCATTCGCCCCACTCTGGGCCCCTGAGCAAGGCCCTCAACCCCCACCATCTGCTCCCTAACTGGTCTCTCTTGAAAATGAGTTCTTGTGGCTCAATGAGACTACCTGTATAAATAAAGGATAAAAGAAAAAAAAAAAAACAATTGTAACAATTTTAAGAAATGTGGTCAATTTGTCCCCCAGTGGTCTAAACATATAGCAGCATAACAAGCCAACCTTAACTATAGGATTTATCAAAAAGGAAAGTCTTAATCCCAGTCTTCAAACTGGACAATGTGTCAACCTCATGTCCAGAAATTAGAAGTTTGTTTCATAAGAGAGGAGCCTGATAACTGAAAGATTTTCCTCTCATTCTGCTTTTGGAAACTCTAGGGTCCACGAGTAAGCCTGCAGTCTAAGAGCAGGGTGCTCTGTTAGGAAAATATGGAACAATAAGATCTCTAATATAAGATGGAGCTAGGTTGTTGGGGGTTTTGTAGTTTAGAAGTAAGATTTTGAAGTCAGTTCAATTTGATCAACTTCTTACATAATATAATGGTCTGTGTGGCTTTTAACAGCTTTAATGTGGCAGTGGAGTTAGCAAAATAACCCAGCAGTTTTTAAAGTGGATGCTGGAGAGAGCCAAGGTAAGATTAACGATAAGCAACATAAACTCCTTCAAATTAAGAACATAAAATTTAAAAAGTGAAACTTGAATACAGAATACATTTTTTTTTACACCAAGCAAGTTACATTAAACATGTTGTTTACTGTTAAAAAGCAGCTTAAAATGTGAAAATAACTAAAAGTAATTAAATAAATCAATGTAAGTAATTAATTAAAATAAATCAATAAGTAAATAAGTAATTTGTTAACTGAATGAATACATCTGGCTGCTTACTGTGTATGAGACATTTAAAACAGATATGGAAACTTGACAAATTGAGTTTGAGCTGCATTGTAACACATACGTGTTTTTTTTTTTTTAATAGGAATAAAAGCAGAAGTGTAAAAAATCTACACTTAATGCTATTTATTAATTCAGATTTGACATTGACTGAAAATTATTGAACTCTAAATAGTCCTCCTTTAAGTCATCTATTGGTTATGAATTGAGTCAGATGGTTTGGACTTTAAACCCACGTCGAGCTGCCTGATCTGTGGTGAGAGAGGAACAAACCTCCCGGAGTTAGCAAAACCACACAGGTCAAACTAATGGTCCAATGTAACTGATTCAAACTTCTCATTTGTTTTATTTAATTCACTTTAGGCCATGTGGTATTCCACTTGATCCTTTCCAAGCTTGTTTTTTCCTGCTTACTGTGCTTTTATACATTTCTCACTTTTCTATCCGTTGTCACAGATAAGTAGGCATCCCTCACCTTTCTCACAATGTCACATGGCAACAATCAGAGTGGGCTTTGGCAGACAAATTAGAGCAGTTAATATAGACCGGAGATCAGTGCAGAGGCGGGGAAGATGGTGTTAAATGCCAACAGATGGGGTCTGAAGTAGATTGGACTGATATAATGCACCACACTGCAGTGTAGCCTGGGGTGTCAAGCTCAAAGATTGTTTAAGTCCAAAGAAAGGAGGACTTTTCTTGCAAAATCCAACATTTTTACAAGTGAGAATTGTAACATGAAATATTGAAAAGAAAAACTAGCAACTTTAGGAAAAATGCTCCAAAATGGAAGTAAAGTTTTATGTATTTGTTGAAAGACTTGTTTTTTGTTGCTCAAAAGGACCCAGAATGCAAGTTGGCTTTCATTATTGTTTGCAGGTTGGTATTAATTCTCAAATCTGGACTTTTTAAGTGATGAAGTATACATCTTGTAAAAGAGATTTATTGTCCATTGAAATCTGGAAGATAGAGCTTTTTCCTCCTCCTTTTATCTTATTCAACTTAACTATCTTTTATAAAGAACCCAAGAGAAAGTCACCCTCTTCTGTACTGATGCATGTTCAATAATCCAGGCAGCTATGTCTAACAAAGTTAAGTACGGTATATGCTGTTAATGTTGCTGCTGATCTGTTTCATGTTGCTGTGTTCATTCGTACTCATCTGCTCACACAGACTCATGTTCGTGCTGCT
>JARVLU010000489.1:13192041-13207733 GCA_031762415.1 Simpsonichthys santanae
ATACATATATATACAGTATATATACGTATATATATATATATATACATAGAGTATATTTATATGTATATATATATATATATATATATATATATATATATGTATATGTATATGTTCACAGCCTTTCTGTAAAACCCCAATTAAAAAGGTCACAACTATGCCTTTAACATACATTCCCAAATGAAATGAAAGTAGGAGCTACAATGAGTTAAAAAATGGAGTCTGCCAGTCTCCCTTCTGTGCTGTCGTTTAACTAAACCATAATCCACACCATGCAAAGCACGTTAAACAGATAATTTGAAGAGTCTGGTGGCTGACACAGAGTAGAGGGCTGAGTAAAGAGCATTTTGCAAAACTGACAAACCAAACAAATTGGCAAAGTCAAAGGAGCACGAGCATGAGATGTGTGCATCGTTATCTCCTCCTCCATGTACACAGATTGTCTTCTCCTTCATTAATTTCAGCAACAGAATTACATAGATGCAAATCTTAAAAACAGACAGGTTTTTCAGTGGTTTTAGTCAGTCATTACTTTTCTAGTCTCCTAATTGAACAACATCTCATCACTTATTTGGCAAAGAATGATAGGGTTGTGTTTTAAGGATCAACAAGTGGTAAAACACGACTTGGGACGCCTTCCTTAAGACATTGATGCTCATATTGTTTTAGTTTGCTCTCAACTAACTGTAAGGTTTTGATGGACCAGCAAAAAACCACAAACATGCAAACAAAACCAAGCGCATGAGAGGTGGAACATGATCCCCTCATGTCATAATACAATCAGTGAGGACCAAAAGGCTTCCAGCCTCATTCATTTTGTCAAAGTATACTGGAGAACAACACAGCGATGATGTTTATCCCCCACCCCCCTTCTTTTTTTTTTTTTCTTGCATGAAATAGAACTCGTGTTTTTTATTTTGGCAAGAGGAGCCTGCCAGTCTTCGGATACATAAGACATTTAAAGAATAATATTGGTCACACAACATCTGGAAGAAGGTAACTGGAGGACGATATTGTCCATTAAGCAAAGAAATCTCTGGATTTTTTTTTTAACTCCAGCCATTTATCCATGACACTTAATCATTTGTCTTCAAAAATGCGACATGCAGTGAGCTGTGACGTTATAACCCACTCATAAGAGGTGGAGGCACAGCCTCACAGGACTAGAATATGACCAAATAGGGCATATCACGATTTAAATAAACAGACATATCACTAATAAGGATACAGTTTGGACTTGAATAGATGAGATCATGAGCAAATATGTAAAAATAATGATTTTGAGCAATGGCATCACATACAGTATCTGTAAAAAGAAGATCAAACAGGATGCGTTCATTTTGCGAGGACCGTGTCGTGGCAGCAGTGATGGTGACACTGAGGTTTGCTGTGGAAAACGTCCATGCAGTGAGAGCCCTTGGTTCTTTATGGGACAAGTTTTTTTTTTTTTTTAGATAAATCACTGAAAACTTGGAGCAAGTAGGCCCATTTTTTGTTTGTTGGGGTGGTCCAGGGTCTGCTGATCAAAGTTGGGTTTGTTTCAGTAAAAAAAAAGAGGCATGAGGTGGCCAAGCTGATGAAAAGCAGCTTGTCTTTCCAGAGGTGACAATCCCTGTGAACTAAAATCCTCAGGAAAGAGTTGAGTATGAACCCTGGTGATGAGTCTTACAGTACTGTATATGAAAATACTGAAACAAAGTGTCAAGATGCAGTTTTATCTTGTAGAGGTCAAAAAGGTTGTACAAGGTGGACAAGTGTGGATCTCTGCTGTCGTTCGTCCTCTGTTTAGGGAATGGTGCCTGCTTTTGTCTAACATAAAACTCTTTTTAATGGTCCCTTTTTAAGGCAAACCAGTTGGACAAAAACAAGTGGCATTGCAAAGACAAATCTTGAAAATCAAAAGGTAAATAATTATACAATATACACAAGATGTGGTCCTTCAAACAGGTAAGGTACATGCAGTTTTTTTATGTGCAGTGTTCCCGCAGTCGAGGAGAAGAAATGATTCAGAGGGAGGAAAGCAGTCAGGGTGTATGAAAGTGTAAGTGAAGTGAGAGGTAGGGAACGAACACGTTGTTCCAATCATGCTTTGCCACATTTTCCCTTCTTCTCTTTGCGCTGGAACTTCCTCAGACGTCTTGTCCAAATGTCCCTCCACTGGATCACCAGGCTGTTCTTGTCAGCCACCAGTCCTACGCGCTCTGTTCCTGGACTGGAAGATCCACCTCCAGGCCCAACTCCTGGACCTCCAATCGGCCCTTTTCCTCCTTCAATGCCACCCATTACTAAGAATCTCCTGCTCATCTGGATTTTGGGACATTTACAGGCCAGGTCTTTCATGTGCACCCATAGGAAGTTGTCACCTCGCTTCAGGGGTTCGCCTCGACTTTTGTACACAGACACCACACTGACAGAGAACTTGGCCCAGTCCCCAACTGTCTCCATGTCCAGCACGTTCACTTGGACCGCTACAAACAGAAAGAAGTAATTAATTCAATTCTACCAACACAACACATTAAATATGGTTTGATTATACTTACCATAATCCTTCTTGCAATATTTTTTCATGTTGATCTTTAAGTTGCCTTTTACTGGTTTACAATAAGACTCACAATCTGCAAATATGTATAAAAAAAGAACAAAAAATGTAATTTTGTAACACTGTAGCTTATAATATTCACAACAACTTGCTGCAAAATTATTGAAATGATCAGTTACAATGGAAAGTTAATGTGACAATATACAATAAGCCATTACAGTTCATGAAACCACCAACGAACAAACCCAAAAATACAGTATAAGCATAAATCACCATGTGCCTGTTTCAGTAGATGTAGACAGCTTTTTTATTTTGGAGGTATTGTATCTTTTCCTATGTTTTATAATATGCATGTAAATAATGCATAGAGGTGAGTATGAATTCACAGGCAAGGTCAATGACTCCAAGATAAACTGGTTGGGTAATGTCAAGTTTGCTTTTTGTGTGCTAAAACACAGCTTCTGACAAATAGCTGACACATACCAGTGAGGCAAAAGTGTTCAGTTTGACATGTTTTGAGGTTTTGAGCTAAGACAGAGTCTGGTGGAAGCAGGTCATGGTTGGATGAATATTGACTAGGCTTTTGCTGCCAGAGTGATGACTGAGACCACACAGTGGGCCTGATGACCTCTTCTGACCAGTCTTGGTTGGTTTGCCAGTAATGAGGTGTTATATTTATAATTGTCACAGTGGAGGTTGATGCCTTGGCTGATCTCAGGTCACTTAAGGCTGGTGCACATATAATTGGTTTAGTTGACGTGTATTCACGAGCGTCTTATTGAAGCAAAACCCTTTCCCCTATATTTTACTAACTTCAGGCAACTACATATCTTACTCCATTTTAATGCGTTTGATTTAAATATGGGCATCCAGTTTTAAAATAAGATTGACAAAATATATGAATAAACGCAATTTACACCATGTTTCCATATCCAAAAGTTGTTTGGATGAGCTCATTTATAGCATATAGATGAGCTCATTTGAGCATGCATCAGGGTCATTTATAGCAGTTCAAAGTCTAAGGAGCACATGCATATACAATCATGGCTTGTTCTATTGAAATTCTAAAATGTTAATTTTAGAATTACATTAAATACTTTGGTTCTTTGTGTGATTATAAAGTACATATTAACAACTTAAAAGTGAAAAGAGAATTGTAAGTGAAAGACAATGACAAGAAGAACAGAAAGTGTTGCATTTTTAAATTATGAAATAATTTCAAATTGTAGAATCGTGACAAAGAAAAGTCACTGATGGTCATTTGTGTTGCCCCCTTCATATCCGGATGCTACTGAACTCAGAAAAATATAGAAATTAAAAAAAAATGTTCAAGTGTTGACAAGAAGGAGAGTGGAAGTATGAAAAAATGGACCCAATTGTAGGTAGAAAGCTTGGGTGCAGGCAGCATTTGTAAATATAAAACTTCTATTCTAAAGCCAAACTGAACACACTCGTTGAGGAACAAAAACGACAAGGAGCTGACAAAGAATAATAGAACACCTGGTATAATATATACTGAAGGATAAAATGACTAATGGGTTGCAGGTGTCAAAACTAGTAAACAGGACCAGGTGTGCAAGATAGCATAACTAAAACAACAAAAGAACCATCTGTTGAATGAAATAAACAAAACCAAGATGATGATTTCAAAACCCCACAGTAAACATGTCAAGTTAAGAAATCCAAAATTACTTAAACTAACTGAAAAACATAACCCAAGATTAACTCAAAATAAAACAAGAAAAAAAAAATCATATGATAAAGTTTAAAACTATAATCTGAAATTATAGATTGAAACAATTGTGAAAAAACTAATACAATGAGGAAAAACATATCAAAATGATAAATATTGAATTTACAGCATGCCAGAAGGGTCATTTCCAAAATGTTAGCTTTAGCCAAGATGCAAGAAATGCTCACCATGGAATGTCAGGGCAGGAAAGTGAAAAAACACATGCTGGTAACAAGAACTGGTATTGGCAGTCCGGCTTCACATATTCAAAATGGGCCAAGCTTACATGGAGACGTTTGAACCTAATGTAGACCTTTCAAAGTACTTTACATTGTAAATTTCATTCAGCTTTATAATAAACATTTATATAATGTTTCTGGTATGTATGTGCATTCCATTTATTCAGCACTTTCTTCATACAGTCACATACTGATAAGTATGTTGGGGCCAACTGAGAAATTCAATATCCAACCCCAAAACACTTTAACTGGAGATCAACCCAGCCAAGAGAAAGAGGACCACACTATCAATGAGTGCCTGTAATCAATACCAGGCCGAACCTTATCGAAGCTAAGACAACCATGTAACGTTCATAAGTTAGCCAAATGAAACCATTGAACATAAAATCCTAAGGAAAACAAAATCTGTTTCCAGTGGAAAAAAAATTGGATTTTAAGGAAGCTTGAATAAGGGTGTTCCCCTGACCACTTGTGAGGGGATGACTGAGTAGGAGGAAGAAGCAGAGGACCAGAGAGCCTATAAAATTGCCATGGAGACTTGGCTGTGTATTTGAATGCTGGAGGTTTTATTAGCCAGAGAAAAGACAGAAAAGGAAAGATTCAGAATAACTGAATCAGACTGCAATGTTAAAAAAAGGGAAAGTATACACAATGTTTGTGATAGGCTGGACATTCCTCAGTACGTCAAGTCTACCCAAATATTTTCCTCATTACTGTTTCAGATCAACACATTGGTTAAAAATTCTTTATTCCATTTACCATTCACATTGATTTAAGTAGGGTTATGTTATCAGTGGTGAAATGCTGGTTCATAATCTGTGTTTCCCCATCAAAAGTAGTTTACTGCTAGATCTTCACCTGGCAAAGCTTGTGGTAAATCACCCACTGACCCAGAAAACCACCCCACTGGCAACATCTACTATTGGCTTCAAGGATCCCTCTATTCACAGCACCATGACAAGGACAAATTGCATCCACCGCCTCCTTTGACAAAAAAGATTTTGGAGGCCTTAAGTTCCTGATGGTGGAGCTTCTTGTATGGTAGTGTAAGACGGAAAAAAGATTGTGTGTGTGGGGGGTGGGTGTTCTGGTATGTTTGGTTGGAGCTGAGGTGAATGGACAATCGCTAACTTGAACTTATGTCCTTAAACCGCTTTAAAAAATTCCCAGGGAATAAGGGAACAGGGCAGGGTTGACCTGTTTTGTTTGAAAAGGGCCATACAATAGAAGAAAAAAGTGGAACATCACAAACGGAAAAAAATATGTACAACTTATTTTTCAAGAGTTAACCATCATTAATATGATAATAGAGAACTTGGACTTTTAGGAAGTGTGTTTTTTCATATACGGTACTTACACAGCGAGCACAAAAATTCACAGGTTTTTCATTTTTATCTGTGTGGTAGAGAAGCTGTTCTGGGTCCTCTGTGGAGCCCAAAGGTGTTCAACTGAGCACGTTCACAAGTTACATTAATATTATCTGGAATCTCTCAACTTAGCAAGGCTGTTCATTGTTGGTAGAATCTGAACTTGTTAAGGTTCACCTTGAAACTTAATATTTTTAGAGGGTGGTTGACTGTTGTCATGTGAGCGACTTTTACGACAAATCCTTAGCTACGTCATCTTTCTTCATCCCTCAAAAAAATATTTCTTTGATGTCAGGCTGTAGCACACATGCAGTATACACTAAAGGCTCAAGCTTTACCCATCACAACCAATTTTAGCTGTACTGTAACCCTGATCTAAAAGGGCTATAGTCCTCCGTTACATCTCCCTGATTTGCTTGATGAGACTCAGCTGTGCATTTGGTGGCGTGAAGACCAGGACTCGGAAAGCATGATCTGATAGTCAATGCCAAAGTGCAACGTGATAGTGGACTTAAAATGAAATTTTAAAATCTATTCAAAAATGTCTTTTGATTCATCCCATCATTATAATGCAAATCTGAACTGAAAAATCACGAAATAGGTTTATTGCCAACAGCAGCAATGAACTGCAGCTGGTGATATGTGGACTATGTGGAAACCACTCGTACAGTGTTGCGGTTGGACCAGCATTCTGGCAGGTGAGCTGGCTGTATTGTTGTTTCTCTTGTCCACAAAACCAGTTCAAGCAGCCATTGTGTTACAGTTTTCTTTGGCTCAGTCTGAGACACAGCATATGTCTCTCTCAGACAGTCTTCTAGCTCTCAAAACAAATAAAATGCTAATTGAAGCATGATGTCATCCACCAGCAATGAACACCTTTTTAGGTTTGTTAGTTTTGAAGCCTTATCTTGTATAAAAGTTGATAAACTCATGTATGATGGAACTAAATTCAGTAAAAAAAAAAGTGGTGAACTACTGATTGAAATTTATTTTGTGTGATGCAAACTTTTTGCTGTGACTGGAAATGACTGCATTTTGGGTCTTCTTTTGTTTTTGCTAATCAATAATGAATCAGTACCATCAAATCTGAGGCCATGGTCCTCAGTCATAAAAGGGTGGCTTGCTCTCTTCAGATTGAGGGTGAGTTTCTGCCTCAAGTGGAGGAGTATTTTGGGGTTTTGTTCACAAGTGTGGGAAGACTGGAGCATGAGACTCACATGGCATATTGGTGCAGGGTCTGCAGTATTGTGGACTCTGTGCTGGTCCATTGCGATAAAGAGGGAGCTGAGCTGTAAGGCGAGTCAGTCTATGCTCCTACCCTTACAAATGGTCTTAAACTCTGGGTCATGACTGAAAGAATGAGATTATAGATACAGGCGGTTGAAATGAGTTTCGCCTGCAGAGTATAGCTGGACTCTTCCTTAGAGATAGGGTGAAAAGTTCAGCTATCTAGGAGAGACTTGGGAGTACAACTGCTGCTCTTCCACATCGAGAGAAGCCAGCTGAGGTGCTTCGGGCATCTGGTAAGGATGCTCCCTGGGCGCCTCCCTAGGGATGCGCTTCAGACATGTCTAAATGGGAGGAGACCCCGGGGGACATGCTGGAGAGACTTTGTCTCTTGGTTGGCCTGGGAATGCCTTGGAGTCCTCCCTGAAGAGATGGAAGAGGTGGCTGTGGAAAGAGAGGTTTTGGTGTCCCTGCTCAAACTGCTGCCCCGATAACCCGACCAGAACAAGCAAAAGATAATATGTTAAAGTCAGGTAGAAAATGTTTTGCTTTACAATATGAACATGTGCACCAACAGAAGTTACAGGAGAACATAACTGTTACATGTGGGTGATGTTGACTGCCTGCCTTTTGTGTAACATCATTTTAAATTTAGTACTTTAACCACAATAGTTACTAGTAAGTCCTCATGTGGCTTCATGTTTGTTGGATCTAGAGCCCGTGTGAGCAGAAATCTGAGCTGAGATCAGAAAGGCAGGTAAAATAAATGTATGGTAGCAAACTCTTCATAGTCTGGCATTTGAACTTTTGGTTTAATAGGATTACCATTTAGAAATGCAATTACTTGAAAGTGATGTACAAGTTATTACAGGAAAAATATTGTGACTCTTTACTTATAAACAGTTTTCTTTTTTTAATGCTTTACATTTATTCTTATTTTTCTTTTTTTTAATTCATTAATTCATGAGGACTAGTGGTTAGCACCGAAGCGTCACAGCAAGAAAGTCCTGGGTTTGATCCCTGGTTTGGATGTAGGGTCTTTCTGTGTGGAGTTTGAATGTTCTCCTCATGTTTGCCTGAGTTTTCTCCAGGTATTCTGGTTTCCTTCCACTGTTAAAAACAAGTATGTTAGGCTGCCTTCAGGCCCAGGCCTCCTTTGCAGACAAGATCTGTGATCTCAATGGGATTTGCCTGGTTAAACAAAGATTATTTAATAATTTGGAGCTTCTTTTGTAGATGGTTGATAATGTGTATGTTTCCAAGGTTGACCTTCTATTTTAGCCAAGACATACAGTCATCAAAAATAAAAACTTGAACTCTTTAAGTCAAATCCTCAAACTGTACAGTGTGTAACCTTTGAAATGTAAGTAGTCACAAGTCAAAAGTTGAAACCAAGTATGAAGTAAAAAATTTATTGTGAGGTTTCTTAAAAATATGAATGTTTCAGAAGCCAAAGAATATAAAACGATAACTATGCTTTGAAAAGAACTGGTGTAAAGTATTGGTGACAAAGTGGGAGGCACAGTCAGCGGTGTGAGTGATGATATATGCTATAAACCAGTAATGAATCACTATTTCCAAATCACCAACATAATTTAAATTAAACAGTTGCAGAATGAAAAATAAGAACAGGGTAATTGCCCGTGACCTAAACTGGAGCGCTATGAGTGACAGAACATACTTCCCCCAAGTCACTTGCCAGCAGTCTTTTCACACCTCAGAACTCCAACTTCCACCAGATCTCCCCTATAAACTGTAACTAATCGCCTCTGCAGCCTATTTGTTGGCTGTACAGCAAGATTCCACTAATGTAAGGGTAGTGGCTGGGGAAGCCGTGCCAAAGAGACACATTTTTAAGACAATAAAAGCAATTCTGCCATCCCCAATGGTCTTGTTGTCTGTGCGTAACTTCAAACAAGCAGACTCGCCCTGCATTTATATTAATTCCACACCTTCAAACTTGTGTGTTAAACAAAATGCAATATTGAAATACATGTTTTTGTTCTCATACGGTACTCATGGCTGAGGTGAAGAGAGAGTCTACTAACCTGCTGGCTCCTCTGTGCTGCTCACCACAGCTGTGGGGTTGATCATAGGGATTTCTGAAACGCACACAATACAAATTTACTCTACGAGTATGAACGCGAATCCATACCTTTTTTTTAAATAAGCACAAAGTGATTTGGTTGCACGCCTGAGAGAGCACTTGCGGTTACAGAAACACAGTATGTCCAAAGTCTTTGCAAGAAGTCCCAAAGAACTGTTTTTGTAATTTAACTAAATCCATATACCCACACAAATAAACTTTTTTTTTGCATTCTGAAGAAGAAAAGTGTCGTTGATAATAAAGGATGTCAGACTCATCAGGGAACAGTGACATATGTTTGTCAGTTATATAAATGAAAACACATGGGGCTTTCTCAGATAAACTCTGACAGACTGACAAGAACACTTACCGCTGCTGAGTGGGAAGACTATGCCTGCCATGAACTAACGAGGTGTGGTTTCAATGTGACTTTTAAGGAAAATATAATAAAGGTTCCAATTTTTCAGTCTAATTAAGTACATGCAGTTGAGATTTAACCGACAGCTCAGCTGTTGGAAATAAATCCACTCAAAAATGCACATACATCTCAATGAGAAGATTAAAATTGAAAAATGGCAGCACTCTAGTCTCGTGACCCCTTAACAGATGCTGGATTAACACTTCTTTGTAATCTTCATGCAAGTATGTAGAGACAGATGCACAGATGGCAAGGGGGTGATTTTGTTTGGATTGTCTTGAGACAGATGCAGATTTCATGTGCTGTGCCCGCTGGCTACACTAAAAAGTACCTTGTGGAATACCTCCAGGACTTCTGCTTTAATTTCATGCAACTTTCTAATACAAATCCTAATGATAACATTGGGCCCTTGACGTTTTAACCTAAATTGAATTTACTGGAATGCCAACTTAGCATCCACCCAGAGGATCTGCTTTTGATTGAATTTGGAGGTTGAAGGTTTCAATCGACCGAGTGGGAGCGTGTTGGCAGGAGGGGAAGGGGCTTTCTTGGAAAGTATTTTTGAGGCAAATGCAGCAGTTGTCTCTCATAAAACTATGGACACCATGCCAACAAATACAAACAAGGTCATAGAGGATTTGGGAAGGCTGGCACAGCTGCTAGAAGCCATTGAGAGTCGATGTGCCCTCATGGCCACATCTTGAGAAGATGGACAGATGATGAAAAGGATCGTTTGAATATGGACTGCTGCCATCATACTAATTGGCTGCTTAATGGGCTTATCTTCTGTCTTGGGGAAGATAAGCCTCAGGAGGATGTATTATAATCACCATGAGGCCATACTTGCACACGCACATGGTCATTAAGAGCATTTGTGTTCCTGAAAAGGTGTACACACACTTGTCTTCTTCTTAGATCAGCTGCATTCAGATGTGCAAAGTATGTGTGGTAGGCCATCCTTGTCCACAGTTGTCCTTTCTTTTTTTTTTTTTACCCATCAACCATCTGTTCCAGAGCTCTATGTGTGAAAACCAACATGGCACCATGTGAAATGGTCATCATAGTTGTGGCACTTGGTGGCATGGCATGATTAGGTTTTGTAGAGGCAACCAATGTAGTGGAGAGCTTCCATCTCTTATAAATGCTTGCATGTCATTACTTGGTCATTTATAAAAATGATAAGCCACTAACCAAGAGTCTTCACATTAGTTCTTCAGAGAATACTGTCTTATCGTGTGGTTTCAACAACGGAGCTCGTTTCTTAACAGTTTTAGCCAAAGAATTAAGCACAAACCCAGTGTAATTTATCCTTGCTGAACATATGTGCTGTAACTGTGTGTGCTTGTCTGCATTAATCACTCACTGATGCAGGGGGCCACAGGCGAGCGACTCTGCTGGTACCCTTTGGCACAGCGGTTGCAGGTAATACCGGTGACACCGTCCTTGCAGGGACATTGGCCTGTGGTCTGGTTGCACGTCTTGCCAGCTGCACCCACCGGGTGGCAGTCACAGGCTGGAGGGTGGGGGGAGGTAATGAGGACAGGTGTGAAGGGGGAGGGAAGGTGTCGATATAGGAGAGAAAGGAGACAACATTTATGTTCAACCTGCTTCAGTTTACTGCCAAAAAGAGGCACATTACTGTATTTACTGAATTGTTTAACATTGCTGCTATCACAGTTTCTTATATTTTTTGGCTAACAATAATTGATGAAACTGTCAATTTTACAAATATTGAGCTAAAATGTGGTGTTCTAGTAGCTAATAGTCATTTTCAAAACATACATGCAGTGAGTGCTAATAGATCACATGACATCTTTGTTTAAAGCTTTGGCATGCAAGGCAGTGGGCAACAGGCATTCTTACAAAGAGCTAGTTTAATTTATGAATGGAAATCTACAAGGGACAGGTCGAATAAAAATGACTTCCAGTGAGTGATGCCTTTAGGAAACCCAAACCTAATTATGTACACGTATCTCTTTTTTCTGATCCATTTTAGTTTAGTTTTTCCCAAACACTGTGAGCCTATCTGGTGACACACTGCTATTTCAACTCTTCCCGAAAGCTCAGTTATTGCCCGGTAAATGCCAAAAGCAACAAGCAATGCGCCGGTCACCTTACTTTGGCAATGCTTTTATGCATTTTGCTGATTCTAGACTATTTATTTAACCAGAATGGGTCTATTGTGGCATTGAAAAGCTGTTATACACAAGATCTGGAGTGTTGGTTTAAGGCCCTTTGACAGATATTTACATGAATGTGGAGAGGACGACAGGAAGAGGGTGAGAGCCACACAGAGAAATGAAGGAGTGGACATGAGAGAGACGGGCCCAAACTCGTAAACAACAGACAACTCCAGCTTTGCCAAAAAACACATACATTTGTTCTCTAGGCAATAAACAAACTTACTGTTTCTCCGCAACCCAGACACATTCATCAGTGTCAAATAAAACCAAATGTAGGACTTTTACATCAACTTGATTGTTTTTCTGGAGAGGGAGTCACGTTGAATCTTTGATCTGATGCAACAAATCTGTCTTAAGCAATATAATATCAAAGGTATAGTTCATAAAATGCAAAGAAAAACTCAGTCTGTCCCCTCAGTGTCAAAGCAATTTCTTGGAAACTATGTTCAGACAAAAGCACTAATGTAAACTTCAAGTTTATCAAAAAAAAAAAAAACAAAAAAAAAAAAAAAACATGATTACATTTTTGGGTAAAACCCTGCAACCCGACAGTTACAGCTTGAGTGAAGCAGCTGCAGACATGCCACAGTTTCCTCCCACCACCTGACAAAACTGTGTTCATATGTGCTTCACATTTAATTTTTTAGTAGCAACAACAAAGCAGAGGACCACACCACCTGCTGACTGGGCAAGGGGAGCGTGGAAATGTTTGAAACTGACCCAAGAGTAAACTGTGTGTGTCTGGAGGCGAAGCATGGAAAGATTATCTACAGCTCAGATCTTCAGAAACACTTGCCTATTCCGGAAAAGCTAATCTCTTCACAGGTGTGGAGGTGAACATAAATCTCATACTTCAGGATTTGAGCTAAATCACCTTCGTCTGACACATGCAGGCTTTGACAGAAGACCTAAGCTTTTAAAATCTGTTCCTACATCCTCAAGGTGTTATAGATACACATGTAGTGAACCAAACATATGGTGGATATGAAACGTCTACACAAAGTAAAATGCCATGTTCCCGTGAAGTGAAAGTACAAGATTGTGATAATCCTTTCCAAACCATTACTCTTTTAACTGAACAAATAATGTGAAGAAAATATATAAATATAAGGAGTCTCAATAGGTTACACTTTGACTTGGTAATATTTTCCCACTTCCATTTTCCAAAAGTGCTCAAAGTCTGTCTGATTTTGAGGATATTTCTTGGTCATCTTCAGGTCACCCCACAGATTTTCAAAGTTATTGTCTAAACTCTGGCAAGAAAAGTCCAAAACTTCCCCCATTTTTTTGGGGATTCAGGCTTGGTCTTTTGAAAAATGAAATTCCCTTTCCTCTTCACCTTTTTAGGAATCACTTTAAGATTTAAGCTAAACATTTTTTTTAAAGCAGCTATTTGGAATTTCCTTCCCTCTTTTCACTATGATTTAAACCCAAGTTCCAGCTAAAAAAAAAAAAAAAAATTCAATAAGCAAACCCATAGCATGATGCTGCCACCACCATGTTTCAGTGTGGGTATAGTTGGGTTATTATTGGCAATTCACTGTATTTTATTTACTGCACCTAACAAACTTTTTAGATTTGTGGCCCAAAAGTTCAACTTTAAGTTCCTCAGAACAAAAAACATTAGCCAACATGTTTTTGTGAGACTATTTAATTGTATTGTAAAATTAATCTGGGCATGGGTGTTTTATCTAGGACTTTTTGCAAAAGTCTTCTGACTAATTCCTTGCAAGCAGATCATTTTGATGCTTTGTTTACTGTGAACCATGGGTTTTTCAATAGGATGCAACTAAGTAAATGTAAAAAAAAAAAAAATAAATAAATAAAAAGTATCTACTGTGAATCAGAAGGTATACCAACCAAGTATCTGTTTAAGGTTGTACACACGTATGCAGCCAGCTTATTGTTTATTTTATTTTTCCTAACAGTTTTTGTTTCACCATTTGAATTATGTCACAGTAAAGGGGAAAAATATTGCACATGATTTATCATAGTTTCATTTATTTACATCACAAAACCCTGGTATTTTACAAAGGATTTATAGACTTTATATCCACTGTAGATGGTCCATTTCTTGGTGAACCACACTTCATCAAGCTACTGCCATGATGTGCATGAACTATGAAGACAATATCTCAGTCCTTCAGTTTGTCTTTCATAACAAACCCTGCTGATTAGTGTTAAAAACCCTTCAATGAACTCTTTTTGTAATGTTAAGTTGAACTGCAGCGAGACTGTTTAAAAGGTAAACATTACATTTTTATTAAAATAATGAAGAAGAAAAAAATATTTGACTTTGTTTAACCTCTTTTGAAATGATGAGTTTGAGGCACATGTGGGATGTATCCGTGTAATTTGATCCTGTCAGATACTCCAGTGCTGTTGGTCCATCATGCCTGCTGAGGCGTGTGGCTAAACGCTGACAGCCCGTTGTTTCCGCGCCGGTCGCCGAACAGCACCAGGTCAGCATAAACAAGATCTGAGTTATGTTAGACATTCTCACTTCTCTTCTAAACAGACACTGGAGGTTAAAGCTTCAGAGTTTTCTGTCAGTGTTCACGTTGGTCGGTCGACGAGCCAACCGCTGCCAGACATGCTTGGGTTTTGAGGGGGCAGGAGGGAAACGGGGAGGGGGATGGTTGGTGGTGTCACTCTCCAGCCAAAGCTTTCTACCTCAAACTGTTTGTCTGAAGTTTTATGTGCAAGGGGCTAGAGCCAGTTAAGAAGCTGTAAAAATGTCTTCCGATGTTGATGACTTTTCAGGCCTGTGTGACTGCAGATGTGACGGGCACCAGGGCCGTGGGTGTTGTAGTCCTTCACTGGGGTTTTACACAAAATATACCTGGGAATTTCCAGCATGTAGGTCAGCACATATTGTGCTTGTGAAGATGGTTACATTTTAAAAAAATGTTGTAGGTTCTGATAAATGCAATTCTTTATAAAGGAATTTTAGGGTCACCCTGAAGAAAAATAAACTGAGGAGAAAAACAATCTTCTTTTTTTTTTTTTTTTTTTTTTTTTTTTTTTTTTTTGCTGTTGTTGAAATACTTATTTTTTAAAAAAAATTATAATAATACTGTAATAATAATTAAAAAAAATTTAAATAAAATAATAATTAAAAAAGCTCTGGGAAAATTAACGTAACTGTTTTTCTACTCACTTCATCAGAGTAAGGAACTCACCGAAAGCCAGGCTTTAATGTAATTATCTGGGCCCGTTTGTCTGATTATTTGCTTTTCTGTTTGCAAAATATCGTGTGAACCAGGAAATAGATCTTAACAAATCTCTTAGAAATTAAAAATTGAGTCAATTGAACTGATGCAAGATGGCTGCCACTGCTAATCAGCCTTAGTGATATACGTATACTGTACTGTATATGCATATATGTCTTTCTAGGTTAAAAATGTTGGTGTTAACTATTTGAGTCAACCCTGTCTGTTAGCAAAATATCTCATGAAACACTGGATAGAGTTGAATGAAATTCAGTAATCAATGGAGGTAAGTCTACACAGCCTGTTGGAGTTAACCTGATTTAAAATGGCTGCACAGCTAATATTAGCAAACACAAAAAGAGTTATAATTCAGTCAGCTTTGCTCAGTTATTCACAACACATACTTGAGCGCTAATGGATTACACAATGTTTGTGTAAAACTTCATAACACAAGATAGTGGGCAACATGCACTGCTTCCATGAATGCTACTTTAATACTATTATTCTACTGTAAAACTCATACTGCAGACTTAATTGCCAGTAGATAAGATGTTATTTACAGGTTGTATGAAAATATTCTGCATCCAGTTTATTTAAAGCATCCCACTCTCATAATCACATTGTGTGTGTGTGTGTGTGTGTGTGTGTGTGTGTGTGTGTGTGTGTGTGTGTGTGTGTGTGTGTGTGTGTGT
>JARVLU010000489.1:13243031-13253294 GCA_031762415.1 Simpsonichthys santanae
AAAAGAAGACCCCTGCCCCCCCCCCCCCCCACCACCACCACCACCACCACACACACACACACACACATAGAGTGCAGGAGTGAATAAAATCCACGATGCAATTAAACAACAAGGATGAAAAGCTCCTCAGAGAGCAGCAGCTGATTCCTTCTGCTTTGTTTTGGTTCAAGCTTCCTGAGCAGAAGAGGAGCCCAGAGAAGTTTCTTCTGTTCACAGAAGAGTGACACTTCAGAGTGCATCATCTATAGGAAGCACTTCAGATAAGGAATCAGTTGCTTTAGGCTTGGAGGTAAATCCTACAGGTCATTTCTGTCCCTTACATTAATGCCTAAATGATAAATGTGGCGGCATCTCTGGACTCATGCACATCAGATTTTATTTTTGTGAAGTTTTCTTAAGGCTCACATTTTTACTGGAAATATTTGCCAAGACACTAATGGAGAAAACAAAACGCCCAAATAAACCGAAGCACCTAACAAACTTTTGCTCAGGCTCTTATGTGCGCCAGGTGGGAACCAAGGAGGGTGACACCTGTCCATGTTGCCGTGCGCTCTGATCCAAGCGCGTCAAACCACCACGCTCACATCCGACACAGCCTGACCCCCTAACAAGGTAATGACACTGATTGCCTTTATTTAAGGCAAACAGCGCGTAATGAATAGCCTGTTACAGTCTGAGAAGTCTTTTATCAAATAAATAAATTAATTAATGAACGTGGTGCGTAAAACACGACGAGACGCGTTTGGCTGAGACGCGAACGGACTTACCACAAGTTGACGGGTTTACATGAAAGAGAGAGATCCACACGTCAGATGCCGTTCCCAGAAAATGATTCTTTGTCTCACATTCGCCTAAATAACAACAGGAAAAGGTTGGAGTGGAGCTGAAACGTGCCAGAACTGGATCCATCCGCGCCGGGCGCTCACACCAAATGAACGCTGGCGACTGCATCCATGTGTAAAACGAGCCGCGGCTGAACGGGCTACTCCCCAATAAAATCAAACCCAGATTTTTTTTTTCTTCCCCGGACCAAGTGCGCAAAGGGGGTGAGAGCGTGCGCGCGCCTGAGAGCGAAGATGAGGGAGAGAGAGGAAAAGCGGGAGGGGTGTTTAAAAAAATATACCCGTGTGTGTTTGCTTAAGTGTCGTTTTACCTGCGAGTTGGTGATCACCTCGTTCCAAAGTTACGCGCATGGAATAATAAACTTCTGCGCTCTGGAGTCAAATTACAACTTTTCACTTTTATTTATTTATTTATTCATTTATTTTTCACCATCATTGTTACGCATGCGGGCTTCATGATGCAGGCGGCCACATGGAGGTCGGTAATGAGCGCAAGGAGCTGAACCTGTTGGAACCGCGGAGACTTCGCGGGACTCCTCGGTCCTCAGAAAACAAGAGGCAGATGGCGAGTGTTAGAACTGAGAAAGGCTCCGACTCTCTATAAACAGCGTCATGTGTGGCGTCCTGCAGCCTTTTGGGGCGAGTGCGTAAAAGCGCACCAAAGCGCGCTCTGCTTTTCATCTCCGTCCTGCGTCAGTGGTGATAAATACCACCGGATTTTTTTTCTACAAGGCGTCACAGAACACGAGTGGGGATTGTTGTCACAGGAGTTATTAGTTTGTCTGTAGCTGCAAACAACAGCCAGAGTTGATTAATGGATGCGTAATAACGGTCCAGTCCAGGCGGCAGCTCTCACTCCGCCGTGTTGTTGCAGGTGCAGCCGGCCTATCGGTTACTCCTGCCAGTCCTGAGCGTTTTATTTATTTATTTATTTATTTATTTATTTATTTATTTATTTATTTATTTATTTATTTATTTATTTAATTTGGTTTGGATTGTAAGCTGACCCACATTCCGCTTGCCAGGTTTCGACCTGACCCATTATTTAAGGGGCGGTGGTGGGGGTATGGGCTGCCCGGCCCGGTCCAGCTCAGCTCGGCCCAAACTCATTTTGGATTATTCCATATCTCAGATAATGCACACGGTCAATAAAAATTACTTCAATTGGCTCAAAGCTAAAAGAAGAATATAAAAAATATGAAAGAATATTAAATTTAACCATATGAAAATACAATAAATCATGTTGCGTGAATTGTGTGAAAATGGCATCTATATTCAGTTATTGTGCACAAGATGCATTTTATTCCAGAAATCCCTCTCTTGGGGTTTTTATTCATTTATTTACAGTATTTATTTATTTTGGCAGTTATCACAGCCGATATGAGTGCTTTATCTGCTCAGTGACTTTTCATTTGGTTTATTAGAGGCTGAGTTATATTTATTAAACTAACAAATCTTTACGTTGGTTGTCATTTTTTGACGCTCTCCTTCTGTTTTTTTTCATGAACTTTTGACAAAGTTTCCAAGTTCAAATTATATAAAAATGACACTTTTACCTTCCAGTGACAATAGAATTTTCAAAAAGAGCAAATAATAATAATAATGATGATAATAAAAATAATGTAAAAATAACAAACGCTTTGGGAATTAAATGAAAATCAACAAACAAACCCTGCTTCAATCATCTTGAGATTATCTTCAAGTATTTTTTTTTCCAGAAACAGTTCAATTTAAATAAAAGTTCCACCAATTAGTCTGTGGACTATTTATCAGTCTCATGAACCAACAAGACGCAACACACTCACTTTTCAGATGAGATCCAAACAACTCCTCGGGTTCTGTGGAGCTGCTGCACCTGGATCTGTCTGCTGATTGGGTCTGATCAAAACCCGGGGCTCTCAGCTCCCTGCGGCGCACAGAAAATGTCAGCTTCCAGCTTTTTTCTCACTTTATTCTTTGGGTCCTGCTGCTGGACGCAGGGAGGGGGCGCTGACCTTGTGGAGAGAGAAGGAAAACTGCGGGATGGTTTTCAGTGGTGAAACAGCGCCCTCTAGTGGCTCAATATGCGTATTACTCAGTTTGAGATTAAATTCAAGTCGCGCTAATATCTTGTTGGAAACTTTGTTGTTGGTCATAAAACTAATAAAAATAATAAGTTCTATGTGTTGTCATCAATATAAATATATAAACATTATGCAAGCAAAACACCCAACTAGATAGACCTTAAAGGAATGCATGCTTTTGAAGAGTTTTGCATTCTGATGGGCATCAAATATTATAAGAAAACATTTAAAAATATACAAACTGAAACATGTCCTTTTTGTTTGATTTCTCAGAATTAGTGTTTAATTTCTTCAATCGTTCAGTTAGCCCAGGATGAACTTGGCACACAGTTGATGGATAAACCCCCAAATTTTGAAATTTTCCATTAAAGACCTTCCATGTCTTTTAGTCTTTTCAGGCCTGAGTCGTTTCTTTCATCCTTCATCCGTTGAGTTTCTCCAGCATATAACATTTGCTGATATTCTTTCTGGCTAACGGCCATGACAGGATCCCCTCATGGTGCAAAAATACTGAATGATTGTCAACACGTGTTATGATTAGCATTGCGTCATTATGTGATGTGATGAGAACCAAGTGTGTGTTTGTGTCAGAAGCACTTTACCCTGTCAATGCAAAGTGCTAAAATGAGTTATATAAGTGATGTGTCATGTGTAGATAGACCTTTTTGTTGTATGTCTGAGTATTTATACTTGATACAAAAAAAAAAAACTCTTCACATGAAAATGATTTGGACAAACAGTATATTTAACCAAAAACAGCCAGAGTGCTCACTTTTTGAAATAATTCAGAAAGTCTAAGGAAATATGGCTCAATATAGCTGTTTAAAATATCACATGAGGGCTCTTGGTCCTTAGAATTATAAAGAACACAGAGCCTTTTGTTCAGTAAACTGTTGCTAATCTGTCCAGGGGAAACTCATGAAGCTCTCTTCAGATAACACTTTACTATTAATATACATAAAAATATATTTTAATGTAAATCGGTGTAAACAAAGCACATTTAGTTGCATACTTTACTCAACAAATCTGTAAATAAATGCTTCAGACTTCTCTGACTTTTGTCAGTTTTTGTTCCCATTAGGCTCTTCCATGGATGTTATCGATGTGGACCTATTTTCTGTCCCTTTAAGAAAAACGTGTGGTTGGCAGCTGTTCGCTACCTTCATCAGAGGCCTTATCAGTCATAAATCTTGTTGTCAGTGTTTGGATCAGAACCTCAAAGTGTTTGTGTGTTTGAGATGAGCTCATGTGTGTCTGATTGTCCCATTTCTATGTAGTTGGCATTTTTTTAAATGCTTTAGCTCAAACATTGAGCTAAAATGTGGGGTGATAGTCATGCCCTACACATACTCTGCAAGTGATAAACTCTCTGTTAGCAAAATATCTCTTGAACCTTTGAACGGATTTTAGTGAAACTGAAAAAGTAATAATTGAAATAACATCTAAAACTGATTAACATATGGAGACAGTGGCAGTCACTATGCATCCCTTCAAATATGGATAGATGTGTAAATTTGACTATTTTTTTACCTTTTTTTTACAGGAAAGTATAAAAGTATAAACCGAAGTGACTATGAAAGCCCCATAAAATTATATTAAAGGAAAAAATGCACAATTAGTGAAATGTTCATTGGAATTTGAAGCAATCGTTGAAATTCATCGAGGAAGCATAAATGTGATAGTCTAGATTTGATTTGCAGCTGTCAGGTTAGATATTGATCTCTTGAATAAAAGCTACAATATTCAGGAGCCATATTCATTATTCAGATAACAGTTGTTTTGGGTCAGGCCGACTCCGTTGATTTCCGTCAGCCTTATAGTTCTACTGGTACATCTCAATGGTGACTCCAAACAGCCAAATTTGTTGTCAGCACCACCGAGCCGAGCTTGTCACTTCTCCAAGGTCGATTCCTTCCCGCCAGCAAGATTCAGAAGCTGCAGTAGGCTGCGATCCTCAGCAGAAATTGTGTCCAGCTTATGGCTCAGCTCACACAGCGTTTGAGTCTGAGAGTTCACAGCAGGACACATTGCCTCACACAGGCCGGGCAGCTTTGCGATTACCAGAACAGCTGCCGACTTTTTTCAACTGTGTCGATATGCCAGTTAACCACCAACTCTAAAAAGCAGAAATCCTGTTATTATAAATCCAAACACCGGTATGTACACATCTTCAACATCCTCGACCGACACTATGGACAGACACACGCTCTTCCACTTCCCCCAGGAATCCATCGTGTATCCAGCTGTAAGTGTCCCATCGGTGCAGGAGGGCTCTCCTTCACCCTTTGAGAAAATTTGATAAATTGCATTAAGAGCCCAGCTGACCAGATCCATTATTTTTGCTCCAAAGGTGGCTTTAAACTCTTTGAACATAAACAGTATGTGAGGACACATTACATGTTCATGTGTTGTCAAATCCTTTAGAGTCATGGTTCCTGTTGCTGTGGGCAAACACTCAATCTAGGACTTTGGTAAGATCATGTTTGGAGTTCAGAAAAGAAAAAGAGATCACCAACACTGAGGTCTGATGTCAAAATAAACATTTTGAGCCCCTTTCAGTCACGGCATCTTGACATTCTTTTACCCAGTCCTGCTCAGATTTAATCTTTTCAGTTTAAAAGCCTGAGTGGTGACATCACATTATACCAACTTTGAACTTTACATTGTCTGGTAGCTGCTCTCTGCTTGGTGCTTGCAGCACGAACAGTGAGCTGTCAATAGTTCTTCTTCCACTATTATTGACCCATCCATCATTTCGACAGGAGACACTGGAGGTGCTTTCAGCTCTCACTGATGACTCAGACACACACAGTTTGTAAACCAGGACACCTTGAGGCTGCAGTGAGGGATCTGCAGTAACCCTATCTGCACTCCTGAAGACTCAGAGGATCTGGCCTGAGTGTGTGTCCTGATTTGATGCCAGCTTATTTTTGGGTGCTTACATCTGATCGCAGCAGCAGCTATCAAGTGCAATGGTGGGAAATTTGCTTTCCCCTTTAATGTGTGTAGCGCATGTGCGATTAACACAGTGAGAGTGAAATTGTAGTTTAAAAGCCAGCGTGCATGCTTTTACATACATGTACGCATGTCTGTGCATTAAGAAGGGGTTTCAGGTGCCTCTCTGGTGGTATTTAGACCCTTCATTTGTGTGGAATCCAGCATCATTATCGCAAAGTGTTGCCAGCTGGAAGCGCTTGGGAGTTCCCATTTGAACTTGATGTGTGTTCTGAAGATTCAGAGAAGCTCAGAGAGTCGAAACGCTCTAATGAAAGCTTATGCTCTGGTTCTAATACCGCCGATAGTCATGAGCAGCAGAATCTGGCACTGTCTCGATGATTGGCTAATAAATTACAAAAAAATGCCACCCATAGCTACAGAGCTGCATTTTGAATCAGTTCTAACCCTCTACACTAGAAATGTTCAAATAAAATCAGACAGTACTGAATTAGTTCAAACTGCAGGGAAATTTTAAATATTGGAATATTTTTCTCCTTTGTTTATGCTGATCAGCATCAAAACAGCATAAGAACCAGCTGTGATTAGAGGGCAATCATTTCATTGTGGCACTTGACAGATTCCACGAACAGTATTAGCTGCTCTGTCAATCAGTTTGTCCTCAGTCATCTTGGTTGGTTCCAAATGGGACCAAAAGTTTCTTCTCATCCCACAATGACACTGATATTAGAGACACAACGTTCCATTCTATGGGGTGCCGTTTGTAAATTTACACAGTCAAAAATTAATAGCAATATTTTGGCCTTTCACAAGGAAAAAAAACTTTTTTTTTCTCAAAGTCATATTTTCACCATGTCATTCATACATTTATAAATGTCATAGTTCCAGACTAAATATTTAATTTACAAGCTAAATATTTACAAACTAAATACTTAACTTGCAAGTTAAATATTTAGTTAGCAAGCTAAATATTTAGTTCCACGCTAAATATTTAGTTTACAAACTAAATGTTTGTGTGCAAGATAAATGTTTAATTTACAGACTAAATGTTTAACTTGCAAGTTAAATATTTTGTTAGTGAATTAAATATTTAGGTGTGAATTAATTAAACATTTAATTTCTTAGCTAAATATTTATTTTCAAAACTAAATATTTATTATCCAAGCTAAATATTTAATTTCCAAACTACACATTTAATTTCTAAGCTAAACTTTTTTCCTAAACTAAATATTTAATTTGCTAACAAAATATTTAGCTCGAACCTAAATATTGATTTTCAAAGCTAAACATTTAACTTCCAAAATAAATATTGGATTTACTAACTAAATATTTAGCTCAGACTTAATATTTATTTTCTAAACTAAACATTTAATTTCTAAAATAAATATTTGATTTGCTAACTATATATTTAATTTGCAAGTTAAATATTTAGTTTGTAAATTAAACATTTAGCTTGGACATAAACATTAGGTTTGTAAACTAAATATTTAGTGTGGAAGTAAATATTTAGTTTACTAATTAAATATTTAGCTTGCAAGTTAAGTATTTAGTTTGTAAACTTAAAATTTAGCTTGTAAATTAAATATTTAGTTTGGAACTATGACATTTATAAATACATGAATGAAATGGTGAAAATATGACTGAGGGGGGGGGGGGAAACTTTTTTTTTCTTGTGAAAGGCTAAATGAACCAAAATATTGCTATTAATTTTTGACTGTGTAACTTTACAAACGACACCCCATATCTCCACCACCACATTTCTTCTCGTAACAAAAAGTTGATAAATATGCTTTAGTGCGTAACATTCTAGATGAGATGTTCCAGGGAAAAAAGTGCACAGTTGCCCTGCTGAGTCTTTATGACACGAGCACAGTTCACTGGCAACTGAGTGAGACCAAACGTGTTTCTAGAATAAAAGGAACAATGAGAGTGAGTGTTGGCAGTGATTAAGCTATCACATAGTTTATATAGCAAACAGGAACATGGAGTTAATCCGCCTGCTGTGCAAATGAACTATAACACTACAAAGTACATTTTATTCTTGGATGTAAATTTTTGCAGATTTGTCAACATAAAATAAATGGACTATCATATTGAACCCTAAAGTTGAAATAAACATGTTCCATTAAACACCTGTGTGACTGATATAAGTGAGTTTTACTTTGCGCTGTAGGTGAAGAGATCTAAACAGTGAGATATCCCTCACATCACCGGACTAAAGGTGTAATTTCAATTTGTTGTTAACAAATCAAAGTCTTATGTAGAAGCAGAGCTGCTAGCACAGCTATTGCCTTTTGTTGAGGTCTAACTTTAAAAAAATAATGCTTTTCGAGAAATAGTTACCAACTGACCTGCAAACTGTAATGAAGCTCTGCTGAAAAGTGAAATAAAGAGGGATTTTTTTTATGGTTGAATGTTTTAAGACATTGATCTGGTCATACCAAAGCCCTGCATAAGGAGTAAATAAGTTTAATACAGACAACCCTAATGATAATATAGAGCTTTAAAGATATGACTTTCAGACATTTTACTACTTTAGTGCAGTAAACTCAGTCTGTTTAAACTAACACAATAATTTGACCACTAGATGACAGTGTTAGTCTGATTTAAGTTTCCGTCCACCTGCTTACCTGTTTGGTGAGCAAAAAGGGATAAATGGTCAAGGCTTCATCAAGCAACAAACAAACAAAATGACGTTGTATAGGAAAAACAGTTAGACAGAGAATTTCTACTTCTTTTGACTATTTTGGAAATAAGTGCACATATTTATCTCCCTGTAATTTTCTCCTTTGGTCCAGCGTGTGAGTTTTTGTATTTTTAAAAAGCACAAATGCAATTTTAGGGCATTTTTAAAATTATTATCAGCCATCAAATGGAAATTTTCCAAGCCTGCTTGAATATGGTCATAGTCGATGTTTTCTGTAAGGCTTAAGTCTCAAGTATCTGGAGAAAAAGTATTCTTTGTCAGGCCCAGTGGTCAGCTTACCATAGTCATTTCCTTTCACAGGAGGGTATTTACCTTCAGTGTGGTTTGCATGAGCTGCATAGGGGCTCGGCTAGGTCAGTAATTACAAAGCAATGCAAAACCAACCTTTCTATTACAAAACAATATTGTTTCTTTCCACTCTTTGGATGATATTAATTGAAGACAGTGGCAGAAGGGCTCACATTTTCTCGATTATTTTTACTATAACTTGGGAAAATGAGATTTCAAACCATTGCTTAACTTTTGATTAACCTCTTTACGATATGAGATTAATGATTGTACATTAACATCAAGTATAGCTCATTTAAGTCATATTGGGGATCTATAAAATTGACTTGGCAATTATCTTACAAATTAGTTGAGTATGACATTGTTGTCTTTTTTCTATTTTCTTTCAGTGTAACATGAACCACCCCTAAACGAGACTAAATGCTCTCTGATTCAAACAAGTTCATAGCAGTGTTCCCATGGGGTCAACCCTTGTGCACCACGAGCTGAAAAGCATCCCATTTGCTTCTCTTTTCACTTTCAAAGGCTTTTGAGAAGTGCATGGAGGCAGGCATGCAAAAACACACACTCAGACTCAGTGCCACAAAAACCTGCCCCTCTCGAGAACAAACTACCACAGCCGTACACGTCCATTCCCTAATTGGGAGTTCTTTTATGAAAAGGGTGATTATGTACGTATGTGTTTTAGAGGCATCCTTTCTGTACACGGCGCCTCAATTCACGACATCTCTAACGCCAGAGGGGACAAAAGAGGCACCCGTTCCTCCTCTTGGGGCAAGAGGCCGTTGACACCAATAAATCCCCCCCTCCCTTCTACTTCCTCCCCGGTGTGTTGGGGTTATGTCAGGAATGTCCTGGGTTCTATTGTCCCCCGGTGCTCTGTTTTTGGTAACCCATCACCAGGCATTCCCTGCTGCTTACCCTGCCTCCTCTCTCCCCCTTACACCCTGTGAGCTGTGTGTCCCTTGGTCCCTAACTCTGAATAGACCACCTTGGCTGAATACGACAGACAGGCAGGCGTCAGGACATCAGGTTCAAATGCCCAAGTTGTACATTGTGGCCCAGTGGGGGTATATGCAGCCAATTATTTTCACCTGTTTGGTTCTACTCTTTGTCTAATGGAAGAAAAAAGAACAGTGATATGTTTCGCATGGCATGGTTAATGTCTCCTGTTTTTCAATGACATTAAAAACACCAACTATGGTAAACGTGACAAAAATGTATTGCTAAAATCAATGGAAATATGTCTGTCTTCAGTTTTAATCAGTATGATGTTTGGATTTCTCAATGTAAAGAGTTCACTTTCTCTATTGCCTCTTTACCGCAGTAAATTTCATTCATCCTTTATTTAGGCAGGTTAATCCCATTGAGCCTCGAGGACTCATTTACAAGAGAGACCTGGCTACAA
>JARVLU010000489.1:13306716-13320957 GCA_031762415.1 Simpsonichthys santanae
TTAGTTTGTAGCCAGGTCTCTCTTGTAAATGAGTCCTCGAGGCTCAATGGGATTAACCTGCCTAAATAAAGGTTGAAAGATTACAAACAGCAGGTATAAAATATGCAGCCCAAAACGGTAATCGAGCAGCAGAAAGAAATTTTGTAAACGGACAGGGTTTGCGCAGTCTGCCCGGGTAAAAGGGGCATTAAAGTACAATCCATTTACCATTTCGGTGCACGACTCTCATGTCATTTCTGCTCTTTAGCAGTGGTTTTGTCAGTAATAAGGCCTACTGTTCAAAGAGAATAATACATTGATTGCATCACACCTGAAGTGCAGTGTAAATGACAACTCTACTGTCTGAACATCACAATTTAATCACTTCATGAGTTGAGCCCCAGTATAATGCAACTTTACACTGATCTGCCAGATGGACCCCTTTGTATCTCAGTCCCATGTGTCATACAAGTTATCCTAATTTACTAATGACAGCCTTGTCATTACTTTGCTTGTATTGCTCAGCAAGATCATCTCTTTCTCTGGAAAGATCATAATTTCTTGCCACTGGTTTCTTGGCAACACCAGTGCTCTGAATATACTGCATCTCTTCGTTCCGCTATGAGAAATATGTAGAGGGGACATGTGTTTCTAGGGTAAGTCTGGTACGTGGTCCTCACACACACTCAACTGCTGAAGGAAATGTCAGCAGCTTTCTACAGGCGATGGTGACAAATTCCGTGTTGGGTCTCACCAAAGAGAATCAAGGAGATAATGAATTCCTTAAGGAGGCGTTTTCAACAGCTCTCGCTCCAGTTGTCCCACCTCTCCTGATATCTTTTGAACTTATTTCTCCTCTAATCATGGCCCACACTCTGCTTGCAGATATCTACACTATTGTTTTTAGTTGGGTTGCAAATATTTGAAGCACTGAAAAAGTTGGCCTCTAAATGAACAGACAAAACATCAAAACATTCTGATGTAATAGTCTTTCTTTTCCACAAAGCAAGTCAGCATGTCAGTTATTTGACCAAAGTAAACTAGGTTCTTAACAAACAGCTGTTTGAACATGAGCAGGCAACGGCAGAATGAATAAATAAAGGCATTACTTTGAGCCGTCATGCCACAGGCCAAAAGGAGATTTGTCAAGGTGAGAACATCTGTAGGAAAAACGTTATTTATACTACCGCTTTATACTCCCGCTTAGCAATGGACGTATGAGACCACATAAGCATGCATCTGCGCCCAAACCCTCCCCCATCACATGTAGTTTGAGTAACAGCTGACATTGGCGCACATTGTAGACTTTAAAGCAGTTCCAAGCCACGGCAACAAGGCCTTTTCACAGGGTTGATACACCTAAAATACTCCCCGATCCTCGTCCCTTCCCGCTCTGTTCCATCTCCACTCCATCCCGTAATAGAGGCCTTATTTTAGACATCCTCGTGTTCCCGGCTGGGTCTAACCTATTCCAGGGTTCCAGATAAAGCGCGGCAGGTATTTGGAATAATTTTTCCATGGGTCTGGCCCGGAAGATAAAACAAGAGATATATTTGTAATGCGTGCGCTGGTATCCCATTTCAAAGAGAAAGCCCATTGGAATGCAGCCCTAGGCTTATTGTTATTTGCCTGAGATGGAACAGATGACTTTTTCTGTCGGTAGGACGGTGCCCCATCACTCTTTGATAACACTGGGCTGTGTATAACTTGAAGTGCTTTCAAAAAGATGCTGTATTCTACACAATAGGGTGGGGTGTTCTTTGTCAATGACATGCACCCTACTACTGAAAAGGATAAAATATAAAGTAAAGATCTAAAATCATACTTTTTAATACAGCCTGCAAAAAAATCCTTCAGATATCAAGTTTCTCATGTAATTTTTAAAACCATGACTGTAGACTGGTACATCAGTGGCTTCAAAAATGGCTCAAGTAAAAGAACAAACACACCTGAACTTTAGAGAAGACATAAACATCGTGAATGGCAAAACAACAGGAGACAAATATTAAAACTGAGTGGATTTGGCCGTCATTAAGGTACAGATTTTAGATGGATATTGCAATTGTTTTAATTTTAGACAAAAGTGATCAAATTGATACAAACATGCAGCTCACGTGAACTTGATCCAGCATTTGCGGCACATGTTTATACTGGTTTTAAAGTGTTGGGAAACAGGAAATAGTTTTCTCTGGGAAACCAAGTGTCTTTTAAGAGCCAGGCCCCATCATAGCCCCTTGATCAGTCCCACATCAAATACGGCCGCAAACAATCAA
Organism: Simpsonichthys santanae; assembly: GCA_031762415.1. Lineage (NCBI taxonomy): Eukaryota > Metazoa > Chordata > Actinopteri > Cyprinodontiformes > Rivulidae > Simpsonichthys > Simpsonichthys santanae. The sequence continues at coordinate 13,308,969 of JARVLU010000489.1, forward strand.
CACCCCTAAGCTGCAAACACATACAGAAAGCATTTGCTTTATTAGATTTTATCAGCTTTTTTATATTTTTTGCTAAAACCAGTTCAAGCCTAAAGTTGGTGAGTCAGATGTAAACAAAACCATGCAGGGGGAGTCTAGACACTTAGTAACTGTTTGACTAAAAGTCACGATGGGAAAGACCTACGACTGAAGCATATTTTAAATAACTGCTGGTTCCAGCTTTGCTCCAATTGCACATTTGTGGGATTTTCTGAGCGAGCTAAAATGCAGCCACAAGTACTCATGACAACAGCTAATAACAGTGCTATGGAAAACAAGAACATGTCAGAGAGACTTCAGGTCAGATGAAAGTGGCAACAGAGCGGAAAATATTGTTTGGGCTGATGAGTCTCAGATTTTTCTTGAAGCTTAAATTTGTAATTTCCCTTTTAAAGAATTTAAACATGTTCATAAAGTTAGCGTGATGAAGTGACAAAATACAAGAACACAAATTATTCACTAAAATGTCACGCTCTGGTCTTACATTCACTACTGATTAATTGTGGTGCTTCAGTTTCATCTAGCTGACGGCTAACAAAAGGCTGATATTAAATACCAACCCAAAAAAAAAAAAAAAAAAAAAAAAAAAAAAACTTTTGTGTCAGTGGTTTTTTTTTCTATCAAGATGAATGGTACAACACTCAGCTGATCAATGCAACATGTGTTTAACAGAGTGTGTGTCATGAATCTAAAGCTTGGGTAAATGTTTCTGGTCTACATATGTGCATAAACATTTAATTGCCAAAAAAAAAAAAAATAAAAAAAAAAAAAATAAATAAAGAAGCACAATACAGTATAGAGACAGAGCCATCCTTGCTTACAGTACCACAAAGAAACAATTTTAATCAACAGAAACCTACATCTCAATTACTCAATGAGAGAAGAGGAAAAACAGACACAAGAGATGAAAAAGAAAAAAGAAAAACGGGTGTGCAAAAATTATTTATAAGCCACTGCTACATTATAAAAGCAGGTACTAATGGTTTTGCCTGTGTGTGTTGTCATATTAGCTACCATATTTTGTGGCCTATACGTCACAGTTTTTTTGTATAATTCACCCTTTTTTGCCCTGTGACTTATAGGCTGAAGCAACATATTTATGGATGTTTTCCTATATTTATAAACCATTATTTGGCTGATATGACCATTTTCATTCATTCTGACTGGAAAAAAAAAAGCGTAGTACCACTTTTGGCCAATTGATGGCAGCAGAGTAGTAATAGCTATATGGCATGTTGTTGTATCATGTAATAGGTAAACGTGGCTATAATGACAAATTCAAAAAAGTTCAAGAGAAAAACAACTGGACTTTATTTATTATACTTTTTTTTCTTATACTTTTTTGAATTTACCATGTCCTGGATGACTGAGAACCTTCACCAGTTATTAATGACTCAATCGGACTGCCATAGCCCCACACCTTCATTCTGCTCGTTGCTTGGAACTGTCAAAACAGCTGCACAGCCCCCGGTGAAATGCAGCTAATTTAACCATTAAAGTTAATTTATTAAGCAAATGTTAGACTGAGACACACTTTGCTATAAATTTGAGCAAACAAATAATTGTTTAGGTGCTTTTCTTGTTAAATTTCCATTAAACAAGTAGCGTTCTTCCTTCTGTTTTTCCTCCCTGTCTGCGTGCTCCCTGGAGCACCTCAGCAGCAAAACTATTTTTGAAATACAGCTGATTTGACCATTAAAGTGCATTTATTAAGCAAATGTTACACCGAGACACACCTTTGCTATAATTTCAAGCAAACATATAATTGTTTAGGTGTTTATCTTGTTACATTTATTTTACAGCGACTCGTCATGTGCACGCATTTACTTCCACATATCAGGTTTTGAAATACAGCTGATTTGACCATCAAAGTACATTTATTAAGCAAATGTTAGCTTGAGACACACATTTACTATAATTTTGAGCAAACAAATAATTGTTTTTAAGTGTTAATCTTGTTAAATTCTTGTTAAAGCCCTCCCGTGCACGCTCCCGCTGCCACCATTTGGCAGCCCATCAATTTTTGGCACAACACCGGCCCACATTTCCGGGTTGTCAGTGGTGAGGCATAAAAAAACGCGACGCGTCAGCGATGACACATAATAGATGCGACGTATACGGCAAAACAACATATTTATGGATTTTTCCACTTTATTAGACAAATATGGACTGATGCGACTTATAGGGCAGTGCGACAAGTACGGCAGAAAATACGTTAATTCTCCATTAACCACAGAACATATTTTATTGAAACTTTCAGAGAGCAATTATTGGATACACATCTACAACTACTATGTAATGTCTTTAGACAATTAAACTCAAGATGGCCACTAAAGCTAAATTACCTTAGTCAACACAAAATAACTGTAACTCAGTCAGTTTCACAGCTATTGAGCTAGATATAATGAAAAGTGCCAACAGATTGTTCTAGGTTTCACACTGTCCTATGAAATTGCGCACAATATAATTTTCAAGGTTTGAGCAAAGGATTTCTCAACATAGGATGATCTCAAACCAGTAATTCACTGGGCTATGACTGTTGAACATTAGTTGGTGAAGGCAATTAGAAGGGATACTTCAATTTGTCTCCAAAAGTTCACAAGGTTTCTCAAAAATAGGATCATCTGAAAAAAATACACAACGGCTCACTATCTTGTTGGTTGAATTTTAAAGGCGCAAAAACTTAGCGGGGTAGACTTTCGCTCAGAATAGTCAGAGTTGTTGCAAGCATCTCAAATCTGTCTCACACCCTTCTAAATTTTGTCCTTAATTCTAGTGTGTTATTTCAACCTCTTATGACAGAAACCATCTGAGGCTAGAGCTGAACTGTACGGGTCTAACGTTTTTGATGGTAGCTCATTTTAAACAGCTGGACCAAATCTGATGTAAGTTATTTCAAAAGTGTACTTCAGTATGCAAACGTAAATGTGGTGGCGGCTTCTGACGTGGATACGAAGCGAGCCAAGACAAAACGATGATGTGCACGACATAAAATGTAGTTTTGCAAGCTTTGCACATGAATACAGGATGTGAATTTCAAAAATTGGCTCTGCAAAATGCAGCAACGTGGCTTGTTGGCTGCTTGGTCACGAACACTGAATTCAGTGAGACTGAAACTGAAAAGATGACTTTTTTTTTTTTTTTTTTAACTATTTTAAACCGCTAACTGGACTCCAACAGTCGCAGCCCAGTGAGAGACTGGCTTTAGTTTAAAACTCAACCATAACAGTTATGTGAGACTTTTAATTATTTTAGACAATGTTTCATCAAGTATTTAAGGTGAAAAGGTCAGAAGTTCATCAATTTCAAATGCTTTCCTTTTTCTACACTCACTTCCTATCTCCCTTTAAACCACCCCATGCTTTGTCATGCCTCTGCCACAACACTATCTAACCCTCACTTCCATCACATGCCCTCCTGAGTGTTTCACAACCTCCCCTCTCACCCCCCACTACAAACTTTGACCAGCCTACTACTTCACAAACACATAAATCTCAGCTGTATGTAAATGCGTGACTAATTATGTTTATTGCACGGTAGGTCGTTAATATTAGCTGACATGTCCCGCATCTGTCGCGTGCACAAATGAGGTTTTACCAGATAAACAAAGACGTGGAGGATGAATGGGGGGGAAAAAAGCCACAGAAAAGCACAAGAGGAGCCCCCCTGGATGGTGCTCACTGAAGACAGAGTGGTGATAGAGAGAGAGGTGAGAGCAGAAAGTCATACAAACTTGCTCCCTCCAACAAACACACATGCGAGCACAAACACACATATACAAAGTACGCTAGCTGCTCTAAATGTGGCTTGTAGAAGGAAATTCTGAAATCTGAGTCTTGGCACCAGACAGGCTGGAAGCAGCCGGGCTGCTAGATGCAGAGAGGGAGAGTCTGACAGAGAAAGGGGGCTGATGGCAGGGGAGAAAGAAGGGGGTGGGGGATGGAGGGGGGCAGTATTGCTAGAATTGCCTTGGCTCTTATCAGCTTATAGGCAACATGAGGCCACGGCAACACTTTGACCTGCAGTTTCTCATGCGTGCAACAGATGAAGTCGTATGCATGCATGTTAAAACCCTCCATGTCTGTGCAGCCCGTTGAGTTCACACGGATTGTTAGCCAGCAGTAATTGCTTTTTTACATCATAGTTGATGGATGAAAATTTCCAAAGGGTGCGTCTGGTGTGTGCATCACTGTTGTTTTGGTAATTCACTTTCCCACCCCTTCTCATTAATTCCTAAAAAGCATCAAAAGAACAGTTGGACACATTTAGAACGTTTCAGCAGATCAATATTTGTAAAATGGCAGTAATTATCGCTCCTTATGAACTTGAGCAATTTAAATGGTCAAACATACAAGAATTAGTGATAAACTGAGTTTTTCTATAATCACTTTGACTAAATACTGGTTTTAGATTTGTAGCATTAACACTTTTGAAAGCATAATTTTGCAACAAGGTGTGTAGAGTTGAGCTTCTTTCTCATTTTAAATTGCAAAAATGTATCCACATTGACATAAAATATCAAATCAACCCCAATGTGTTTCATTGTCTCTAGAATAATTCAGGACTATATCATAAAGGTGGAAACTTATAAGCCATTGTCTACTGACAGCATTTGTTTGAAACAGCCAATACGTTGGGCTCTCGGTGCAGCCTGTAGATATCCAGGCCAAGGCTTGCTGCATTGGACAGCAAACAAGGACACATTTCCAAAGGCTTTTTAAAAGTGACACTGTAGTTTTAAATACAAGGCTGGGGTTGCTCAGTGGTCAGTGTTGCAGTTGTGTTATCCAGAGGCTGCAAGTTTGAGCCCAGGTGGCATCAAGAAGAACATCTGGCCAATTCTTTTATGCAAGTTTGCAAATTGTAGTGACCTCTACAGAAAGGACCAGTCAAAGGAAAAATTAGAACAAATGTAGATTGAATGTTTAAAATTTTCATAAATTGGTGTAAAAGTTTGTTCAAAGGCTGTTTTACATACATGTGCCCTATTTTAGCAATTTATATCATACACAAAAACAATTAAGCTGCATAAAATGTTGCGTCTTGTCAAGTTATTCTGCATACTGTATCTATGTTACCAATCTATTTTATCGATGCACAATATTATCGGCATGCTATCGGTATAGGCCAATATTAGCGATACATTTAAATATCGAACATTGACTATTCCATAAAAAAATCTCACTGTTATAAAAGGTGCTGTTTGTTTATATATACTGTATTTCGGTGTCGTTTTATTTATTTTAGCCGGATCACCAGGTCCCACTTTTGTTTGCACTTTGTTTTATTGTGGGACTCGGGAAACCTGAAGGTGAACTCCAGTTTTTTCTCTTTCTCCTCCACAGAAGGGAGCTGGCTGTGTGAACCACGCCCGCAGCCATTAGAAAGCTGGAGAAAAATAAACTTTTTAAACCTTCTTTTGTGTCCGGAGTCCCTTACATGTGTTCGGTCTGAGCCGGCCGTAACAGACTGCCTCCTGGCTAAGGTTTACCTCCACATTCAAAGTAAACAATGCAAACTCTTACCCTGCCCGGGCAGACAGTCACGGCCCGCTATGAAGAGTTTGTATCCGCAGGCCTTTTCTAGCACCTCTGGCAGGGCGTGCAGGGCAAACCTTTCCACCTCTTCACTGAATCCAAACATATCCAGCTGAGGGTATGTCACATAAGCATCATATAGCTTTCCGTCCAGATCTAACAGAGAATAGAGCTCATTAGGTCTATTTAGACATGTTTGTTTTACTTAAACATACACAGAAATTATAGGCTTGTTTCAGAAAAGGACAACAAAAAAAACTTTCTGTTTTCAGTTTTAAGGTTTATTATATTCAACACCAACAGCTATCCATACAGTTCAGTACAGGCAAATGTTTTGCATTTGAGTCACCAAAGTCTGCAGTAACTCACAGAGCCACCTTAGAAACTGATGCAGAAACGTGTCCCTGAGACACAAAAATCTAAATAAAAAAAATAATAAAAAAAGCTGACAGGAATAAAGCTGTTAAATTTTATGCCAAATTTCAGGTTTTAATGTTCCATAATTTTTATGGTCCACAGTCACTCCCACCTTTTGTTAAAAAAAAAAAAAAATTCTAGTTCTTTAAAAAAAACTCGACAGACACCCACCCACCCATGTGTGAGTTGGTGACATTTTATCAGACAAAGTAAGGCAACCCTGTGGTTAGTTTGTTTCCTCTGTTTGTCCTCATTCTGAACATGTGGTAAGATATAAGGTAGCACTTTAGACTCTGTCAACACTCTTTAATGTGTGGGTACTTAGTGCTAACTGTTCAGCGTAGAAGCATTTGAATGTTTGTTTTTTCAATGCAATGTCTATAAAAATCAATTTATCTCATTGAATGTTTTATGCTTTTATTGCTGTCATAAATCCATGATGGTAATAAAACAACTGTTGCCTGGGTCATCAGCCTATTTATGAGTGTGTGACAGAGAAATCCGCTGTGTGAGGATTTGTGTTTAGTGAGTCTCCCTCTTGTGGTCTGTCATAGCTCCTGTGTTCCCAGCTGTCTGTCATTAACATCCCCGTAGTCTGCGGCTCTGCGTTCTTCTTCATCTGGGCACTGTCTTGCATGTCTTTATGGTTCTGTCTTCCTCCGTGTCATCACTGAGACCATTAAGTTTGCTGCATGTAAGCTATTGTTTTTCTTTACTGAATACAGGTAGTCCTCGTTTTACGACCGAGATCCGTTCTAACGGCTCGGTCGTATACCGATTTAGCCGTATACCGGATCCGCGGCCGTATACGCGGATTTTCGGCCGTAAAACGAAACCGAAACTAAACGGCGATCGGTAACGTCTTTTTAAACACGTTTTTTCAATGTAAAACAACTTCGAATGGCCATATTAATGTTTTTAAATGTGTTTTCATGTGTTTCCAAGCAGTTAGCTAACAAAATACCCTAAAAAAAACCCCCGAAAAAACATAAAATGCTGCAAAAAAAAAGTCCGCGAGGGGTGATGACGTCATTGTGGGGTGACGGTCGTATACGCGAAACGCCGTAAACTAATTAGAGGACTACCTGTATACTTTAAATCCTGAGTTCTCCCAGTCCTGCCTGCACATGGGCTCTACCAAACTCCACAATTGTAAAACACTGTTGAAAATAACTCATAATAAATCTCAACTAGACTCTCTACACAAGCTCTAGTTGAGATTTCACCAAAGTTTTCTTCAACAGTGGCTTTTTCTGTCACCTTCCTATAAATGTTTGACTGGTGAAGAACTCGGGCAACAGTTGGTGTATGCACAGTCTCTCCCATCTCACCAGTACATGTATGTTATCCTTCAGAATGGTCACTTGATGTTCTCTCACTATTTTCCTTCTTGCAAGGCCACATAAGTTTGTGAGAACGACCTGCTCGTGGTAGATTTACACATGTTCCATATTCCTTCATTTCTTGATGGTGGATTAACAGAACTTCTGGTTATGTCTAGTGTCTTAGAAATACTTTTTTATCCAACACTTTAATACTATTTTATTCTGAGACAAACTATGACAGTCACTTTAGAGGTGAATAATATTTAAATAATATTTATACATTACATATTTTTGATTTATTTGGTATTACTGTGTAGAAATTTGATTTCACTTTGACACTGAATGTACTTTTTTTTTTTTTTTTTTTGAAGACCAGTGGTTATTGATCATAACTGATTTATTACATCAATAAAAGCATGAAACACCCAAGGGGTGAATATGGTTTATAGGCACTATATTCACAATTTCTTAAGAAAGTTAATTAGAAAAAATACTACTGTAAAAAACACGCTGTGGATTAAGCATACTTCCAGTGGAACATTACCTTTATTTGTGTACAGAACTGGAAAGGTTCTCCAGAACCACAGCGCAATGTCAATCCTAAAGGTGTAGTAGATGATGATGCTGATGATGAAGAGAACAGTCGCACTTCCAAAAACAAGTCCAATGGGAAGGATGATGTTTGGATCTGTAGCAATTAAAAAAAAAAACAGCAATACCAATCAGACAGATTAAAAATCATTTCCATCATAAATTAACTTGACACGAGAAATGGTTAAGCTTTTAACCACACATTTGATTTAGCTTTAAATCTAAAGAAATGCTAGCTGCTTTATTTATTCTTTTCATTCAACCTTCATTTATACAGCTTAGTCCCGTTGAGCATCAGGGACTAATTTGCGAGAGACCTGAGTATAATCAGGCTGCAAAATATTTTGCTATATTTTGCAGCCTGAAGCTTAAAGGATTTAAGTCTTGCACCTAACACAGCTATTCTTAGTTGGTTAAACAATACTGAACATAAACTAAGACATAAAGTAAAAACTCGAGGCCCTTTATTGATTAATGTATCCTCTGAGTTCACCAAGACTATACTGTATTTGGCCTCTAAGTAAAAATAACCATATTATGTGATGTAAATTTAGGTTTTGGAAAGTGCAGCAGATGTTTAAGGATCATTTTCATCTCTTCAATAAACAGAACTATATTTGTTCCATCAAATTATTTGGAGGTTTGTGCTTCAGTGTTTGTACCTGCTGGTAGCAAAGTAAAATATCCATCAGGATTGCCGCGGGAGCTGTGTGCTCGACACGTATAGTTGATGTTGAAGTCCTCCACCTTCAGCTCAGAGATCATGAGTAACCGTTCTAACCACACTCCTTCAGGTTTATCTTGTCTCCACATCCTGTTCATACAATCAGATGAGCCAGACAGATGAAGCAAAATGGGATGCTGCTGTTTGGCTAACACAGAGGTCGTCACATGTTTCATGAACTGCTTGTTGGAAAAATAACTTTAGAAGGAACTTTAAAAGGACCAACCGTTGTTGTGTGGTGTAGATGCGTGCAGAAGGATGAGTTTCAAGAATAAAATTATCTCTGACCAACCAAAAGACATCGACAAATGGTATTCCAACACCTGGCACAAACACCAGACAACTCTTGGTAAAATTTAACCCTAAAACCAAAAAAATGACAAATTATACTTAATAAAACTCTTTTACTGTATATATCTAGTGAAGTAATCAGATTTAACAAGGAACATTGAATTCTGGTGGACATTTGACACAACTATTTTTTGTGGATAAGGGTTTTACGTCATGTTGACTTTATCCGTAACGTTCTAACCTTAATACAGTTGTTTTTGTTCTCCCAGTGAAAACTTTAAATTTGAAGCAGCAACATCACTTTCATCAGCAGACATTAGCATAAGTAACTCCAAAAGTGTATTTCTAGTCCCATTTCTCATTGTATTATTCAATCTGCAGGAAATAAGATTTACTTATCTGACATTTTAATTATCAACAAGAAAATATAACTTGTCTATTTCAAATGTGCATTGGAATTGCTTGCAACGTGTGGGAGAGGATCTGTGTTTTGTTTCTGTTGCTATATTCACCCTCAGTATACCTCCACAGTATTTCTCCATCCACCTCACCTGCCCCCAGTTCAGCCCAGGTGTTTCCACTTTCACTCTCAGCAGCTTGTCATTTAAACCATCCCTCGTCACTACCTCACCGTCGGCTCATTGTTCTGCGAACATGTCATGTGTCTCCGTCCTCCTCGTGCCTCCTTTCCCTGCATTTTCATGTTTTGCTGCCACATCAGCCTTTTGTTTTTGTTATTAATAAATTAATCTTTATTTTGCATCCTGCTCCCTGTGTCTACCTGCACTTCAGTTTAACCTCATGGACCATGATAATGAGAAACCATTTGGTTTTGGGAGAAACCAATAAAACCATATAATCCTTTAAAAATCAACATTCAACATGTTTAAATGGTAAAAAGGAGTCTTACCGGTCTCTGCCTTAATTATTTCATTTGTTGGTTCATGAACTTGTGGAACCAAAAAGTACTCGTCTGAAAAACAAATGACATCAAATACATTTTAACCAACATTACCATAATTCCATACTACATATTAAAAATGCACTAGTTAAACTTTATAAATGTGTGATTTTACAGGTGATGCCATTTACTAGCATCTTTACGAACAACCTTGGTTTAGCCACTTGCAAACAGCCTGAGCTCCAGTATTTTATTAGTCTCAGTGGCAGAAAGTTTTGCAGTGAGTATTTTTTTTTTTTTTTTTTTTTTTTTTTTTTTTTTTTTTTAGTTCCACTTGTCAAATTGTCAACAAAGGGGACAAAATAGTCACTGGTTTTTATAAAGATAATTGATATAATCAATTCAAATTTGTCATTTCAGCTTTGTGTAGTACAACTTCACGCGACGAAAACAAGTATTAAAAACAAATCTACATTTAGTATTTAACACCTGCCCTCTGCTAGTAATCTAGCTGAGACTGTAGTGTGCAGTAGTTGAGCTTTTCAGCTTGTTACCAGCTAGATGCTCCAGTAATGAGCCGTGGCAGCGACTGCCCGGTGTTGCCAGGTTGTGATGGTCTGTGTTTGAACCTGTTTGCTTCACACAGGTTAGTCGTTATATTTATCTGTGACATTTTTATGTCTATATTCTGATTTTACTTTAATTTGTTTGTTGCCTGTTGTTTGTTTGTTTGTTTGTTCAGCACTTTGGTTGGCCTTGTTGCGGTTTTAAGTGCTCTATAAATAAAATGGTATGGTATTATAGGTTGGTCATGTTTTACCACTGAACTCCTTTTGCTGGCTTATTACTAACCCAATCTGCTTTTAAAAAGAAAATGCCAGTAATCTTGGTCCGTTTTTCACATAGGTTGTTAGATAAATTAGTTTATTTCAATTTTATGGGACTTTGTTGAGATTATGGTCACTTTTCCAGCTAAAATCTGCATCTTTGACTAACCTGTACAGTAGCTTTGGTTTACTGCATTGTTCCCTTTTTATATGTTATGGGAATTATACATTCATGTATCAGTCTGCTGGTACCTTTGCTTTTGTGTTATTTGTTGTTTGAGACATTGCTTTTTTGAAAAGATGCTTTTTATTAAAGAAAAAGCATTATCAAATAACTTTTCTATTCTTTCTAACCTCTGACCGTTGCTTCAATGGTCTCTGACACAGATCCTGTAACATCACCAAGGTTGAAGGTCAGGGTACAGGTATAGATGCCACTGTTTTCAGTTTCCACCTTGGAGATGGTGAGTTTGGTACTATCCGTGTAGGTATACCCACTCTTTCCATCCATTATGGGGTCACAACCCTAGATTTGAAAAAGGACATAAAGGTTAGTCTTTTTTTATAATGACTCAACATTACAATAATAAAACTAACTCTCATGATGGAATGATGCATGATGTGAAAAAAAAATCACATCATGCTGCTGATTTATTTCGTGTTGTTGTGTTCATCTGCTCACATAGACTCATGTTTATGCTGCTGTTCAGCGTGTTGTTTTTATGCTACTAGTGCTGTGTATTTTTATTAACATTTTTCTTAGTTCATATCATAGATCTTATAAATGTTTTTCTTTTACATTTTATACTTTTGTTGGATGTAACTGGGACCCTCCTTCATTCCACCACATGTACCACTCTACTCTTTTCTGGCTCAAGACCATGGCCTCGGATTTAGAGGAACGGGTCCTCAGCCTGGCCGCGTCACTGTCAGCTGCGAACCGCTCCAGTGAAAGTTGTAGATCACGACCTGATGAAGCCAATAGGACCACATCATCTGCAAAAGCAGAAACGCCATCCTAATGTCACCAAAACGGATCCCCTCAACACCTTGGCTGTGCCTAGAAATTCTGTCCATAAAAGTTATGAACATAACCTGTAACAAAGGACAACCTTTTCGGAGTCCAACTCTCACCGGAAATGAGCCCAACTTAGTGCCAGCAATATAGACCAAGCTCTGACACCAGTCATACATTTTTTTTCATTTCATTTATCCTTTATTTATCCAGGTTAGTCTCAATGAGTCACGAGAACTCATTTTCAGCAGATGGTGGGGGTTAAGGGCCTTGCTCAGGGGCCCAGAGTGGGGCGAATGAGAGTGGAGGCAGGTGTGGGTGT
>JARVLU010000489.1:13329773-13340353 GCA_031762415.1 Simpsonichthys santanae
AAGAGTTGTTGATGCTCATCAGGCTGGAAAATGTTACAAAATCATCTGTAAAGAGTTTGGACTCCACTAATCCACAGACAGATTGTAAACAAATGGAGGAAATGCAAAACCATTGTTACCCTCCCCAGGAGTGGTGGACCAACAAAGATCACTCCAAGGGCAAGGTGTGGAATAGTCAGGGAGGTCACAAAGGACCCCAGGGTAACTTCTAAACAACTGAAGTTCTCTCTCACGTTGACTAATGTTGATGTTCATGTTCATGAGTCCACCATCAGGAGAACACAATGGTGTCATGGCAGGGTTGAAGGAGAAGACTGCTCTCCAAAAAGAACATCACTGCTAAAGATCATGTGTTGGAAGAATGTTTTGTGGAGGGATGAAACTAAAATATAACATTTTATTTAGATGAAAAGTGTTATGTTTGGAGAAAGGAATACACTGCATGAAAACCTTATCCCATATGTGAAACATGGTGGTGGTAGTATCATGGTTCAGGACTGTTTTGCTGCATCTGGACCAGGATGACTTGTCATCACTGATAGAACAATGAATTCTGAATTATAACGGTTTAGGGAAGGAAAGGTTTGGTAGAATTTTTGCTGCATGGAGGTGTGTTCACACCAGATACTGAAAGCAAAGATTCACATACTTTTGCCACTCACGAATAACTAATATTGGATCATTTCCCTCAATAAATGACCAAGTATAATATTTTTGTCTCATTTGTTTAACTTGGTTCTCTTTATCTACTTTTAGGACTTTTGTAATGATGTTTTAGGTCATATTTACGCAGAAATATAGAACATTATAAAGACTTCACAAACTTTCAAGCACCATTCATTAAACACAAGGTTCAGGTAAATTTGTTCTTCTTTCAGGATGTTTGGTAAATCTTTATAATGTTTATATATTAATACAGCCACAAAGCAAAAGAAAAAAGTATCACACATTTCAACTGACACAAGAAATGTCCACATTCTGCAATAATTTTGAACAGGTTCTTCTGTTCAGATATTAAGGAATTCTGCAGAAAACAAAGATTGACGTTTATACCCTCCTCGTTTGTCCTTTCAGTTTAAATGAAAAGCCCTCTGCCACATAGATGAAAAGGAAAAAAAAAAATCAAAGGGGAGAATAAAAAAGGGGGTAATACTGAATTAAATGAAAACCAAATGAGGCAAGTGGCAGACTTGTCCAAAACCACTTCACGCCCAGGCCTTGGAGCGTAGCCCCTCCTTTTCCAGTAAAAAATTAGTGACTTCTCCATGCTCCTTTTGCATCCCTTTGTGCACACTTCACAAGGATTAGCACTACACACACAGCCCAACACACTCCTAAATATTACAACGTGTGTGTGCTCATGTATATGTGTGAGCGTGAATATTAAGGACAGAAATCAGACATGCAGGCACGAGTTTTTGCCACTCTGTGAGCGTGTGCTTAATGTAACAGAGGCAGGCGAGCTTCTTTCCTGACATCAAAGTTCACATGTCACCCTCAGAGTGCTGTCAGCACGGTGTTAGCTTGAAGCCAGCTTGGCACCAAGCAGAGCAGAAGGCCTTCAGAGTCAGACAGGGCCTTTCACAGCATTCTGTGTAAAGTTACAATGAAACACTTGCTGGTGTTGCAGCACCTTCTCGTCTCCTTTTCTAACTACCGGTATTATTGTGTGACCGTTTATGAAGCATTCACACTATTGTGATCCATTTTTCTTAAGTACATTTTTCATCATCTTTCTCGTTCCACAATGTTTGTGCTATTTCAACAAATCATATAGCAAAACATTCAGTTCTTTCAGAAGAAGGAAGCTATGAATTTTAGCAATGGTGCAACTTTAGCTTTTCTAAAATATTTTGCCTTTTCTGCCACTTTTTTCCCACCTAGGAAATAAATTGAGCACATTTTACATCATTCAAATCTTTAGATCTGTTTATAAACTTTTAGTACTCCTTTCACTTTTTTTTCTGGTTCAGCTTCTTTCAGCTTCCTTGTGCAAATGTAAATATTTTTTCAGCGACTTTCAGCTAATTTTAGCTGTTTTTTTTCCTCAGTTGTTTTGCGATCTTTCAGATCCTTTCTGCTAACTACCGGTACATTTTTATACTTCTAACTTCCTTCTGCTAATTTCAGCTTGTTAAGCTCCTTTCAGCTTATTTCTGTAAATTTCAGCATTTTCTGCCATTTCAGGTACTATTTAGCTGTTTTTAATGCTAATTTTAGCTTTTTCAGCTAATTCCACATTTATTTTGCACTCATTTCAAACTTTTCCAGCCTAATTCAGCAAAAACGTGCTCTCTCCACTTCCTTCTGGTAGTTTAAGCCTCTTTCTGCTTTTTAGCTACGTTTCAGCTGTTTTTTGTGCTAATTTAAGCCTTTTCCAGACAATGTGCACTATTGGTGCTAATTTCTGCTTCTTTCAACTTAATATGGAAAAATTGTGCTCTCGTCACTTCCTTCTGCTAATTGTGTGAATGCTTATTATTAATTTAAGCTTGTTCTACCTTTTCAGCTAATGTTTTAGCATTCCTTTGATAATTTCAGCTGTTTTCAGATAAATTCAAGTTTTTGTGGTAAGTTCGGCAACTTTCAGCTTAATTAACTTTTTTTCTAATAAGCTCAGCTTGTCAGCTTGTTATGCACCTTTCAATATATAGTATACCTGCTAGTTTTAGCTTTTTCTGCTATTTCAGCTACTTTTTAGCTGTTTTGTGCTAAATTTAGTTTTTTCATCCAATTCCACATTTTTGAAAACTAATTTCAGCTACTTACACTTTCTTCTGGTAGTTTAAGCTCCTTTCTGCCTTTTCAGCAATTTATTATTCATATTTTATTTTTTTAGCTATTTTTGGCTAATTTCAGATTTTTTGCCAATTTCCTAATTTTGGGGCTCATTTCTGCTTATCTGAACCTAATTTAGCAAAAATGTGTTCTGCTTTATTCTGCTAATTTAGGCTTGTTCTTCCATATGGTGTTCTTTAAGAACTTGTACAAATGTTTCCATTTCTATAAATAATTAATTTTGGCAAATAAAAAATACTTGGCTGAATTTTATGGCTGCATCTTTGCATGAAGTTGTAGAAAATGTGCAATGTCCCAACATTATCTTGTGCCGAGGATTACATAAAACTCTTTGGATTTTTTTTTTTGTGTGTGAAAATGATCTCATGTATTTGGAACAACCCTCAAATGGTGATTTAGAAATATGCAGCTAGTCACCACATCAGTTAAGGTAAAATTGGTTAAACAAATACACATTTATTCATTATGTTCTGCAATTTTTATCAGCATTTTCTCCCCATTGTTTATTTTTTTATTGCAAATAATAGCTACCTTTGTATTTTTCTAGAAACCTTAACTGTTCCTCGTTTTCACTCTTTTCTCCAAACATACCCCTAGAGACTATTAGCTATGATTACCAATAACAATAACTGCCATTATCTTTTATTATCACATTTTCCCGAGGCCTTGTCAACCGAGGCAAATTTTGAACTAACTATAAAACAGCTTCAGTTTTGTACTTGGACATGAGCTGCGTTGCCACACAATTTCCTTAATGGTCGCAGCTTGTTTGTGTATCTGACTTCAATCTACATAAATTGCAGTGGTCCACTAAATAGAAAGCGAGTGTTAAACCAATAGAAAGTAAAGTGTTAAGTAAACTGCCTTTCTGTGGAGGGCTGCTGGGAGGTTTCCAGCTTGGTATTTTGTGTGATTTTTGTCTCACGTTACACTATATATTCAATTTAAAGGGCAAAACGAGGGAGCAGGCATAAATACACATCGTGAGACCTTACTTTGAGAGCATATATTGGTGCCTGAAAAGCACAGATTTTCCCATTTAATTTCACTGGAATGTGACTTTAGGTTAATGCACTCCAGAGCTTTTTCTAGCAGCTTCACAGCCTTTGGATCAGGACTCCAAAAGGGTCACCAACCATCAGTTAAAGCCAAAAACTAATCACTTGTAGATGTGTATCCAATAATTAGTTTGCTAATGTTTCATTCAAACCTGTCAAGTCGTTTATACATTTTGCTAACAGACCAACATGGTTGGTTCCAAGATTTCATGCAAATGTTTCAAGCAACAATTTTGTGCACTGAGTGGCCCTTGGAGTATGTACTGTAAATGACTCAGCTACTACCAAATCAAACTTAGGCATAAACTCATTCAAAACTGATTATGATACAGCCATATTTGTTTTATTCAAATCAACTGCCTGTGATGTTCATTTTAAAAGTGGTTAGCTTTAAAAGCTATTCAGTTATAGAGGTACATGTAATGAAAATGTCCTGAAAATCCAGCAAGTGGCTCACAAGATATTTTGCTAAAAAATTGAGTTGACTCCAAAATGTTAAGAGCAAAATTTTAAATTCTTCAACAATTATTTTACAACAACCTTGTGTAATTCATTTGCACCCACAAAGTGTCAGTCTCAGTTACAACATGAAACCTTAGGTTGATATCTGCATAATTAACTACCGTAGTCCGTAGGAAATATCCAATTTTGTGTTTGCTAAAGTTGATTAGCTGTAGTGGCCATGTTGTATTGAATTGATGTCAATAATTACCGTATTTCTGGCATATAAGTTGCAGTTTTTTGCATAGATTTGTCAGTCCTGCGACATATACTTTTTCCAAACTCATAACGTTATATTTGACTGACGCTTTAAACTTTTCAGAACTGCAACAGTGAGTACTCCCGTGCGCGCTCGCTTCACTCAGCTGGTGCAGGCAGAGGAACGCTGCAGAGCTAGCGGCTCCGGTCGTGATGGATGGATGGATGGATGGATGGTGCCGCGCTGCCTAGGCAAAATGAAGCTGTTTTGACCATTAGATAAACACATAATAAATGTGACTTGTATATTTTTTTCTTCTTCACAATGCTTTTTTTTTTTTTTTTTTGGACTGATGTGACTTATACTCGGGAGCGACTTATACACTGGAAATATGGTAGTAAGTTGTAGAAATATATCCAATATTTACTTTCTGAAAGTTTCATTAAAATGTGTCCATTAGTCAATGTGGCATTTTGATAACTGACATTCACACACACAGATGTGTGTAAAACTGTTCATTGCCTTCACCTTTTAACAGCAGGTGACAAAATATCATAATTTATTGAGAAAATGTTTTTAACTTAATTAAGGAAAGTTATACTGTATTGCACAGACAAACAACAAAAAGTGCTATGAATGGTTAAGCATTTCAAATATTCTACTGTGAACACTTTCCATAGATGATACTACAAGCAGTCATGCTTTTGTTCTGACCACAGTGATGACTGAGCATTCCAGAGGAGCTAATCAGGTCTTGTTAAGGGTTGAACCAACCTTGTTTTGCCTCCCAGGAGCCTAACTCAACCCCAAACCTCAAATCTCCACCCAAACTCTATTATTTGTCATGTCACAGAAGTCACGAATCACACTCACGCAACAGTGACTCAGCACAAAGTCCAACTCCAGCCGTAGCTGATCTCCCCGTTGTACCTCTTGTAAATGAGCGTGTTCATTTTACCCACTGTGCTCCATTAAAACCAGGCCACATCAGTCAAGGTCTGAACTTTAAAGGCCAGGTCCCCTCTCCTGCAACATGGGAGAAAAAAAAACCCACAGCGCTGTTAAAGGACCTCACACTGCACTCACACCTTGGATCCTACACTTAGCACCAAATCTCAGTTGGTGGACCACACGTCTCTGAGTCAGTTTGCGACCACACAGTTTGTCTCATAAGGCCAACAAAAGCTCTTGTAAGACCTCACAGCAGACCCTAGCATGAGTTCATAGGACTTCAGAGAAACCCACCTGTAGCTCCATAAACCACAAAAGAACCCCACTGAATAACTACGATAGTCTGTGCAAAGTAATTATAAACCTCAGGACTGATTGGAAATGAAACTGTGCAGTTTTATTAGAAAAGTCAAGTTCAAAGGAAGCATAGTCTTCTTTTAAATCCAGATCTTTGTTCCCAATGACGAGAAAAGAACACAGGAAATGCCAAATACACATAGAAGGAAGCTCAAGGAGGATTCCAGATGCATGAACTGCAGGATCAATGGGTAGATAAACACGTTGAGGCCAAGTTAAAAAAAGGAAGAAAAAGGGGGAGAGTGAGAAGGATTCCCATGGGTGGGGACGGGAAGGCAGCCTTGTGATGGAAAGCTTTCAAGCTCCTTTCATCGGCTGCCTGAAGACTGGAACTTTACAAGAGCAAGATGAGCTGGCGCCACTAGAGCTACTTGGCGCTCCTCAATGAAACCAAGATGCTGAGGCAGAAAAGGACCCTATCATCACCCTGCCCACTCTGCCCCTGACCCAAAACACCAGCCCCAATCTGCATCCGCCAGAGGTTTTACTTTGTAAACAGACATCACAGCACTTACAGTACAAAGTTCAGTTTGGATTTGGACAAGCAAAGCAATCCCTGATTAATGGTTCTAAGCGTCATACCTGCCTTATTTTAACCTTTACAATCTGAGAACCTCAAAGCTTCATGGGTGTGTTAGGCACAATTTTGAACATAAACTCACTGGTTTCTGTCATGTTCTATCATTATCAATCAGAAATTACACACATCCCACTATCACTTGATATTTATAATGTTGATTTGAGGCTTGAATACCATTCCAGAGTCTTAAACTAAGATCCTTTTTAAATTAAGATCATCTTATGTTGAGGAAAGCTAGAGTTATTGTCGTTTTGGACAAACCTTGAAAACATCATGCACAGACACATGCGGGATCTGTTAGTGCTTGAAGTATGTGTTGTGAATGACTCTCAGCTACTACCACATCAAACTTTAGCCCAATATCTGTACATCAGACTGAGTTGTAACCATTTTTATGTCACCTTATGCATCATACGGGTGACTCCAAAAATTAATAGTTGTAGATGTACAGCCAGTGAATCTTTTTTAGAATTCTATCCAGTAGTTCATGAGATTATCTGATAATAGACAACACCCCTCAAGACAATACATTAAAAGATGTCCTCCAGTCTTACCAGTCCACACTAAGAGACCGTCTTCTGTAGGATGCTGGTCTGTTTGAGGAAGTCTTCTCTGCCTTAGTTGGTCGTTCTTTCAAAGAGAGACGATGAGTAAATTTGGAGATTCCCGACTCTGACCTGAAAGGCAGAATATTAGTAATTATTAAACTGTCTTGCACGTTGATAATAAAAGCTTGTTTGGGTTGTTTAAAATAACTTCACTTGCACAATTTATCCTCACCATATGCTTACCATCTATCTACTATCCATTAGATGTGCGCCGCTAAAGCGTCTCAAAGCTTATCGTATGAATTATTGGGGGGGAAATGCAAAGTATGCGTCATCTTTCGTACTTTTGATTTTGTTGCCAAAAATTAGAATATACTCAGCCAAATTTCAGTAAGATGAGTTTTCTTCATGTAAGAGTATGCAACTACACATGGTGTAGCAAAGCTCACAAAATTCAAAGTAAATGCTGTTTATAAAGCTGATAGTATAACTGTAATTCAGTTCACAGAGGAAACATTAGATTTCAGGGAAAGCCATGTACTTCCTGCTTAATTTTCTCAAATATCATCTTCACAAACAAAAATCACACATTTAATCTCCTACACTGTGCTGACACTATCCCAGTTCAACATTTTGCTCAAAATTAAAACCAGGAAATGCAATAATTTGTCACATTGAAGCCTGGAACACATTTGATGAGGCTCACACTACAATATTACTGTAGTCACACAGGAGACTAATCAAAATGCAATAATTTTTTTTTTCTATTAAGGAGTCTTGCTTATTGAGGGGAGGACTGAACAGCGCAGCAAGCGATGCCAGAACTCACATCATGACCTTCGGGTTTTATTCAAATTCAACCAAACTCAACAACAGTTTGTTTAGCATTTAAAAATAGTTCCAAGCAAGGTGAACTGCAAGACCAAGAATTTAATAACTTCTGTTTTTTTCCTGAGAATATTTTTAGAAAATGACAAAGGATGGTAAACAATGTGCAGGATCCATTGTTCACTTTATTTTCACACACATTATGTTTCCATTCCATTTCTATGAACTTTACATTGTCAACATATATCTATCCTCTTAGTCTGAGCCAAAAAGCCTTTTAATCTTCATGCTGAGCTTTTGCTGGAGACCAAAGAAAAAGTTAAATTGAGGTTCATCAAGACTACTTTGTCTACAACACAGCATTCACCTTATTGTTTTTGGTTTATGTAAGAAGAGGCATAAATAACAGTCCACATAAGGCTTTAATAAAATTGGATCTATAAAACTGTTCATGATGACTCACACTGTCACTTTGATAACTACATATTGTTAAAAAATAAATGACGGTTTGGCAATCCACTCAGTTCCCAATAATAAAAACTGGTCTAACGTCATTGAGAACCTTTTGGCACACAGACTTAATAAACTCTAGAATGAGTAATTTCTACACTTTTGTCCAGAAAACATTTTTGTTGCAGTCAGGACAGATGACATGACAGTGTCTTGTTGAGTTTCATGCTACTATCAATAACTTATTTGGGAGAGTCCATATAAAAAAGTGTATGGATCATGACTTTTATGGCATCACTCCAAGTGAGTCCACTGGAAGACTCAACAATTGATATAACCTTTAAGTGAAACAGCGTCTTGTTCCATGCAAACGGAACTTTCTGCAACTTTTGTCAGAATGCAATCTTCTCTTTTTACACTTGGCATAATGATGATGGTGTTTTATGCCAATTATTACTCCTCTTCAAGCAGCACTATGAAACATGTATCTTATTAGGTTGCGATTGTTGATGAAAAGTTAGCAGACCAAAAACTTTGAAAATTTTCATGTGGACAGGTTAATTGGTACATAACAAGAAATTTGGAGGACAGTTTGTATGTACATCGCACTATAGTCATGCAAAACATTTTGTTGCAGATTAGTTGCAAAGTGTCTCCATTATATCTCAAAGTGTTCCCAATTTATTCTCAATGCATGCACAATTTTAATATGCTCTGAGAGCATCCAGAATGTCAGACTTTCATTTATGTTGTCTTAAATTTATTGTATAGTGACCATTGAAAACTAAAGTGAAAAATATTCCAGATAGGTTCCAGACACCCACACCTGTGTGACTATATTGAGAGAAAATAAGCAACTTTTTAAACACCATCCATTCTTCCATTATCTTTACCCGATTCTTCCTTTTCGGGTCACTTGTGTCCGTATCCAACCATCACTGTGCCGGGGGTGGGGTGGGGGTACACCCTGGACAGATTGCAAGTCCATCACAGGGTCACACAGAGACAGATGACACAAACAACCATTCATTCTCTTTGTGGCAACCTAGGGACAATTTAGTTACTAATCAGTCTAGCCTGCATGAATTTGGTCTGTGGGAGGAAACTGGAGTACCCAAAGAAAACCCATACATGCACTGAGAGAACACGCAAACTCCACTCCGAATGGCCCCCCCCCAATCTAGAGTTGCATTCGGGCCCCAAAAATCTGATCTGACCCAGCCCCAGCCCGCAGTCATAATTTCCAAACCCCACACGACCCGATGAATTAACAGTTAATTACAGGTCCGAACCAGTAAAAAAAAAAAAAAAAAAACAGACATTTAAATTAGTTATTAACAGTCGGACACACGCAGCTGAATAAACGGGGCAGAAGTTTTGGAGCAGAGTTGTGTTTGTCATTTCATGGCCGTAAAAGAACCTTTAAAACCCGTTTCTGCCTGCGTTCTACTGAATTACTGAGTCACGCGGACAGCTCTGACACGTCTGCTTTGGGATCTCATCTGTTCAGGTTGTCGGTCGCGTGCGTCCGCTGAGTGCAGCGGCAGAATGAACGTGCATTTGGGCGATGGATCAATGCCTGGCAGTACAGTTCAATCTGAAGCTTAACTGAACTTTTTACCTCTTTCAAGGCCAGTCAGCTTGCGGTGAAATGGCCGTGTGTGGCTGGTGAATGTATGGCAGGCCATGTTATCATATAATTGGATTGCAGCTGACCCTGACCTAATTAAAAGCCAGAGACCGGACCGGTCTGCCCATTAATCACATTATAACGGATCAGCCCGGCCCTAATCCGCGTCGGTCCGAGCCGAGTTTTGGGTTAGAAATAACAGCTCTACCCCAGCCGGGATTCAATCAGGCAACTTTCTCATTGAGAGGCAGCAGTTCTATCAACTGCGCCACCGTGCCGCCCACTTTTTAAACTCATACAAGGAAATTGAGAACACTTGTGAATGCTTATAGACATTTTGGAAACTCCCTTGCATGTAATGGTATGTTGTTTGAAAGTAGTTGTAGTCCAGTGAGATATCTTAAGGGATCACCAAAAATTTGTATTTTACAAATGTAAACTAGTACAGTGTGTTTCGCAATTTTTGGACAATGATAAATAATTACAGTATACAGGTAGTCCTCGGTTCCCGACCGAGATCCGTTCCAACAACCCGTCGGATACTGATTCGGTCGTAAACTGGAACAGCTCCCCCTGGCGGTCGTAAACGCGGATTTTCGGCTGTAAATGAAACCGGAAGTAAAACGGCGATCGAAAACGTCTTTTTAAACACGTTTTTTCAATGTAAAACAACTTCGAA
>JARVLU010000489.1:13404648-13417372 GCA_031762415.1 Simpsonichthys santanae
ACACACACACACACACACACACACACACACACACACACACACACACACACACACCGTATTTTCCAGTGTATAAGTCGCAGATTTTTTGCATAGATTTGTCAGTCATGCAACTTATACGCCAAAGCAACTTATATATACACTGTACGTATATATTTTTTGTCCATGTTCATGGAACAATTTTTTAACTGATGCTTTAAATTTCAAAGAACTGCAACAGCGAGCCATTCCGTGCACGCTCCCTTCACTCAGCTGGTGCAGGCGGAGGAACGCTGGAGAACTAACAGCTCCGGCCGCAATGGATGAATGGATGGATGGATGGTTCCACGCTGCACTTGCGAAATGAAGCTGTTTTGACCATTAAAGTGTATTTATTAAGAAAAAGTTAAATTGAGACACATCTTTGCTGTAATGTCAAGCAAACAAATTATTGTTTTTAAGTGTTAATCTTGTTAAATTTCAAAGAACTGCAACTGCGGGTCCTCCCGTGCTCACTCACTTCACTCAGCTAGTGCAGGTGGAGGAACACAGGAGAGCTAGTGGCTCTGGCTGCGATAGATAGATGGATGGATGGATGGATGGATGGATGGATGGATGGATGGATGGATGGATGGCAACTACTTATATGATTTTTTTTTCCCTCTTCATTATGCTTTTTTTTTTTTTTTTTTTTTTTTTTTTTGACTGATGCAACTTATATTCCGGAGTAACTTATACGTCGGAAAATACAGGTCTCTCTTGTAAATGATTCCTCGAGGCTCAATGGGATTAAACTGCATACATACAGTAAAGGTTGAATGGATGGCAACAAAACAGACAAAATACCAAGTGAAATGGATTAATTTAGAACTTGCTGTAGTGCTCATATAAAAAATTATATCAGAATATATAATTGTTGTATATATTATTGCATTTTATTACTGTATACTGTTTTGTGTAATTTGTGTCCTTTATTTTTTCATAAATCATGTAGTATTTTATTGTATTGTGACAAATCATATAGTTATGTGTTCTATCATATTACATCGTATCATATTGTATTATATTGTATTGTGTTGTTCTGTGTCATGTTCTATGTTCTGCTCTTTTCTGGCTTTCAAAATAGAATCACAACATTAATTTTGACCAGATCCATTGACAACAGAATGAGGGACGATTGCTACTCCATTTATATTAACAATAAAATTACTGATGCAGGTCTTTCCAGAGAAACATTCCTATAGAACTCAAGTCAAGTCTTGCTGATACTACAAGATAGAAACTAAACTGAGCCACTGATAATTCACTGGTTCCACCCGCAAACTGTCAATCTGTGTCCTGTTGGGCGTATAGCCTCCTGTTATGATATTGAAGTTCACAGCTCTACAAAATCAGCACAACACCACTGGCACAGCACCAACCTCTTTGATTTTTCACAGATGAGTCACTCCTAAATGAACACTTAGTGACCCATTGCTTAAAGGCCAAGATTAGCCTTAGCAACCAGCGATCTCCAGGGCCCTCAATCGATGCTGAAGGCTGAACACCCTGCTGTTTACCTGACTCCTGTCTCCTGACATTAACGTTATTCACAGCTGTACTGAAGCTTTTTACTATCATAAATAGGAAGAAAAAATCAAATACATGAAGAAAACTGTATTAAGAAAGTTAAAACCTCAGCATTTTTCTTTAAAGCTAACGTGTTCAAGGCAGTACTTTGTAGTAAACTAATTTACAGGAGCACCTCAAAATAGTAGAACATCGTGAAAATTTTCAATTCCTTTTTGCTATTCATTTCTGAAAGTCAAACTCGTATAGATTATTTTACACATAGAGTGAAATATTTTAAATCTTTATTTCTTGTCATTTTGATGATTATGTCTTACAAATAATGAAAAAACAAAATTCAGTGCCTCAGAAAGTTTGAATGTTCCACAGACAGCTTCTGGTACGTTTGTCAATGTGAGCAGGAGCCGAGTCCAGCTGGAAAATGAACTCATCATCTTCATAAAGCTCATCAGCAGAAGGAAGCATGAAGCCTCTAAAATGTCCTGTGAGATGCTGCATTGACTGTGGACTTCAGAAAACACAGTGGACCAACACCAGCAGAGGACATGACATCAAACCATCACTGACTGTGGAAACTTCACTCAGGACTTCAAGCAACATGGATTCTGTTTCTCTCCACTCTTCCTCCACACTCTGGGACCTTGATTTCCAAATGATGTGAAAATTAACTTTAATCTGAAAAGAGGACATTAGACCACTGAGTCCAGTTCTTTTCGTCCTCAGTAGGTAAGACGCTTCTGATGTCTCTGGTTCAGGAGTGGCTCGACACGAGGAATGAGACGTTTGTAGCTCATGTCTAGGAGTTAATCAGCTGATCAGGGTGTGACACCAGGAGTTTCACACCAGGAGTTTTCACACATCCCTCATTAGATGATGTTAAAATGGACAGAGCGCAATACAAAGACATTCTGAATGACTGACCTCTGACCTGTCTCAAAACACTGGAAGACTAATTTGTTTTGTGACCCAAATCACAGCAATGAAGCTACATTCCACTGGTTGAAGAAGAAACAATAAAAGGTCCTGGAATGGTTTGAAGTCCAGCTGAAAATCTCTGGTTTAAATTAAAGATTGTTGGGCACAAGGAGCACCTGTCCACCCTGAAGGAGCTGCAGCAGTTTGGTCCTGAAGAACGGACAAGAACTGCACAGGTTCGATGGACCAAGACCATGGACACAAACCTGAAGAGACCTGATGTCTGATGCATGAAGTGTTTCTATAAAAGCATTGACTTCATGGGGGTGAATACATTATTAAAAATATTTTTAATGTGGAATAATGTGGATTATTTTATGTGGATCTGAATTGAATTCATTTAAATTTAAGGTTTAAAATCTGTTAAAAAAAAAAAACCAGAATCCAGAGGGATGAATACTTTTGCAATCCACTGTATGCTCTGAATGTTGTGAACATCTGAAGAAACTCACCTTCTTTGTCTAGAAGGGTTTTAACATCAGCAAACACCTGGAAGAGGACACAAAGTAAACTTGTTTTCAAAATGAAACCCATTTAAAACGTGAGTTTTTCCTTTTGTGTTTGTATTACTAAAGTTTTCTGTACTTTGGATTATTCTACATACAGCACTTTATAGTGTTTTATTTGGGGGCATGCATCTGATTGCTTTTAATCACATTTTAACAACTTGTTTGCTGCGACGCTGAAAATAAAGTGATAACAATCAGACAAAATTTTTCTTTATTGCAGCCTAGCCTGTTAGCTTTTATTATATGTTCTACCTCTCTTTCCTAAAAACAACAGATACTGGTAGAACCAGGGGCCTTTATTCTTACCTCGTCTACAGAACGAGAAGCGTCTACAGTGCGCACCTTCCCAAGTTTCTCGTACAGCTCGATGATTGGTCGCGTGGACTGCAGGTAGGTTTGGATTCTGCGTACAGGAGAAACACAGCTGGTTATCGAGGTCAAACCACACAGGGGACTTAAAGGAGACGCAAATTAGGTCAAAGCACATGTGCAGGTATCCAGCAGCCAGAGAAATGGGTCAGAGGAATCTGCACGGACATGTTTCAAGTACACAAAGACAAAACAATTTAAGGTCGTGTTCATTCCTTGATGGGATGCAAGAAAGGCTGAGATGATTTGATGAGAAACTAAGGAGTTTTGGCCAAAACTTAAAAATAACTTCATGTGTGATCTCATGAAGCATCATGAGATGTCACGCTCACAATATGTGTTTGAAACTACTCTCAGCTACTACCACATCTAATTTTAGATCAATGTCTGTATAACTGTTATTTTTGTGTTGATTAGCCGTGGGGACCATCTTGAATTTAATGACTTCAGAATGTTATCAGGTGTAGATATACATCCAATGATTACCTTTTGAAAGTTTAGATAAGATCCGTCCAGTGGTCTATGAGGTATTTTGCTAACAAATTGACAGGACTGACTCCAACAGCTAACGCTAACATTTTAAGCAAAGATCTTACGTGATGAATACTTGTAGTACATGTTGTGAATGGCTCACGGTTACAACCCCATAAATCTTAGCTCAATACTTGAAAAGCTGCTTCAGTTATAGCAATTTTTATCTTTTCTTAAGTGAGTAGACTCTGGCGGCCATCTTAAATTAGTGTTGGCTCCTAAAGTTAATCAGTTCAAGCTTTATAGCCACTGACTGTGCTGCTGTTTGGTGTGTTGTTTTTATACTACTAGTGCTTAGTGTATTTTTAGTTAATGATTTTCTTAGTTCATATCTTAGATCTTATTACTGTTTTTCTTTTACATTTTATACTTTTGTTGGATGTAACTGGGACCCTGTGTACAGTTTCATTCCACCACATGTACCACATGTGATGTGTATGACAAATAAAGAACCTTGACTCCTTGAATTACTGTCTGAAAGTTTCATTAGAATACATGCAGTGATTCATGAGACATATTACTAATAGATAAATGCTGATGCCAACAGGCATTGCCAAAGTCTCAAGCACAAATATCACAACGTGCAGTGCTTGGACCATGTGTTGGAGAAAACTTTCAGCTACTGCCATACTAATTTTTAGGTCATTATCTGTAAAACTGGACACGTTTCAGCCATGTTTGAGTTTGTTAAGGTCGCCAGCGAGAGATAATCTTGTGCAATAGTCCTATAATTTAAATCTACAAATATTACCAAGTACGTGTTGGAGGACGGTACCTTTTCTCCAAGCTCTCTCTGTTGTCATCTGTGCGTCCACTGCTCTTCCCCCTTTCTAGACATCGGTCGATGCAAACCTGGACACACAAAAAGACCTCAGTTAAAACTAAGAGGGCTGCTAAAAACCAGCTGGGGTGATCTCAGTTTCTGTGATGTACCTCAGTGCCACAGTCGAAGAAAAGCACAAATTTGACGTTTGCTTGGCCGTCCATGACATGGTTCCATCCCCGAAGGTTGTCCTCGTTACGGGGAAAACCATCGATAAGGAAATAGCTCTTACCATCCTTTTGGTTTTCCATAGCCTAACAAGCAATTAAAAAAGTGACAATAATGAGAACTCATTGAAAGTGATGAGTAAAAAAAAAAAAAAAAAAAAAAAAAAACTTCTTGTTATGCAGATAAAATAAAAAGTATGTATAAAAACCCACAAAGCAGCTGTGAAAAGCTTCTGCACACTTTCTAAACAGACAGCAGATGTTCAAACAAGAACTAGACATGGAAAAATAAGCATCTAGCTGACTCTCACTCAGTTGGAACAATGTTCATCATTGTGCACCATCCCTGGAAATTAAACTAATAAACAAAATGTAGCAATGATTCATACGTCTAATTTCATAATGAAATTTCTTGTGCAAAAGTGAAAATGTGAAGACATTTTCTACTTAAAGGTTTGGAACAGAAAGAAATTCCACAAGGGACACATTCACCTAGCTCAAAACGCTAAATACCAGGTGATTTAAATGTTTAAAAAAGGTTTTAAAACATCACAACAGATAAACATACTGTAAAGACACTGAAAACACAAAAAGAGTAGGTGAGCATCCTTTCTAAAGCGCTCTAGGTGTTGGTTCTTAATGATTCACAGTAGCAGGATATATGGAAAGAGAAAAGGGTCAAACTGGGCAATTCAAAATGTCCTCTGACATCTTATAATCACTGACTCATGCATCAAACTCTCGGCCTGTAGGAGACAGTTTATAGTTCAAAAGATGGTACAGTGGTGCGTGACTGTTTGTGAATCCTTTATAATTTTATATACTTCTGCATAAATATGATCTAAAACATCATCAGAGTTTCACACAAGTCCTAAAAGTAGATAAAGAGAACACAGTTACACAAATGAGACAAAAATATAATAACTTGGTCATTTATTTATTGAGGAAAATGATCCAATATTACATCTATGTGAGTGGTAAAAGTATGTGAACCTTTGCGTTCAGTATCTGGTCTCATCCATCCACAAAACATTCTTCCAACAGTCTTCTGACTTGTCCACATGATCTTTAACAAACTGCAGATGAGCAGCCATGTTCTTTTTGGAGAGCAGTGGCTTCCTCCTTCAACCCTGCCGTGCACACCATTGTTGTTCAGTGTTCTCCTGATGGTGGACTCATGGACATCAACATTAATGTGAGAGAGACCTGCAGTTGTTAGAAGTTACCCTGGGGTCCTGTGTGACCTCACTGACTATTCCACACCTTGGACTGATCTTTGCTGGTCCACCACTCCTGGGGAGGGTAACAATGGTCTTGAATTTCCTCCATTTGTACACAATCTGTCTGACTGTGGATTGGTGGAGTCCAAACTATTTAGAGATGGTTTTGTAGCTTTTTCCATCCTCATGAGCATCAACAACTCTTTTTTTTTTCCTGATGTCCTCAAATCTCCTTTGTTCATGATCCACTCCCACAAACATGTTGTGAAGAGCAGACTGTGATAGATCCCTATTCTATTCAGGGTGCCCACTCACACCTGATCATCATCCCATTGATTGGAAATACTGTACCTGACTCTAATTTCACCTTCAAATTACCTGCTACCGGTAATTTTAAGAGGTTCACATACTTTTACCACTCATAAATATGTAATGGATAATTTTCCTCAATAAATAAATGACCAAGTATAATATGTTTGTTTCATTTGTGTGGGCAGCTGTAGCTGAGTGGTTAGAGCAGTCGTCCTCCAATGCAAGAGTTTGGGGGTTCGATTCCACCAGCAATCACATGCCAAAGTGTCTCTAGGCAAGACACTGAACCCCTCATTGCTTGATGCGTGCCCCATTGGTGTATGAATGTGATAAAGCACTAATTATTCTTTGTATAGATGTAGTAGAGTGCTGTATGAATGGGAAAATGAGGGTACAGATTGTAGTGTAGAGAGCTTTGAGTATCTTAAGATAGAAAAGTGCTATATCAGTATAGTCCATTTCATTTCTATGTTCTCTTAATCTACTTTTAGGACTTGTGTAAAAATGTGATGTTTTACATGCGGGATCAACAAAGCTCTATCTTATCTCTATTTATACAGAAATATAGAAAATTCTAAAGGGTACACAAACATTCAAGCACCATTGTAGAACCACACCTCTGGCCTGATGATTTTGCAGTATCAACTGATGTTGGTAAAATTTCACTTTGAGGGACTTGGCTAATTCAAATCTGGTTAAGTAAAGATTTTACCATTGTAAAGCTGAGGAGAAATCAAGCAGGGTATAATGGACAAACAATTCTAACAAATTCTACCAAATAACAAATCCTAACAATTTTGAATTAGCAACCTGTCATGACTTACAAAGGCAAAAATAATATTACAAATATCAAGATACATTTTCATGCATTGAAATTGTCAGCTGGCCCCACAAGTCCTAAGGGTCAAATCACACGATTTTTGTAGATGTCCTATAAAGTGAATCCTATATATATGTTTTTCTTATTCTTTGGGCTGCTATAGAAGATGGAAGCTGAGATGAGGATCAAGATGTGAAGTAGTAGGCTTTCTGATCTGTCAGGAAAACTAAGCAAATCCAATCCCTAGGCCACTGGCTCAACATAGGAATGTGGGTCCGTCCACTTTAATTGTGCTACCCTCCTGAATCCTCATCTTACTAAATTAAATTTCCCCATTTCCACTTATGAATTTCCTGAAGAGTTTAGTGTGACAACTCTAAATGCAATTCAAAGGCGCATGCATAAAAAAAACTACAGTGAGCTTAAAAGTACAGGCCTCAATGGTTAGACAAGTGAGAGCTTCAAAGTCAGAAGGACTACATGAGGCAGCCGGACAATAAATCAGAGACACTTCAAAGTAAGCTGTGGAGACAGCCATGTTAATTGCTAAATGGCAAAAAACAAGACAGACATTCAAATGCAACAAGAGGGATCATGGAATAATTTGAGACAATAGACAAAACAAATGCACGCTACCATGCTAAAACAAAATGAGCAAACAATATGCAGTCAAAACATGACCAATGGACAAACAGACTCAGCTGTTATTAGAAGGCAGCCAGTCAGGCCGACAGAAAAAGACAGACACTTTGAAATCTCCAAGTGAAAGACAAAGTAGGATACAGTAGTGGCTAGCAGCAGCCGAATGAGACTTCATTAGTGAGGTCAGTGCCCCGGGGTACTTAGTGTAACATTGGAGGCCTATGCACCCACCTCCTGGCCCTATGCAGGGATGGATATTGCATCTTTGCGATAACATCTCCCTACATAGGAGGGGGCCCCAGCATCACAGCATAAAGACCCCTGTTTTCGGCAAGTTTGAAATAAGGCTTTGTTCCCAAAAGGCCTTGGTCCCCTCCCCCACCACCTTCTCCTCCTACTCTTTCCTCCTGGGTGGGCCAGAGACTTTCCAAAAAACTGAGCAACTTGTGTCTGGGGATAGCCCCCTCAATCCCCCCACCCCCCACCCCATCCGTCTACTGCACAAACACACTCACACATGCACGCATGCAGGCACGTGCACAATAATGCACATATCTTCCACCGCTCTCAACCCCCAAATCCAGACAGTGGCGTCCGCTGGCTTTTGGCCACGTCTGTGTGGAGCTGTTGGTAAGAGAGATAGAGATCCTGGGCTTGTAGAGGGAACGGCTTTGGGAGGGGCCTTGGTGGGCTCATCTCACCCCAGGGAGAGTGGGGGGCCCACAGAGAGGGGTATGTGTGTGCCTGTGTGTGTACGAAGGCCTGAGGGGGCCTAGTCCTGGTCAAAGGTGCCTGGCTGCCTGGGCACTCCAGGGATATACAAAGACAGGCAACCTTTACATGGAGTCTCACTTTAGTACAGATGCCCTACACACTTACATACAGTTTACTGTAAAAGCTTCCCCCACTCATCAGTGTCGATACTCACAACACACAGTAACATTCATGAATCTGCACATAAATTTTATTGCAAACAAATATGCTTTCCACTAAGTGATAAAACACCACTACTCATTTCTGAATGCAAGAAAACAGCAGTATGTGATAATGTTCCTTTCCACTGTCGCCTTCATGCTTGCTCAAGATGAGAGTTCTGCGACGGAGTTAAATTCAAAGCAGTCTGCTCCTCAAATAAATAGTGTTAAATTATTATTTTTACATATGAATGTTTCTGTTCAGTGCCCTGAGACGACTTTTGTTGTGACTTGGTGCTATATAAATAAATTGAACTGAAATTGAATTGAATTCTTTATTTCTGACGAATAAAGAGTTGGCCAAGGTCTTACTGTAGGATGGACATTATAAATATCCCTGTCGTGATGCTGAGATGAGTTGCCAGGTAGGAAAGTTGTGCAAACCATCCATTTATACTCACATCAGCTGGTGGATTTATAGGACCCTTAAAAGAGATCAATCATTTTCCACTGCAGGACTCTTATCCACTCTCTCCTCACTTTCCTTTTTGACTCCACAGTCAGGGTGCATACGCAGCTGGGGGAGCTGGGTTATGCGTGCACATTTCACGTGCAGTGCAACTTTGTGCGTGCACATACATGTAACTGATTGCGTGTGCATGCATGCATGCATGCACATGGCAGTGTGTGCTTAGCAGCTCAGTCAACTACAAGCACACAGTGCTTTTTCATGTTCATAATCACTTGTTTTATAGTGGAATATTTAAGTCACGGGGCCTTGGCATGGCTACGGCTATAGTTAGAGAACAAAGGAAAGCGCTGGGGGTGTCAGGAGGGTGTGCCATGTCGGAGCAAAGGATAGAGTTTTTCAGTAAGTGTTGCACCCCACACTTCATGGAAAGCAAGGGGGGCTGGCCAGGCAGACGGAGCTAAATTCAACTCATTCCCGTATTAATGGGAGCTTATGTGCCATTCCATCTCACTGAGGAGGGCATTAGTCTAAGCCAGACAGCCAGGATAGACCTCAAAATATCCCTTCTCACTGGCTTTCTTTTTAGCTCTTGCATTTTGTATAATTTTCTCTTTTCTTGCTGAACTGTGAAAACAGTTAATGGGTGAACTTGTGTCATGCTGAGGATGAGTGTCCCAATCAGTCAACGTTCCATTTCAACTGTTGGCAACTCAGGCTTCTGTGCATATTTTGAAAGTGCTTTATGATCACTTAATTCTTTCATGTCATGCAGCACTTTTTTTTTCTTCACAATTTTATGAAACACATATTTCATGTTTAGCGTGAATACGGAGTTGACAATTAAGGGTTTCTTTTTACTGTCACACTGTTAATTCGCACTGTTGTATGTGCACAAAAGGTTGTGAAAGTATGCATTAAAGAGGGTGTATACTTGGTACTGACATGGTAGCACACTTCATGTTTGTTGTGTAAAGATCTGAGTAAAACAAATAGAAAGTAACTTGTTTTGCACAGCTGGTTGGCTGCATCAGACTGTGGTTTTTCATTGTGTTGGCAACGTACCTGGGGTCCTGGGTGGAGCATGGCAACATCTCCATCATATGGGGTCTGTGAGTCCCAGCATGGCTTAATCATGCTACATGCCTTGGTAATGATTGCCATTGACACAAGGTCATGGAAACAACCTTAGCTCAAAAATGGTAGAAGCATCATGCTAATGTAATAGGATCTTCTATGGCTTGTAGATGCATCCTGATGCAGTCCAATAAACTCATTCCATGTCACTGGGGCATGATGTGATCATGGAAGTGTCATTGTGGGAACTTGCTGGGTTTAGTGGAATGTGATGAGGGTGCAGGAGAGTGTCTCAGGTATGCAAAGAGCAGCACAGGAAGAAAAAACAATTTGGCAAATCATTGGCTTTACACTGATTTTTATTTGATGCAATCCAGTTTAATTCTAATAAATTATGTATTTTGTGGAAAGGATAGTGGAGTCAGTTTTAAATGGGCCTGGACTGGTGAAAACTAACAATAGCAAGCATGCAGAAAATGGAAATAACACTAGTATATTGATTTGTTCATATTTCTTGCTAAAATGTCTGAAACTGAAACAATCATTAACCTCCTAGGACCTGGCATCTACATATGCAAGAGTCCAGGTCTTGAGGTTAAGTTTATTGCTAAAACTAGTCTCTCTTTGAATGCAGCATCCATTTAGGAATTTACAAACTGGGAGGAGAGAAGTTGTATTTCCAGCTACTTTTATGACTAAACACCTGAAACCTCAAACTCAAATGTCATTTAAAGTAAATATCAATTCATGCATGTTCTGTTGGGGGAGTGTCAGTATCTTATTTGAACTGTATCAGTCTCTCTTTTGTAATGCTAAGATGAACTGCAACGTATTAGAAATTATAAAAGACAGGGCTTACATAAATTATTTCAAACTGGGTTCATCATGATTATTAGTTTTACCCAAGTTTGTTGTCTAAAAGCAGATTTCTATTTATGTAATCTGTCATGTAATTTGGACATTGTATACATGGGGATAAGACATTTAACAGACCAAAATAATATCATCATTAAAAAAAATACATAAAAAAGAAGAAATTTTGACTTTTTAGAATGCACTTTTTTATATATTTTTTTTAGATTTACCATTTTAATCCTCGTTCAAATCAAGACTTTAAAATGTACTTGACCAAAACTGAGAGATGATTTCATCATTGTTGGATTTGGATTAGTGAAAATTATAGATTGTTTGATGCAACTTTAAAACAGGGCTTCACATTTCCAGTGTTTCTGGTCTGTATAACTGCATAGTAATAATGCAGAGTATTAAACAACTCAGCAACTTAAAGCAAAGCTCTCTTGCTCATTGATCCTATTATAAACAAGAAGATGGAGAGTCAATGTAACATCCGTTACAATGCTGAATGTTGAAGAGAGGGTTGTACGAATTAAGACAAAATTATCCTTTCACAAACAAAAATTGACTCATTTTAAAGAAATTGTTACTGGAAGTATATTTCAAGTTTGAGAAGCTTAATTGAACATTTCAACTCTAAATTAGAATTTTATTGTTTTTGATTGGTTGAAAATTCAGATTTTTTTTTTTTTTTTTTTGCTTTAAATTCCATGCATTCTAAAGATGTTGCACAGGTTTGTGGTGTGTGCATGTGTGTAGATGTGTTTGAGTCAGTGTGCAGTGGTATGGAACGAGCTGAAGAGTTATTAGTTGGCAGGGATAATTGGACTCTATGTAGGTGGCATGACCCAGCTGTCTGCAGCAGGAAGGCCCAGAGCTGAGCGTGACCTTAACCGCTGACCTTACAAATGCAATACAGTGACCTCTGACCTTCCCCACATTAAAGAGACAGTGTTGTCTTTCTGCAGTCAGCCAGCAAATTGGAGCAAACGAGACCAAAAAAAAAAAAAAATCATCATCTTCTCTTGTCTGATCAGACTGCTACATCATCCTGGTGTGTTGTCAGAAAACTACTACAAGAAGCTTTTTAGGTTGACATTGTTTAATGGCAGGCACCTTTCTCAAATACATTTTCTGTCACTTCCTCTTAATGTCACACCTGCCATCAGTCTCCTTTGTAAAATTTGCATGTTCATTGACAGTAAAAAGGGTCCCAGTTACATCCAACAATAGAATGTAAAAGAAAAACAGTAATACGATTTAAGATGTGAACTAAGAAAAACATCAATACTAAGCACTAATAGCACAAAACAATAAACACAATATGCCAAACAGCAGCACGAACATGAGTCTGTAAGCAGATGAACACAAATGAACGCAGCAACATGAAACAGATCAGCAGCAACATGAAACAGATCTGCAGCAACATGAAACAGATCAGCAGCAACATGAAACAGATCAGCAGCAACATGAAACAGATCAGCAGCAACATGAAA
>JARVLU010000489.1:13456556-13467214 GCA_031762415.1 Simpsonichthys santanae
CCCCCCGTCCAGATGACCTGACTGAACATTTTTGGATTTTATACCTGGATTACTGAGCATGAACTTTTGGTGTTTTGAACCACTTTGGTATGACTGTCTTAGAAGAATTGACAGGGGAGAGGGTGAGCCCCGGAGGCTATCTTAGCACCAGCAAACTGTTTTTTATTTGTTTTTGTTTTTTCACTGTGGAGTATGCTGTTTTATAGAAATCAGTTTGTTTGGTGGCTCTTCAGATTGAAGAAGTCCTTTGGATGAAGGACGAAACGTTTTATAAAGCATCCATTTGGTGTTTTAGTTCTTCACTCGCTCTCATGCAAGGTGGACGCCTTTTCTTCCCTCTCCCGTCCTCTTCCTGTTTTTTGCTCTCTGTCTTGTGTATTGGAGCTCCTATTTACACCTCTTCCAAAATGGAAAACTACTGTCATGGATCTGGTCAGCTGGACTTTCAATGCAATTGATAAAATCTTTTCAACAAAGCGACAGGGTCCTGGAGAGCCCTCATGCCCTGCTGAGACGCATGCGGCAGCATACGTCAGGGATCCTTGGGGAGTTTGGGAGCTGATGTGCCTTTTCGTATCGTCTCAGGAGGACGCCAAATATGTTTATATAATTGGAATCATGACAGCAGGGTTTCTGCTTTTTGGCACCGGCGGATTCGTATGTTATCGGCTATTGAAGAAGACAGCAGTTTCAGCCATGGCAAAACTGCAGAGTCAGTATGAAGGTTTTGTTCATGCTTTGAAAACTCAAAATCAGCTGATTTATGAGCGACTTGCAAGAATCACAGGCCACCTGTGGCTTCTGGGACTCGCCAGCATGTTGAGGACGACTTGGAGGAGGCTTATAAGCACGGACCAGTGGAATGCTCCACAATCTGGCCATTTTGGATCGTAAGTACCAGCAGGACTCAAAGCTGATGAGAAAAAAAATAGTCTGTCTGAAAAAAAATCAACAATTATGACTTATCTGAATCTGACTCCCCCGTTTGGCTTTGAAGCAGGCTAATATTAAATTTCTCCAGGGGTATGTGTAAACTAAGGAAAAGCACTGTCTATCACAACTATCACAACACCCCCCACCCCTACCCCAAGAACTTCTGTGAATACTTATCAGAGCTGCACTGGCAGACACCAACATCTTATCAGGACTATGGCACTATCTGGAAGTGCTTCATGGACACATCTCACTGTCTTGTCGTCAAATGCATATGCAATGTGCTCATAAATTTGCTTGCTGGTAGAGTTTTTTTGATGTCTTAAATTGTATCCTGATAAGGACAAGATGTGAAATGTTCTATCCTCGTGGCCTTTTCCCCTTTTCTATCTAAAAGGTATTCTGAAGAAGGATAAGAGGCCACGCTCTCAGGAGCAGCAGCAATGTGCACTCCGCCCATCTTTTGGACGACTGTACAAACATAATCTCACTGCATTTCAGTACAATGATAATAAAACTTATTCTGATTCTGATTCTGGTGATGAAGCCAATATTCAACGTGAGGATGATCACGCCACAGTGACAGCTCAGTGGTATAATTCATCCAAGGATTAGAAGACAAGTTAAAATTTACAAGTCCAGCTTTGATTCTACAGCAACTAAGCTCTAATGGGATTGTTTGGGTTTAAGAAAAAAAATTCCATGACCATATTTTAGTCATTTCAGCGCTACAAGAAGCTACATAGCATTATTGAAAACGGTATGGTCACTCATGAAGTGTCAACACGTAGAAGCACAGTTTACATTTTCTCATTGTTTTAATTTCTTGGTTACAGAACAATCAATTTTAATTGTTTTCTTCCCTAACAACATCCTATTTCTCTTTGAGATGAAAGTGCTTTTGATTCAAGGTTCATCAGAACGTTTTCTCTCTGGTGGCGAAGAGCAGCATTTGATTTACAAGCAAGAGAAAGAGTGAGAACACAGAGGGAGAGGACACACCAGCCAAGACAACAGGGTGGTATCCTGTGCCCGGTTGTGTGAAAGAAATATCAAAGAATCAGAGCACGTGTGAAATTTAAAAAAGGCGAAGGAAATGGGTCATGTTTTGACATCACTAAGAAGACTTGATTTTAATCTCCAGTGCCCTTTCCATTGTTGTATCACCAGAACAAGATACTTTCTGAATGACTGAGCGTAAGCTTTTATATTACAGAGACTGACATTTAGGAAGGATCTAAAAACATACAAAAAGTGCTCAGCATCACTCAAGTCAACGCTATCTTTTATTCAAGGCCTTGAAGGAATATGTATTGGCTGCTGTGTTTTACACCAAATTTTAGACCAAGATC
This sequence comes from Simpsonichthys santanae, assembly GCA_031762415.1. NCBI lineage: Eukaryota > Metazoa > Chordata > Actinopteri > Cyprinodontiformes > Rivulidae > Simpsonichthys > Simpsonichthys santanae. Next base: position 13,458,842 of record JARVLU010000489.1, read on the forward strand.
GTTTTATGAAAACATAAAATACAAAGATTTTACACTGACAGTAACAGCTCTTTACAATCTGCCCCTCATGTACCCATTCATACAGCACTCTACTCGATCTACACCAAGACTAATCAGAGCTTTATCACATTCATACACTGATGGGACACACATCAGAGGCAATGAGGGGTTCAGTGTCTTGCCCAGGGACACTTCAGCATGAGACTGCTAGTGGAATCAAACAACCATCTCTCCCATTGGAGGATGACTGCTCTAACCACTCAGCCACAGCTGTCCCCAGTACTATTAGCTCAGTATCAGTCAAACTGACTAAATTAAAGTCTTCTTTTTGTCTTGGCTAATGATGTTTAGCTGTGATCGCCATCTTGAATTGTGATTATATAAAGGTAAGGTTGTGAGAAATTTGTCTATCAAGCAGCATTAATTCCAAAAAGGTAATAGCAAAATTATAAACAAACTTCATGTGCAATCTGTTGAAGCTTGAACTATGTGCAGTGGATCAGTCTCAGCTACTGCCACATAACATTTTATTTCAGTGTCTATTAAGAGACATTTTTAAAGATCAGTTAGCAGTGGTGGCCATCTTGAGTCAGGTTGACTCAAAACAGTAATCAGTTATAGAGGTTCATCAAAGGATTACTTTCTGCAAGTATCAATAACATCTATCAGCTAGTTCGTGAGATATTTTTGCTAACACTAACAAATAAACCCATCTGCAAGCCAGCACTCACTCTTACAGGGATGATGTTCACATTGATAGAGAGGAACACTGGTTTGAGAGAGGAGAGAAGGAAGTCGTGAAGATGTTGGTACCCGTTGTTAAGCAGGGACAGAGGCCTCCGTGTCCATCTGTCACTTTCTTGCAATGCTTTTATTTCTAGTATCACTCAGCCCTCTGTGAATAGCAAGTGGTCATCAGGGCACTAACGATCAGTCGTTAAGCTGATGGTCCTCATTTTGTATGTGAACAACTAGTTTTGGCTGTCACCAGATTCAACCTTGTTAGATCAACCTAAAATTGCAACACTTACACAGCAGTTTCAGCACACATCACTGTGGATCTCTATACATTACTGTGGAGCAGCTGTGGCTGAGTGGTTAGAGCAGTCGTCCTCCAATGAGAGATTTGAGGGTTCAATTCCACCAACGGTTACACGATGAAGTGTCCCTGGGCAAGACACTGAACTCCTCATTGCCTCCGATGTGTGTCCCATCAGTGTATGTACGGGTATGTGATTTAAAGCACTGATTAGTCTCTACAGATTCAGATTAGCTTTGTAGAGATGTAGTGTTGTATGAATGGGTAAATGAGGGCACAGGTTGTATTGTAAAGTGCTTTGAGTATCTTGACTAGATAGAAAGGCACTATACAAGTACAGTCTGTTTACCATTTACATTTTGTCACTGTTGCATCAGTAAAATCCTGAGTGCACCATTAGCTTAAACTGCAACAAATAGTTTAGTTAAAGTTGTGTTTGAAGGCGAAAACGCCTTTTTTGTGTAATGAAAAGCACATTCTATAAAGAGTGCATACTTAAGCAAGAACCGCAGACCATTTTAAGTGTTCCCTTCTAGCAAAACGCAAATAAAAAATGGTGACAATATCAAATTGTAGCTTCCTGTTTACCTGCAGGAGGCAGAGTGCAGGCCTTTGATTGGCTGGTGGCTGGAGGAGGCTTCTTCCTACGGGGAGGACTCCCACCAATGAGATCCGAGTGGTGGACCCTGGAGACTGTTGGAGACTGGGGGATGCTGGGGAGAGTTCGGGACTTGGCCAGTAGGGGTCTCTGCAGCTTCCTTTCCAGAGACCTGCATGATAGCGTACAAGGAAACGTGAAACAAAAGATTTATTTTACACACTGATGAGATTGAGAAAAAAAAAAAAAAACTACCTATCCAACCCAGTCCCAGCTCACATACAAACATGGATACTCACATAGAGCTCGGCATTAATGAGAAACAAGAGCAGCTCCACGGATCAATAGCAAATTACTTCCTCCTCAGCATAATCAGGCTAAGGGTGATTCAGATGACTGCAGGGATTGATTTATCATAGCAGTCGATACGGCACAATCTCCAGTGGAAATCAATTATCTCAATCAGGGGAATGACTTTACATTTGCCACAACACATAAGATGCTATTTATAGCAATCCTAATCTGGTTCAGGAGGCAAGTGAAGCTGATTTTTCTTCTTCACTTTAAGTAACATCCAAATCATACTCTGTTTTACTGAATGCTCAGAGGAAAAGCCTCAATATTTGTATCTAAAGACAGATAAAAGCTGAAAAACACTCCACAACCCAAACCCACAACTGTGAATCTTCACTGCTTTCAGCTTTGATCAGATTGTGAAACAAACACATTTCCAGACATCAAATCGTCTAGTAGCAAAGATGACATCTGATCACACAGCTGCATAAAAGATTAGCAAAATCATCATAAAAAACAAACTCAGGCAAGAAAAGCTGCAAGCTATGTGCTTCTGATGTGTTTTGATGTTTTTCTAGAAAGGTTTTAACCTCAAATTTTCACTGAGATTTATTTTAGAAAATGAACTCAGTGGAATTTACTAAATTAAAAAAAAGTTTTACTTTGATTATTTTATTATAACAGTAAACAAAATGTGACTTGCACATTTCAGCAGCATAGCTACAAAAACACTATGAGTTTATATTTTAAAAACACTGCATTGCTTCTTTTTGACATGCATTAAAATGTTTGTCGGGGTGATTGTTTTGTGCAAATGTTCTCAACCTTTTTAGACTGATTTGTGTTCATTTTACTTGTGGACCTGTTTCATCCTTCTATGTGCTTTGCTTTCCCATTTTTATACCACAATTTGCTATTACAGCATCCTAAGTACAAATCTACAATCTGTAGACTGAAAGTGCTAAAGCTAGCTTGTGCTGCCACTAATTATGCATGCAAATATCTAAAGATTTCCAAGTAAATAGCCATTCAAGGCAATAATAATGAGGATTGAACAGTTTATAAAGTAGTGTTCACTTGACCAAAGCAGACAAAAAAAAAAAACTTATTTTACTTTTGACTCAGTCACGATTACAATTTAGCAAATTACTGTATTATTTTTTAGAAAGGAAAACAACACATCATAGCTCTTCCTTTCTCTCCTATTATAGAGCAGGATGATTTGAAGGCTTAGTATAATTTTTCACAGGGGATCTATTAGGTAGACCAACAGCAGGCTCTAAGTCAGCACCTTCAGGTCTCTGGAGCACCGTAACAACCTCTGACCACTATCGGCTTTTAAACCACAACCTGAAATAAGAAGTGGTTGAATGTGAAGATGTGCAAATTTGACTTGGGACCAGAGAATCCCCGGATGTGATTCAAATCAAAAACACAACACACTGAAGGTGACTTATGTTTTTATGCTGACTATATACATAGAGGCAGCGCACACACACACACACGTTTGTCTTTCTATCTTTACAGGGACTTTGCAATGACTTTCATTCATTTTTCATTAATTTCTATAGCCTAACCCTGATCCTTACCAATGCACTTTTTTTATGGAATTCCATCCAAGCACATTCAAAAGCTTCAATATGTACCTAACAGAACAGCCAGGATTCTGATGAAGCAAAGGAAATATGACCACATCACCCCAATCCCTAAATCCCTCCACTGGCTTCCCAATTCACTCTGCGACTACAAGGTTTCCTTATTTACCCACCAATCCATTCACAGCATTCTTAAAGAACTGCTCACTGCTCGGACATCAACACGATCCCTCCGCTCCACAAATTCTTACCAGCTCTGCCCTCCCCAGACAAAACTGTGCACCATGGGTGACAGGGCCTTTTGCTCTGCTGCTCCTCATCTGTGGAACAACCTCTCAGACTATCTAAGGATACCAAAAGGTTTAAGATAGGACTGGAGACCTTCTTATGTGAAATATTTTACAGTGTGTAAATGTATTTTTAATCCTGTTTTTAGTTTTTTTTTTAGTTTTTTAGTTTATTGCTTTGTTCTCTGTTTTATATGGTAGCACTTTGAAATTGTAAAATGTAAAGTGGAGTACAAATTTAATACATTGTTATTATTATTATTACCCTAAAAGTAACCATTACCAGTACATACCTGATCTTAAACCCAATCCATCCTCAATTCACACTTTAGTCCTAAACCTAACCCCTAACCCATCAACAGCACTTCTTCTTATGGGGTCTGGGCTTTGGGCCCCATAAGGAGCAGTTGGTCCTAATAGCATAGTATAAGTTGGAAAAATGGGCTTTACAAAATAACATAGAAAGACACATACAAAAGCACACACACACACTCCTCGGAGTAGCTGTGAGAGCAAATAACTTTGATTGCACAGATAAACACTCATATGCGCAAATCCCATTGTTGGCCTCCCGCCTGCACATCACAATGACAAGACAAACAGGACTGAACAGTCGGCCCAGGCCACTCTGACAATTTGGGTTTCTCACATCCAACAAATCTGTTGCTAAGCAACATAGATAACAGAAAGAGAAGAGAAAAAGAGTACAGGAGAGGAAAAAAGGGAGAGGAAATAACAAAGGCGAGGAAATAAGGAAGGAGAGGAGTCGAGGGGCTGATTTGTTTACCGTAGTTTTCATCCTATAAGTCACTTTTTTTTTTTTTGCAAAATGTGCATGCCCTGCAACTTATATGCCAAAGTGACAAATTTATGATTTTTTTCCCCATATTTATAAACCAATTTTTGGCTGAGATATGACTGTATTCATTCATTCTGACCGAAAATATTGAACACTACCATTTTCAGCCACTAGATGACACTCAAGTAGTAAGGCATGCCGTTGTGTCATGTAATAGGTAAAAATGGCTATTAATGACACAATCGGCTTGCCACAGATGTCCCCTTCGATCTGCTTGCTTGGAGCAATAGTCAAATCAGCTTCCTTTCGCTGCGCCGCCCAGGCGAAATGCAGCTAATTTGACCATTGAAATGCATTTATTAAGTAAAAGTTCAACTGAGACACACCTTTACTATAAAGTCGAGCAAACAAATAATTGTTTTTAGATGGTTATTTTGTTAAAGTTCAAATAAATGAGCAGCGACTCATCGCTCTGCGAGTTCCTACCTCCACGGGCTTTTGAAATGCAACTGATTTTACCATTAAAGTGCATTTATTAAGCAAAAGTTAGACCGAGACACATCTTTACTATAATTTCGAGCAAACAAACAATTGTTTTTAAGTGTTAATCTTGTTAAATTCTTGTTCAAATCCTCCCATGCACGCTCATGTGGCCACTATTTGGCAGCCAATCGATTTTTGGCACACCTGCCCACATTTCCAGGTCCGGCCCACATATCCGGGTTGTCAGTGAGGATGAGTAACAAACATGACGCGTCAGCGGTGATGCATAATATATGCGACGTATACGGCAAAGTGACATATTTATGGATTTTTCCACTTTATTAGACATATGTATTTGGACTGATGTGACTTATGGGGGTGCGATGTACAGTGGAAAATAGGGTATTTATTTGTTTGCCTCCTAGTAGCAATCAGCACTGTAAATATCTTTGTCTTGAGTTGTAAGTATGAATGAACTCCATGTTTTCTGCTGCTGGAACAAACTGTTTTTCTTGTTCAGTGGAGCATTTGTGTCAGAATATGAAAACAAGGCAAGACGTGAATGAGATTTCCTAAGAGTGACAGACAGAAGGGTATAGCAAAATGATTCATCGGCTGATAGTGCTGGAGTGATGTGTGAAAACTCTGTGTGTTGATACAATAGCTGAAATGTCGGCAAATTACTTTGATCATGTTTTTTTTTTTTAACTTTTGTTCTTTCTTGTCCTTTCTTGTTTGACTCGGAGAACTTTTCACCATCCACAGCTGAAAACCAGTCGGATTATAACGCTTTTGTTCTTTGCTGGGTCTGTGTGTGCACGTGTTTGTGTGCCTGTGTCACAGTCTGTCATTTATTTTATTCCTTGTGTTTATCTTTTAGTTTTATTCCCTATGTGGTATTTCCCTGTCTTTTGAGACCTTTTTAGTTTTCTTGTGTTTCACTTGTCATTGGTTCATTCCTCCCCAGTGTTTTTCTCCTCATGTAGACAGCACCTGCTCCTCCTACTCTCACCTGATCCTCACGGTCACCCCAGGTGTCATTTCTCACTCGTAAGGGTCCATTTATTTTCAGTCTCGTCTTCAGTTCCTCATCCTTGCATTAAGCTGAAAGCCGTTCATGTTCGTTCCCTCTGTGTATTCCAGTGTATATTGCCTTCGTGAGTATTTTGCTGCCTCGTCAGCTTTTGATTTTGTGTGAATAAATGTGTTTTCTTATTTTACTTGCTGAGTTTCATTGAGTGTCTTTTTGCACCCTGGGTTCAACACACAGCAAATACGACAGCCTGTCTGTTAGCAAAATATCTCATAAACCACCAAACAAATTTTAATGAACCTCTCAGACAGCAATCATTAGGCGTAAATCTACAACTCATTACTTTTTGGAGTCGACCCAATTCAAGATGGCTGCCACAGCTTGGCACACAATTGGCCAATTAAGAAGAATTGAGCCAAAATGTAATGCAGTGTAGGCTGAGTGTGACATTTTCTGATATCTCATGAGATTTCACATAATTATTTTCAGGGCTTGACAAAATGGCAACCCCGCTGTCATGTCTCAACATAAGATGATTTTAGCCTAAAATGCCAGCATGGAATATGCTTTTATTCAAGAATTGCTATAGGTTTGTTCTAAAACATTTCTGTTTTCAGTCTTGCCATCCCTGCTGGCTAAAATATGTTGTTCTCCCACATTCAAAGGATTACATTTTACTGCGAGGCATGTTTGTATTATTGACCCATTTTTAAGTTAAAAATAACTCCAGCAACCTTCTTATGTTAACGATGTTGAGTCCACACATTTATTAAAGCTGAAACATTAATGTTGGAGAACAGATTCCAGGACTGCCCATAACTCAAGTTGTTGTTTAGGTTGACACCCCATCATTTAAACCTGAGAACAAAGAAAGGCGCTTGCAGCAGTTTGATTAATGGTGTTGAGTTTTGCAGCCAGTTGTTAAGAACAAACTCTAACACCCCCAGGTGTCGGTCCTGCACACATTCCCGCAGAACTATATGAAGCAGAAAGCTGCAGGTGAACAAGCTACACTTATTTCGGCTTTAACGCAAACTAAAACACTACATAAAAGCAATATTTTGACATTTTGATGTGATGTTTTGTGGAAATGAACAATACAATCTTACCAGTTTGGAATAATCTCAGTTTGGAGGTATAGACTCTATTACTCCCCAGATTAATGAGCTAATATCTTAAAACAGTTCCAGTCGCTAAAATGTCATTGTCATTTATGTAAAGCCATTTTATAAACTGTTACACAGCTGTCAAATATACATTACATAACTGTTTAAATCCAATTCTAGGTCTTTTTCAAGCCAAAAGAGCAGCAGCAGGTCACTGTAGTGTTTCCTATTCAGTCTGAGGCACTTCCAGCAAGATTTTTATATTTTTACAGGAAAAACCAGTGTTAAGGTTTATAAAATATTGTTGACTTAATGTATATCGCATACTATCTAATAATGGCTAGTGTTCCAACCATCACTATTATTATCTAGACACAGAAATGTAACACGGAAGTTGATACATAAACTGGCTGCAGTGTAGGTTTAGGTTTCAAGTTCAAGTCAACTTTACTGTCATTTCCATCACACGTGGTACATGAGGTGGAACGAAATTATGTACACAGTTATACCCAAAAATAGCAAAATATAAAGTATAAAAAGAAACAGTAAATAAGGATCTAAGATATAAACTAAGATACGCTAAACAAACGTCAAATGATATGTTAAAAGATCTAAGATATTTGCTAAATACTAATAATGTAAAACAATACAGCGTAACAGCAACACGAACATGAGTCTGTGGTGAGCAGATGCAGGGAACTGAGAAGGGGCTTGCATCTCTTCATCACAAAAATACAACATGGAGCACCAATAAACTGGCTTCAGTTTTAAATAGTGAGAGGAAGCAGATACATTTTGTCCATCTTTTAGATGTTGACAATTCAGGCTAGCCGTTAGCTCACCATTCCTTCTTATAAGCTTGTTAAGAGTTAACAGGTAAGATGTGAACTTTTAATCTTCTGCCACACATTAATATTTAATGTAATAATCTAATGAACTACAGAAAAACTAAATTCAGTTACACAGCATATAATTATTGCTCCTTATTTCTTATCCAAATATCTTCACTATTTTCAAATTCAAATTCAAATGCAATTCAAATTCAGGCGGATAGATGCAGCATCGGCAGTGAAGCGGGCGCTGTACCGGTCTGTCGTGGTGAAGAGAGAGCTGAGTCAAAAGGCAAAGCTCTCAATTTA
>JARVLU010000489.1:13486258-13501286 GCA_031762415.1 Simpsonichthys santanae
TCATTTAATATAAGTTAAAGTGCTATGCATATCATATGTCTGTTACTGAATATATGTCACCAGCTCTTACAGCTGTTACACAATTTTTGTAGCAAATAAGCCTAAACAAGAGGGCTACGTTCTGACTAAGGAAAGTATATAAAAATATCGGTATCGGTCAAATAAGTTTTAATGTACAGTATTGGCATATCGGCCAAAAGTCCAATATCGTGCATCCCTAATAACTTCAGCCATAATGTACTTATGTGGCAAGACTAAGATGTTTCAGCCTTTTTTTTTTTCAATCAGCTTAAAACCAGAAATAAGACAAGAAAAATCCACGATATATTCAGCAAGCTGGCAAAACTTTGGAAAAGGATAAAGAAATTCAGTGATTTCTAACACTGTTAAAACTTACAGTTCCGAGAGAAACAGCTCCACTTTCTTTTTGTTCAGTTCATTTTAGTCTGTTAATTTAGTGGCTCAGTCCCACACAGAGACTAAATATGTCCACTGCTGTTTTTGTTTTTGAACCCACATAAAAAAAAAAATTAAAAAAAACTCAGGCTGCGTCACACACTTGTCCTGTTTTGATGAACACTGACCACTGAGTCAGTTTGTGCTCATGTCCAACATATTGCTGACTCTGTGATTCATTTTGTCGCAGTTCAGTGAGTGTCACTCCTCATGGCCATCATTATCTGGGAGGTGATTCGGCTGATGCTGCTGCCTGTCTCTGTTTTTGTACAAGTGGAATCCATAATGTGACACAAGTGCTCCTCCAAAGGTTGTCGCCACATGAAAACACAATCAGCGTCACTCGGATTGGAAGCGTGGCCTTATCTGATGCTACTTATAAACGCAGAGGCACACATCAAAACATACACAAGATTGCATTTGCATGTGCGAGCGAATGTTTCCTGAAGGTTTTAATGGTGTACAAAGAGCATGTTTGTCTGAGAAAAGAAGACATTCTAGCTCTGCCTTGGAGAATCAAATGCAGTCACTCACACGGGAAAGCAAGAGTACTTAAATGCTCAACCAATCCCAGAGAGGAAGCAATAATCTGTGTTCTCAGTCCAAATGCGTGCCTCATACGTCCACTCAACACGACCGCCGAGGGATGAGTGCAACATAAACAGGCACCTCGGAGTGAACAGTTGCGACAAAGATCACATAAATAAACATGCCAAGTACAACAAGCCTGCTGATCTGACGCCGAAGCCGTCGGGAATACAAAATTCAAACATGTCGCTTGTCAAAACAGCCTAAATTATTTTCTTTAAAAGCATTCACTTTGTCACTGGCGTGTCTTTTATTTCAGATGGAGGGAAAACGAGGTGTAATCAGGTGCTGAATCACCCATAAATCACCCATATCTTCAAACGTCTGCAACACGAATGAAGCACATATTAGACTTGTTTGTGCAGTTCTGCTTCTTAGCATTGTGATGCTAAGCACAGTGTGCATTAGCATTCTTATGATGAAATCCACCGAGATGTGACTGTGCTCAAAAATGCTTTGTGAACGATGTGGAGCTTCTACAACACCTATTATAAGGTCAATATCTGTCAAATTGGCTGAGTTATAGCCATGTTTGTGTTGGCTATGAACTGTGGTAGAGGTAATCTGCAAATAATTAGTTTCAATAAAATCTGCCCAATGGTTCAGAAGATATTTCACTAAAAGACGAACAGAGTTGACTAACAGTTATTATCAGAGTTTTAAGTAGAGATTGTTCACAATGGGAAGAGCTCAGAGTAGATGTTGTGAATGACTCTCTCCTACTCAAATGCTTGTATCTGTAAAACTGGTTAAGTTATAGCCATTTTTGTGTTGGCTATCAATTAGCTGTGGTGGCCACCTTAAATTTGGGTGACCCCAAATGTCAACGAGTTGTAGACTTACATTTTTTAACTACTTTCTGAAAATGCCATTAAATCGCTCCGGTGGTTCATATGTTACAGATACACAGGGTTTATGCCACAAGTTGCCAAAGTTTTAATCAAACCCATAGCACATAGTTAGTATGTTAGAGATAATGCTCAACCAATAACGCATCAAGTGTTTGCTTAATACTGTACTTGTAAAAATTAACTAACTTATGGGCATTTTTGTGTTTTCAATGTTCAGTTGACTGCGGTGGCCACCTTAAACTAAAGAAAAACATCCTCATCATCAAATGTGCTCTTACAAATAGTCCAAAAAATGCAGCTTTTTTAAGGGGAAAAAAGATACCTTTGAAAAATATAGTGCATACAATAAAAAGGAAAATAATCCAGCTGTTGTCATAATTAAATCCATGTGAGGCACAACGAATCTAAAGAATAATGTGAATCCAACTCTTTTTGTTTTATACTCATGGTTGTGTCGCCCTCTATTGGCTGATATCCACAGTGTTGTTTACTAAAAATAAAAATAAAAACATCCTCATCAATATGCCTGACTAACTTATCAGGGTTGCTGCAATAGAACAGTCATTAACATAAACTAAGGGTCAAACAATTACTAAAGCAGCTTTGTTGGATTTCTTTCTAGAAATACACCAACTCCATTCAATTATTTATGACAAATATAAAGCAACACGAGTGTTTGAGTGGGAAAAGTCATTACTGTATATTGACTTCCTTTGAATATGTGTGCCTACGTCAATGCATATAGTTGCATTTATAAAATCATTTTCCTGTTGCAGTGACTCATCAGTGTGTCACGGGCCCTAGCAGAGAGCAAAGTGGCCCTTGTTAGGAGCCTCCCTACAGTTTGGCACAATGCAGCAGGTCATTGACGCAATAGAATAGGAGGAAAAGATTAGCCCTATCGGTGCCAGAAAGGATGATTCACCAATCACTCATGTGTTACAGTCAGTCGGAAACACGAGGAGGAGGAGTAGGGGCGGCCATGATGCACTTAATAACTGAATGTTTTCACTTGACAGGTCGTGGCGCAGCAGGTAGGAGGGAAATCATAGGCATGAGTCCCTTTCTAGGTGTGAATTATGCATGCCTCTTCCACACTGGTGAAAGACTGGTATAATGAAATGCCAAAAACTACTTTGTATATGTGATGCGCACCCAGTCAGATGCACTGTAACATTCAAAAGAAGCCCAATGCTTTTTGTGTGTGTGTGCACAGAGAGCACAGAGACCTGTCTCAGATATCTGCAGATAGTGCTGAGGGGGAGAGAACGTGCAAGAGAGTCAAGTAGATGCAACTCCCGTGGCTCTTATCACTTCTCATGCCCAGCTGCACACCACGGACAAAAGAGTCTGAAAAGGAAGCAACTATGTGGCGAAAGAAGCAGTGTGCACTACTGGGTAATAACTTTAAACCACTTCTTATTTCTTCATATACTACTTTTTTTGTGAAGCGGTTTTGATCAGTCATTCTGCAAACTCTTTCCAAGGCTTTTCTGAGACGAGAAGGACAAAAGACCAAAGAACTACAGCATATCAACTTCGTCTGAAAGTTGTATATTTAAGGAAATTAGCAATACAAAATCCAGCAAAGATTTGAGAGAAGCATCATCCTTCAGCTGCTCAGCTACTGTATGTCACATTTTAGGCTAATAGCTCCTTGGAAATCACATTACTAGTGATTTTTGTTTAATGACCATGTGTTTTCAATGGTATTTTTTCATGATTCAATCCCCCCAAAAAGGAAAAAAATTGTGTAATTGTGACAGGCTGCTGGTAACAAAGCTGTCTGTTATGTGTTGGCATGGCACTGGATCATCCCTTGAGCTAGGAAGCTTCTTCAACAGTTGAAGGTGCTCATTGTAAACTATGAAGTCAAACATAAAAAAGGTTATCTTGAGATTTATAAAATAGTTCAGTTAACTCCAGAAGTGCTCCAGATATTTTAAAATGCAATTATGAAATGTAGGTATGCATTCAAGGTAAACAAAGCATACTTTATTCAACAAACCTGAGCATAAATATGTGTGAATACTGTACAAGAGAATAGTCAGACTTTTCCATCCCAAACAACTCTTTCATGAATGTCACCACTGCTGACCTATTTACAGTCACTTCACCACTTGCTCTTGTCAAGGGCGGACGCCTTCCCCTCCTCTCCCTCCTATGCTTTGCTTTTGCTCTGTCCTGTCTGTGAAACTGTTTCTGAGCCTCTCTCTATATATCTTCCGAACCGTAATTTTTGCTATGGATCTGGTCAGCTGGTCTCTCAATGCAATTGATAAAATTTTCTCGACGAGAAGACAAGCTTAAGGTGAGCCGACTTGCCCTGATGACACGCACACAGCTGGATATGTCACTGAGTCCTGGGGCGAGAGGAATGCAATGCGTGTATCTCTGCTGTCCATTGAGGGTGTTGTAGATATAATTGAATTTATGATAACAGGTTTCCTGCTTTTTAGAATTGGCTGGTTCCTTTTTAATCAACAAACAAGGAAGTTGTTGGCAGCAAATGTTGCCCTGGTCAGGCTACCTGCCTTATGTGATGGTTTGCTCCATGCCTCGAGCTCACCGACTCAATTTCTTTGCAAACTCTAGGGTTCGCTAGCAGGATGGATCAGATCTTGGGGAATACTCTCAGGACGGACCAGCAGTGTATCCACTTAATTAGGATGTTTCAAGATCTCTGTGAGGACCAGCAAAGACTCAAGGCAGACATAAATCTGTGAAGTTCTGCCTGTCTCCAGAACAAATGTTGTTTATCTGAATTAAGCTCCCTGGCTGGCCTTGACAGGCCACCTTGTCTCAATTTGCCTGGAGGCCCTGTAAATTTGATGCTCTGCCCCCTCCCCTCCCAGTGAGGGGACCTATCAGAGGGACCTGGCTGAATAAACACTGTCATCATTTCGAGACTCTTGGATTCTCTCTTGCGCTGTCCTAGGTCGACCTTGGCATCCTCGAGAGCGTTTACGGATCTCACCAGCGTGAGCTGGCTGATTATACCATTCTTATCAGAACTCCTACATTGCCTCTTGAGTGTCCTTGGACACACTCACCACCCTTGTTGTCTCCCCTCCCTGCGGAATGTCTGCATCACTATGTGCTTATGTGCAGGGTGTTTTTTTTTTCTCAATTGCAGACTATCTTTCCTCAGCCAAGGAATGACAGTCTGTTAGGACTCTGCTCCCACCCCAATCCTATACATTGTCACTTTCATTACTTGCTGTCTGTCTAAACAGGTCTCACTTGTAAATGAGTAGAGGATAAAAGTGATTTATCTGTATACAGAAAGGCTGAATGAATGAAAAAAGCTGTTTCCATAGGTAAACTAATGCACAAGTGGCAGTCGTGCAGACATTTAGCTTGGGAAAACCAATTGTGTGATTTCATTTCTTAAATCTTTATTTAATTTTTACCGTTCTTCACAATGTAGTAAGACGTGTTTTTAAGCAGCTAAATAACCATAAAACGTTAATCTTATATCAAGTTTTGGAGCTAAATGAGTATAAAAGCAGACTATGCACAAAAATAAAATAATTTTCATAAAGCCTGACAACGGTTGGCCTTAAAAGACTTTACTGAAGACTTTAAAGTCTATGAGAAGGGATGCTAGAAGCAAAAAGTACAAAAGGAAAGTTTGCACAATACTTGTGCACAGTATTGACAGTACTAACAGGAGTGTGTTATATCCTCCGTAGTGTGTGTTTTAAATCACTTTTTTTTTTTTTTTACTATAATGTGATTTTATGATGACCTGTTTAGATTACAATTAAAAAAAAGAGTATTTTGGCTAAGTTTGTCAAAATGTACTGTATGTGTAGGGTTCCTTTCAAATCAACTAAACAAACAGCATTGTGCCCAAAAAAAAAACCAAACCTTAAGAAATGTGAGTCAGTGTTAGATAAAGTTCAAAAATATGGATCTTTAGCAAAGATTTAAAAGCCTCAACAGTCTCAGTGAAGCATAAAAACGGTGAAATAATCCACAGTTTTGGAGCCTTTGTATTTCAGTTGGATCTGGGGACATCTGAGACTGGTTGACCAGAGTGCTCTTACTGGAGTGTAGATGTTATGAAGATTAAATAAATGGGAAGGGCCAGACCTTTTAAAACTTTAAAAGCAAACAGTAAAGATCTTAAAATCAACTTGTAAGTGGACAGGACGTGAATGGAGAGAAGCCAGGACTGGCGTTATGTGTTTGCGTTTTTCACTACTTGTTAAAAAAGATGAGCTGCTGCGTTCAAGACAGTCTGTAAGTGCTGCAGAGATGATTTATCCAAGCCAACATACAAACCTTCAATGGTCCAACCAAGAGGTATAATAAGCATGAATCACATTTTCAAGGTCTTTAGTTGGAGGATATGATTTCAAATTGGCAATGAGTCTTAGTTGTAAATAAAATGACATTTCAACTATATTTATGTGTTTGTTTGAGTTAAAAGCAGTAACCAAAGTACCGGTAACACCCAGGTTCCAGACAAAACCTTTTGTTGTTGTTGTTTACAAATACAAGTTAAACTACTGTGTAAAAAACAAAAAGGGCAAATGTCTCTTATGAAGCATACAAAACAAGTCCTCGAGTTTTATATTTGTGACCTTTCAGTAGATAAACACATTTCTCTGGCCTCTGCCATGCGTACAGCTGAAGCGTGGGCAACAACAGGTCCAGGAAGCCCCAAAATAGAGACGGGAAATTCATTTAGTGAGCACAATAAAACATGTATCAAACAGCTGTTTAAAAAGCGGCAAATAAAGACATTGCATCTCTTACTCTAAGAGCTGCTCCATTCCAGCACACCGGGGCTCCGGTGGTTCCCCAGGTTTAGGTTGGTGGGTCTACTTTTGTGTAGAATCTCTTTTCCTTACCTGGAAACAAAGGCACAGATGTTGGGAATAGGGATATGTGGTGCAATATCATGAAGTCATCTTGCTTAACTTTAATTTATTTTTTTCAATTTGTTTGAGTTTTGCATTCAATAATGACAGTTGTCCTGTTAATTATAATTCTTCCATTACAACCCCTTCCTTTATCCGGACATGGGACCGGCAAAAGTGACCAAAAAGGGACACTCAGTTATTTTACTACAGTGGTTTGCTTTAGACGTAAAGTTTTACGTTTACATACGGCAGCTTCACACATGCACGTTATTTACAGTCTGGATGTTGAGGTGTGAACATCTCTAACTGCATCTGGGAGTGCTTTGGGACGAAGAATCGGCCTATGGCAATGCCGGTTGCCCATTGAGAAGAGGAAGAACAAAACATGCTTTCAAGTCAGTCTCTATAGCTGTCCAGTAGCAATCAGAAAAAGTTTACTAGATTTGTCGCCTATCATTGGTTTTTGAAAGAGTCTCTAGAGGGGTCTGGTAGCTAAATATGGTGAAACATTGCTCAAAAGTCTCTGGTCAAATTTAAGATTTCTTCTTTCAGTAAAAAAATTCCCAGACTTTCTGCTCATGAACACAAGAACCCTCTTGTGGTGCAACTTAGTGTTACACAAGAAGTAAAGAACATGGATTTTTTTTTTTTTTTTTTGCATACAATTGTTAGATGTCTGATATTAAAAAAAACAAGCACAGCATAAACCAGGTGTACCAGTTGTGTTGTTACTGTTCCTTTGCTGTACAGTTATGTTCTGCCTGTATTTCTAAATCAAGTAAGTTCATGATTAATTGAAAGTTACACAATGCTGCTATTGCCAAAGTATTTGTGCTGTCATTTAACTAATGAAAAAAATAGTATTAGATGTGTCTAGCCTATTGGAAAAAAATCATCTTATGCATATATTACTATTATTGCAAGAAAACAAGCCACATTTTTATGGTGCATTCACAGACCGGAAAATAATTACCGGTACATTTTTAAGTTCCAGTTAGATCAGTCAAGTTTTTATTCAGTCAAAGCTAGTATATAATTCATTAATTGGTGCATTCCTAATATAATGTTTAATTTTTAATGAGATATGAAAAAATGTAGAAGAAACAAGAAAAAAAATGCAAATGAAAGCTTCTTAACTGCTGCATGGTGAACTCATTCACCAGCTCTGGAAGATTTTCCTCAATCAGAGCTCACACACTTTCTGCGCTGACCCATTTCTCACTTGAGGAAACGATGCCATGAATCTAATTAATAATATCCATGTTAATGTGAGGTAATTCTTCAGAGCCTCAGCACCTGGGTAAACTATGTGCGGGTGGTAACAACTCTCTCCCTCTGAGTCAGCATGCTAATTAGGCAGAACATCTGGAAAATACGCAGCTGAGATGAACCGACTCGACTCTCTTGAGTCAGTGCTTTGGGGAAGGTGAACCCCAGGTAAATTTGGGATGTGCGTATCTCCCTTTGCCAAGATTTGCTTCAGTCAAAACTTTTGATTACCAACTTGAAAGAAAATCCTGGCAAAGGCAGCAGATGTTAACAGTGAGTGCTGCATTCAGCTGCAAGGTCAATCAATGCAAATTAACTTATCCGGCATGCTCCTACATAGACCCTAGCTGATGCACCTGAGGGGCATCCGGAACGCACAGCTTATGTCACACCACTAGTTTGTTGGTGCACTGCAGAAACATGATGCGTAGTTTAAAAACAGCTCTGCTCAATGATTTTAAGCTTTTAGAGTTGCTTAGAATGTTGTTTTGTATGGTCAAAAATGTGGGTTCCTTTAGATTTTTAATCTTATGACTAAAACTGCAACATTTCTACGGGAATATTGCACTAACTGTGGTTTAAATACTGTCTCCTTTCAGCAAAAAAGACAGAAAAATTAAAAAGAAAAATAAACAAGATGTGTATGTATATATGTACTGTATATATATATATACTGTATCTGTATTCTACTTTTTGTAAAAAGTTGTGTGTTTAGCTGTTTGACCACTTTGAGACCATCTCATTGTTTTGTTGAAGCAGCTAATGTGCAGCATGAAGTTATCTGGTTCATTTTATGATGTTGTCCCCCGCGTCAACTTCTAAGGGAGGTTTTCCTATTCTGGGCCCCCCTATTCTCTCTATTGTGAATAGCAGTTTAACCTCAGGTGTGGTGCCAAAAAGGTTTAAACACCCTGCTGTGCAACCTCTGCTGAAAATAATCTTGTCTTGGACCCGACAGTGGTGTCAAACTTTAGGTCTGTCTCTAGACACCCATTAGTTTGAAAATTACTGTAAAAAAAATGTTGATTCCTTGTTAGAATGTTTCCTGGAAGATCACTCTTATTTTAGAGGTGTTTCAATCAGGCTTTAAATGTCACCACAGAACTGGGTCCACTCTACTGAGGGTTTTAATGATATCTTCTTAGCCACGGATGCTGGTGATTCTGTGCCGCTTGTCCTATTGGACCTTACATCTGCATTTGTGTATGCTATATGTTGTCATCATTGTATGTTCCCATACAAGACTAAATTGGTTCTCTGCATGTAGCCCATCACACATGGGATACACCCAGGTGGAGCAGGTGGCTAATGAGCGTTGGCTGGGAATTGAACCACAACTTTCTGGTCCCAGGCTAGCTGCCCTATACCCCATCTCGGCCCCCTGATTTGACACCACTGACCATGAGATCCTTATTTCCAGGCTGGAGCAATGGGTGGACATCACAGGGTCAGCCCTAAAATGGTTTAGGTCCTACCTCTCAGATAGAACTTTTTGTGTCTACATCAAGGATTTTATTTCAACATCCACAGATCTTTGGTGGAGGGTACCGCAGGGCTCCATTCTTGGACATCTTCTCTTTTTTTATTATCTATTCTATTATCTCGTTTCTAATCTTGGAGTGAAAATGGACCCTTCCATGAAGCTAAACTGTCATGTAAACATGGTGATTAAATCCCGTTTTGTTTTTGTATTTTTTAGTTGAGGCGCTTGTACCTTTGAGACAGTTATAAATGCTTTCATAACATCCAGACTTGATTACTGCACTGCGCTTCTTTTTTTTCTTTTTTTTTTTTTTTTCACTGCGCTTCTGATGTAATCAGTCAGACCTCTATTGCACATTTTCAACTGGTTCAAAATGCTGTAGCCCGAATTGTAACCAGTACAGGCAAAAGAGAGCACATTTATCTAGTTTTGGCTTCCCTTTACTGGCTCCCAGTGCACTTCTGAATTCATTTCAAAATTATTTTGTATGTTTTTAGATCTCTTAATAGTTCTGCCCCCTCTTATCTCGCGGATCTGCTGATGCCATATGTCCAACTTTGAGGTCAGCAGACCAGTTGCCTTTATTGGTTCCACGCACACGATACAAGTTCAGAGGTGACAGTGTCTTCTCTGTTGCAGGTCCAAAACTGTGGAATGAGTTACCATTTCATGTCCTGCAGGCTCCCTCTCTCACGTTTGTTTAAGTCTCATTTAAAAACACACTTTTGTTCCCTGGCTTTTATTGATCAGTGTGAGTCGATTTGAACTTCACTGTGTTTTTATTATTTTAGTCATTCTCATATTGACCTCTGTGGATTTATGTATGTTATCTTTGCTTGTTGTTTTGTTGTACAGTACTTTAGTCGGCCTTGTTGCTGTTTTTAAGTGCTTTATTAAAAAAAAGTGGTATGTATGGTATATATTACTGACTTTCTTGCATCGGTTGACTATTGTTTTCTGATTTCTCCAAATTTTTTTCACAAAATGCTTGGTTTTTGAGCTACTCTCAAACCAGGGTGTTCTTTATTAAATGATTTTAAAAAGACAAGTAGCAACAGTTTCATACATTCTTTGTGTGTAATTTGCACCATCATATATAGCAGCACCAGATCTATTTTTATTTCCATGTACCACTCATCCACACCCACCACTTTCCCTCCATCTACTTATGCATGACAATCCATGCTGTAACTTGGAGCCGCAACCAGCCACTGCCTGTCCGACCCATCAAACATGCATAAGAAACAGATGTATCTTTGATGTAAGTTTGCTCACGTTGCTCTATGTACATGAGTGTGTGAATGAGTGTGTGTATAGATTTTATGTGTCTTGTTAAGTTTGCTTCCAGCGCCCGCGGCTGAACGCCAGGCTGGAGAGATGCAGCTGCATGCCCCGGCACAAAAGCAAGTGTGGGGTGTGTGTGTGTGTTTGTTTGTGAGAGAGAGAAAGATGGGAGGGTGTCAAAAATTCAAAGACAAATGATCAGTGCAGCGCCAGAAGTTTCCTCCTACAAATTGTGTTTCATTCTATAATCAAGACGAGCAGTAACACCTCTATGATTGTTAGTTACAGCTGATGCTTTATATGAAGAGTGATGCTGGTTTTAAGCTATTTTCCCATTGTTGTTGTTTTAAATAAACGAGAAATGGTTTGCCTTCTGACATGACACAAAACTTTACTGTAGGATTTGCTTTGAGTGTTTTGCTAACTTCTTAATTTTGATTAACTTTCTCGCACATTTTTTAATTCATTATCAGCATTTCGGTTTGAGTCTTCAAAGTGTTTATTATAAAACTATGTGATCCCTCATCTATTAATAAACAACATTGATTCCCTTTATTGTACCAGCATTATAATGAAATATGAACTACGGATCTGAAGGATTATCTCTTTAATTCTCATATGTATGGGTTTTAGATGAATTATCAAAACAACACAAAACTGTATTGCATTAAAAACGTGTCAGGCGTGTTTTCACCACAAAGCCATGGCTGTTGTGGTCAAAGATTAATAATAATGTAATGCTCTAAGACATTATTATGAGATGCCAAGCTCAGCGTATGTGTTGTTAATGATGCTCAGCTACTCCCATGACAAATGTTAGCTCAACAATATATTTTGATTTGATGGAGGCATATCCATTTTTTGTTGGCAAATGTCAGTTATACATCCATCCATTTGTTATCTTTACCTGCTTCTTCCTTTTTGGGTCACCGGGGTCACTGGTGCCCATGCCCAGTAGTCTCTGTGCGAAAGGCAGGGGACACCCTGGACAGATCGCAAGTCCATCACAGGGACACATAGAGACAAATGAGACAAACAACCATTCACTCTCTCACACATAGGGACAATTTAGAGTTACCAATTTAGACTAACATGCATGTTTTTGGTCTGTGGGAGGAAGCCGGAGTACCTGTATAAAACCCAGACAAGCACGGAGAGAACATGCAAACTCCACCCGGAATGGTCCCCTGGCCAGGATTCTAACTGGCAACCTTCTTGCTGAGATGCAGAAGCTCTACCAACTGCACCACCTGTTCTACAAATATCAGGTAGCTAGCTATCTTGAATTTAACTGATACCAAAAGTGTTAATTAAATACATAGATGTAAATCCAGGGAATTATTTTAGAGTTTCATTAAAACCCATCCCATGGTTTATGAGACATTTTACTAACAGACTAACAATATTGACTCCAACAGTGCTCCAGTTTTAAACAGAGACCTTGCATATTGTGTAGCACCTGGAGCACTTATTGCAATGGACTCTCAACTACAACCAAGCCAAGTCTTCGAATGATATTTGTAAAGCTGGATGGATTTTTTTGTGTGTGTTCTACGTTCAGATGGCTGTAACAACTATCTTCAATTGAGAAAGCTCCTACCGGTATATGTCATCAGTTGCAGATGTGCAACCAATTAATAGTTCCTGAAAGTTTAATTAAAACTTGTTCAATGGCCCACAAGATATTTTGCTAACAGTTAGCCTGACTAAACATAGTAAATGACAAGTATTTTGGCCACCCAGAGGTTAAACTGTTCCAATAAAGTACGCACTGACTCCAACTACCAGCCTTTACCTGAGCGCATAATGATGTTCGAGTTGATTTTTTTGCTACCGTTGCACTCTACGAGCAGTATGGCACTGGTCCATAATAATGTCATGCTTTTAGCACCAGGAGTTATGAAAACTTCCCTTGCACAAGACAGTAAACAAGTATCATGTGTGAGTCAGCGCAGGCTTGTCATTAGCTTCATTCATGCCAGCAGCTCCTCGGTGTCTGCTTTGAGGTTATGCACATATAGCTGTGAAATAAACAGTGTGACACCGCCTGGCGTTGGCCTCTGCTGCCCTCACATGCAAGCATGACCCTGTAAAGTGACCCTGACCCAATCTTCCAAGCACCACACACACACATACACACTCACAGTGTTTCCTTTTCCCCTTAGACAATTGTGTTGCTCATTCTTCACCATGGTGGAAGCCAGTCATTTCCACATGTGTTGGCCATAAAAAAGCAAAGAGCCGACTAAAAGCATCCCTTTCCTGACTCGCAGGGTCACAATTTGTCTCGTATAAACACAGGACACACCTTTTAGCCCAGCAGTTTTCACATATCCTTCTTGACCCCTCCTTTACCTCCTGCTTGTTTCAGTGGCACAGAATGAAAAGTTTAAAAAATATAAATTTGTTATACAGAAAAATACAACTTTGTTTAAACTATTAAGGTGACTCTTTCCTACTTTTTTTTTCTGGAGCGAAAGCCTCGTGAAGCAAAGCTGAAGGCTGCAGCTGGTGCCTTTTGTGTAGCCCAACGTGCCTCGCGCTGGGTTTCCCGAGTATTGTCATGACAACAGCGCGCGCGCACCGACACTGGCCTTTGAAAACAATACTCCTGAAGTTGACTGACGGGGGCTAGCTAGGAAGTTCTGTAATTCTTTATTTTTAGTTCAAACTCTCAGACAGTTGTAATGGCGGTCATAGAGGGAAGTATCAGTGGATAAAGTGTTCAGAAACAAAAAGGTATAGCTTCACGAGATGCACTCTCTTACCTTACGTCGACGAAGACTTTACTTTTCTTTGGAAGTATTCCGGGTTGCTCATGTGGCAGTCTAGTTTTATTTACTAAAAGCCAACCAAAGTGAGAAGATGTGTCCTGGAGGGAGCCTAAAAGCATGTGAGGAAGCACAGCCCGACCGTCCAGCCGCAGGGCAGCTAACTTTCTCCGCCCAAACTTTTCTCCTGCGCTGCTTCTTCTGTCAGCGGGATGCTTCGCTCCGCCTCGCGCAGCTAAAGGTAAATAAATCAGTGGGATGTGACCTGACAGCTTCCCCCACCGCCTTACAAGCACATCAATTAAAAAACATTTAAATCGGACTTTTTTTTTTTTTTTTTTTTTTAAACAAAGCCCGCTAATTGTAACCCCTTTGTTTTCTGACTACCAGGAAACTTAAAAACAGGAACATGTCTGCATTGGTTTTTGCCATGAACTTAGCAGATGTTTGAAGCCACTTAGAGGTCAAGGTCGAGAGCTTTAGATCTTTTTGCAAGGTGTTTCAGGAAACAGAGGCAGAGTAAGGACAAGGCCCTTTTGCCAAATTCAGTCCTCACTGAGGGGTCACTGCATGTAATAATGTCCTTAGAGTGCACGCTGTAGCTGCACTCATGCAGGGAGATGTAGGAGGAGTTGTATGAAGGCAGCAGACCAAGAAGTGAAGATGAAAATGTACCAGTGAGAGAGAGTCTATGTGAAGTTAATGATGACCAGTTATGGTGGGTACCATAGTTACTGCCAGTTATGATTGTGCCGAAAAAAGAAGACTGTGCGATCAGCTCTACGAGGTGCTGGCCGACATCTTTAACTCCTCACCCTGGCAACAGTTCTCGTCTGCCTGAAGACTGCCACCATCATCCCAGTCCCAAAAAGCTCTACAGTGACTGGTCTGAATGACTATTGGCCAGTGGCCCTCACCCCGATTCTCGCTAAATGCTTTGAAAAACTGGTCATGACCCACATCAAAACTACCATCAACATCAACGAGGACCCTCACCAGTACACATACCACGAGAATAGATCAACAGAAGATGCCATCTCTTCTGTGGTCCACACTGCTTTCACCCACCTGGAGCAGAAGAACTCCTGTCTATTTGCTCTTTGTGGACTTCACGTCTGCCTTCAACACCATGATCCCCCAAACCCTGAGGGACAAACTATTCACACTAGGACTGGGCCCCTCCATTTGTAACTGGGTCCTAGACTTCTTAACAAATATACCTCAGTCAGTGAGGATCCACAACTAAACTTCCTCCACCATAACCCTCAGCACTGGCTCTCCTCAAGGATGTGTGCTGAGCCCTCTCCTGTTCACTCTGCTCATGTATGATTGTGCACCTACCCATCCAGGCTGTCACATTGTAAAGTTTGCAGATGATACAGTGGTGGTTGGATGCATCACAAACAATGATGAGTCCAGCTACAGGCAGGAGGTGGAACACCTGGAGAGCTG
>JARVLU010000489.1:13509245-13522464 GCA_031762415.1 Simpsonichthys santanae
CATGAATATCTAACCAGAATAATCACTGTGAAATATTACATCATGTTGCTGCTGATCTGTTTCATGTTGCTGTGTTCTTTCTTGCTCATCTGCTCACACAGACTCATGTCCGTGCTGCTGTTTGGTGCATGTTTTTTTATGCTATTAGTGCTTAGTGTATGTTTATTAACATTTTTCTTAGTTCATATCTTAGATATTTTTACTGTTTTCCTTTTGCATTTGAATACCGTACTTTTGTTAGATGTAACTGAAACCCTGTGTACACAATTTTGTTCCATCACATGTACCATATGTGGTGGAATGACAAGTAAAGAACCTTGAATCCTTGAATTCTTATGAATCTTAGTGCACCATGATAGACAGTGTCCAACATCTGCAGGGTGCTTGTAGGAGCATTCATGTAAATAATGGCACCATAGTCAATGGAAGGAACTGTGACAGTTACAAGGTGTTTCCTAGTGTTCAGAGTTAGACAGGATCTATTTCTGAAAAAGAAACCCAGTTTAAATTTAAGTTTCTTTACCAAGTTTTCGGCGTGGGGCTTAAAAGAGTGATGCAAATTGACCAAGATACCCAAATATTTGTAGGAATGGACAAGTTCAATAGGAACACAATTCAAAGATAAAATAGAAGGAAGCACTGCTGCGCCGACTTCCTGTTTGAAAACAACATCCCTTTGGTTTTGTCTGCATTTAGTACAAGTTTGAGACGGAACACATCTGACTGGATGATGTCAAAGCAAAATTCAGTAGTATGCTGTGAGTGGGACATAATGTATTTAGGTACAAATGTCCTCTAAGGAGCACAAATTTGAGGTTAAAATCGAACTTTGATGGAGTTCAGATTATGGAAGACTATTGGAGCCACGGGAGGGGGGTATAGAATTCAGATTTTAATCTCAGAATTCTGACTTTTTGTTGTTTTCAGAATTTTTAGATTACTCAAAATTCTAAAGAAAAACGTCAGAATTCTGAGATTAAAATCAAATTTCTGATTTTGACTTTGATTCAGATTTAAGTCTAACTTCATGTAATTTAGGCATTTCTGACGTTTGTTCCCTGGAATTTGGACTTTAATCTAAAAATTCTGGAGGGTAAACACAAAGAATTTTGAGATTAAAATCAGAATTTTGAAAATGCCCCCCACTCCCACTCTATTGGGGGCTCCAATAATTTTCCATATCTCTGAACTCTATCAGAGTTTGATTAGAAAATAAAGAGGATTCATTTAGCAAACTTTGTTCTAAAAATATGTAATATTCTATCTGTATAAATTCTAAGAATAAACGTCAGATTAAAATCAGATTTCCGATTTTGACTTTGATCTAGATTGATACCCTTTTACAGGTCAAGGGTTTTTGTACTTCACTCTGCTTTTTAATTACTCAAATGGTCCCAGTCCTTTAAACTTCCCCAGTTCAAACAGCCTAGGTGACACTGGATTTAACAGAGTTAATCCAGGCTCACTCGAGTTTCACACGCTGCATCTCATCCATTTAAACTGTATTGATGTCAAAGAAACTGCAGGGACTGACAGACATTTCTTGTTTCATTCAGTGTATTTAGTCCATTTCTTTATGAAAACAAAGGTAATAAAATTAACATGTCCTCCAACATTATTTTAACCAATATTTGTAAAAACTTCAAATCTACTGTTGGTCAAATACAAAAAGAATTATCCTGAGATACATCAAATGTTGTAGATCAAAAGAGTTTATTCTAGTTTTCCTAATATGTGCTGTTCTTAATGGGTACACTTAATGTAATAAATAAATAAATAAATAGAACAATTGTTACATTATCTTAAAAAAAAGTTTTTTTTTTCTGTTTATTGCAGATTCCAAAATGTGATCCTGCTTATAGAAATCATGTGATTTTTAACTCAAAATGATGATATATTTGACTTTATGCAAAATGCTTATGACAATTTAGTTTAGCAGTAGTCTTTAAACCTCCAATATCAGACAACCATGAGTGCATATTGACTAAATAAGATCAACTCTAGGAGTATGTTATTTATTGGGGATTGTAAAAAGAAAGAACATTTTCTCTTGTGTACAAATTAAGTAATGAAATTATGATTATCAACCCAGTTAATGTCTCACAACTTTTTTAATGATCGACTAAATGAATGTGGCAGAGTGCAGGTTAGGTCTACTCAAACAAAACAGAAAACAGCTGAAATGAGAATGAAGTTTATATCAGCATCCTTCATCACTGAAGAGTAAGCTGGAAGTTAACCACATTTGACCAAATTGCTTATTTAAAAAAAAAAAACAACTAGTGTAAAATTGGGAATATTATACACCAAGATATAAATGTCCTTTATTTCTTCAATGTAGCTGTAATTATTTATAAAATGCTCAGCTGTAGAAAAAGTGTCTTCCTTAATTGAAGAACTATAGTACATAAGCATAATGACTGAAATATCCTTCCAACAGGCAAACGTTCCTAAGTGTCCATGGGAAAAGGAGCAACAAACTTTTATATTTAGAAAGCTGGAACCATAACGTTGTATTTTTTTATTGCATAAAACAAAAACAACAAAAAAGAATGATTTAAAGCATCATAAAAATATTTTTGTTCATAGTCTTTAAATGAATTGCACAATATTCACGTGATTTTATTAAAGTCTGTGTAAAACGAAATCAGTTTTTTTTTTTATGTAACTACTAATAGAGATAAATAAAGAATATGAAATACTTAAGTAACCGGAATAACTTGCTAAACTGAAAATAAATAAATAATTGAGATATTTTTGAAAAATTATATATCAAAAAGTACATTAAGTATGTTTGAAATAAAATAATTCCATAGATTAAGTAGCACACAAATCAAGCAGGCCAATTTTGAGTTTCTGTTACCACAAGATGGCGCTACAAATAAACCATTTAACGGTAGTACATTGAATAATTAAAACGTGGTAAAACAAGTACCTTTGCAAATTTTAAATTAAAAACATAAATAAAAAATAGATATTCTAAATTAAACAAAACTACATTTTTCACAGTCGCCTAATATTTGTACAAAATGTATTTTTTGTCAAAAGTGACGAGTGACAAACCCGGATATCCTTGTTTGAAGTGCCCGCGCTGATTTATGGGAAACGGAGTTTTGCATGTTTGTATTCTCCAATACGTTTTACGTATGATTACGTACCGTTGCTCACACGAGTCTACGGTCGCCCGTGTCATATAACGCTTAGATACGCATTTTACGTAAGTTTACTTTCTATTTGCTTCGTAGATATTCCCCTTCCTTCCTGGGCAGTTTGAGGTAAACCTTCACTTCACGGTCGCATCAGTTTCGGTAAAACCTGCCGGGGTGGAAACTACCTGGACGTTTTTATACGTTCGACACGAGCGTAGGAAGAAGTATGTGGCGGCAGCGCAGCGCGCGAAGCTAACGTCTGAAAAGGTTAAGAAAAAGGAGACCGAATCGCAATATCCGGGGAGAAACTTTTAGTTTTTCATGGCTGTGGAAAGTTAACGCCGAGACGACCGAGAGGCAGGGACATTTCTTCACCCCCCGACCTGAAGGTAAGAACAACCGGTTTGTGAGAGAAATTCACGAAGCAAATGCTCGTTTCGTCCATAAGTATCGGTCAAATGACTGGAGGGGAAAAGAGTCTTTGTTTACAAGCCTCCCCGGCGTCCTCATCTCAAGAGCTTGTTGACACTTCTCACCTAGCTACAGTTCTCCATTGTTTTAGTTCACAAGAGTAGCCTTATATAATATCTATAAACTCCCGCCTCTGGCAGTAACTGGTCCCATTGATGTTTGTTGACTGTGTCCATACATTGTTATAGCTGTAGACCATCATGTTATTTCATTGACAGTGACCACTGTCTGACCACACTGGTGTTTGAGTTAAAAAAAAGGACCTTGTGTCAGTCACATTGTGGAGCAGAAATGACAGCCAGTAATGTAGCATGAAATCAGCTCACATCTCCATCTTTCCTCACTCTGTGTGTCCCAGGAGAGTCGAATAGAAACCCAATCTTTCCCTCTGGCACCGGCTGTGTCAGCTGCTGCCTCTCTGGGACTCGCCGAGACAGGTGGTTCTTGGACAGGTGCACCCCTGAACAAAAGGGTTATACAGTCCTCCGGCTTCTTCTTCTTTTTTTTTTTCTTTCTAGCCAGTTTAAAGCTACAATCTGTGCAGGCTGATTCTGCATGTATGCTCACTTTCAGTGTTTCATACAAATTGTTAAGTAGATGCACCCCAAACACTGTTGTGAATAAAAGTTCCTTTCATTCAAGATGGCCACCACAGCTACAGCTTCTAAGATGCCTTATGCTCAGAATACCACATTTTAGCTAAATATAAAAATGAGTTATAGCCATTTTTTGTAGTAGCAAATTTGATCCAAAAGAAAGTAAGGTGCATCTAATACTCTCTGGGAGTTTCATTCCATTGGTTCATGAGATATTTTGCTAACTGTATAGACAAACGAACAAGTGATAAAAGCATCATCACCCGGGAGATAACCAGTTCATCTGGTATGGGTCATGATCTATGATTGTAAACGCCTGTACATCAGCAGCCTTGCACACACACCACTGGAACTAACTTGTATTCCAGGCAAACCAGTTTTGGGCTTTTTACAATTAATTTCACTAGCTCCACCTGGGTTTCAGTACAGGTCACACTCACGCTTCTTAAGCAGATGTCTTGGTAAATGAGTAAGCATGAGTTGGTAATGCTTAAGAGCTGACTCACTGCTTCCTTGTTTTTTTGTTTTTGTTTTTTTAAAGCATAGAAAATATAAAATCGGAGAGAGACCTCACATAAATTGGGTATAAGGCTCATTTTTGCTACTGTCTTTATGCAAGAAGAAGAGCCCAAGAATGAGGCCAGGAAAGTTATTTGAAGTGGAAGAGAGGAGAGGGGAAAACTTTGATGGCTTATCTGAGTAATGTGCAGTGACAGTTGAGCAGTGATGAGTGTCTTCTCTGTTTAACCCTTCACTGCCTTCCTCTAAGCAGTGACCATTCGCTTTAGCTTCTTTATAGAACACATGCAATTCAACCTGGACACGTGCAGAATTTGTTTTTTCTCTCATCCATCACTAATTCATTACTTTATGATCCCATTCACATTAATGAGTTAGACCTCTTCAGCTCAGCCTCTGTTCAGCCTTTTTTTTTTTTCTAAATCTCTTCTTGAACGCAGCCTCCCCTGCTTTTCTCCTCTGCCAAGGCCCAGTGCGCATGCGCTGTGCTGACACTCCGCTAATCCGCTGGAGGAGATTGCATCCTCGTCCGCTGCGCTCAGTCTCAGTGAGGGAGGGGGAAAAAAAAGATTGGGAGTGGGGAACATGCTATAACAAGAGACCGGGTGGTTGAGAGCATATAATGGAACCATAACGGACTGAGTAGTTGGGGCATTATGGGATGGAGCGGTGTTGAACTGTGATGCGAGGCGACAGAGACCGGAGCGGAGGATGTTTCCTGAGAAAAGACAACACAGCGCTTTGAAACGTGAGACGTGCACGCAGAAATGGAGCCGGCAGAAGATGACATTTGCGACTGCTTCTTGAACTGAACCTTTTTTAACCTCTGGATATCACCTTTTGTGCAGCACACTCCCTGGCCTTTGGACCGCTGTGTGGACACGAGCGCACGTCACGTTGCACGTTGGTTAAACAAATAATGGTCGCACTGCTGCTAATGGGCTCAATTAAAAACAAAGCGGGTTTTTCGTGATAATTGACCTGAGATGGTAAACAAGCCCGAGAGAAGCTGATTTCTTAATCAACAGATAAAAACAGTTTATTTTTTTTTTTTTTTTTTTTTTTTTTTTTTAGCAAGCTCCTTTTGGAAATGCATGCCTTGAAGTTTCTCCTCCCTCATAGTTTAGCTGCATTGACACATGCTTTTCCTCTCAGCTGCTTCGCCTGCAGAGACTTGCCATGACAGGCAGACAAGTCCGCATAAACCCAATTTGATAAACTGGACTGGTGGGCTTTTGGCGGTGGGATCAGACATAAATTAAGCTGTGGATCTCAGACAGCGAGGATCATCTCCTTGTTTTTGTGCCAGCAGAGCACAGCAGCATGACACACAGCAGTCCTGCTTGGGAGATTTTTAGTTCTTGTGGAACATCTTCATCCTGTTTCAACTGATTTGTGTGCATGTTAGTGAGTCATTTTGTGGAGTTCTGTACACCAGAAATGATCTTATCTTAAGTAAGCCTCCACCTAATCAGACATGAAGATTTCTCCTGTGGGAAAAATGCAGCTGAAGTGTTTTACAGTAAACCTTCACAACAGCTGTTAGTTATACTGGATGTCTGAAAGAGGAAACTTGGAGACTTGCATGCTTGTAGTTTTGCCAAAACCCCTCCCTTGAAACGCAGTACATTGCATCCCTTCAGTGCCCGTGTTGTAAATAACTTTTAGGATTTTTTAATTTTTTTATTCTGTGTGACCAGATCTGTATTAATGTTGGACTTGCGATTTCTTTTTGATGTCAAAGATGGCCTGGAGGCGTAGAGTTTGATCCGCTGCAATGTTCGAACACAACAAACGCAAGAATAAACCCAAACTTCAGAGCTTTTGCTGATCTTTTGAGCATGTGCAGAAGCAAACGGAGTCAGACATGGGCAGATGTGACAGAAAAAACATGCATGGAATTACAAGTGGCTTTGCTGCCAAATGTTGCAAGAGTAAAGTATATAAGGAGAGAGAGAATTACAAGACTTTGTTTTAGAAAAATTACAGTTTTACTCATTTTAAAC
This sequence comes from Simpsonichthys santanae, assembly GCA_031762415.1. NCBI lineage: Eukaryota > Metazoa > Chordata > Actinopteri > Cyprinodontiformes > Rivulidae > Simpsonichthys > Simpsonichthys santanae. Next base: position 13,515,987 of record JARVLU010000489.1, read on the forward strand.
CAGCTGCTGCATTAGGATCAGTGCTCTGTGCTCCAACTTGGCAGTAGGGGGATACTCAGTTTGATCTGGATATACACATTTTTTATATCCTTGGTTCTCTGGAAATCTTTACTTTTTGTCGTCCATTGCAACGCTGGATCCCTGGTCAGCTTTGTGTTGCAGGGAAAACAAATCCAATCGATCCACTTATCAGAGAGCATTTAGAGACTTCTTTCTTATCTCTCTGGCAATGGGGAGCTCAGCCTCATCTCTCGCCGCAGAGACAGAGTCGGACCATGGTTTCAGGAGCACCCCCTACTCATCATCACCACCCACCGTGGGCTGGCTCAGGAACAGCCACAGCAGTCCCATGTGGGGTACCACCTTCATCACGCGGCAGCAGCAGCACCCACTGCCTCACCGAGAGCGCAGGTAAGAGACCAGCAAGGCGTCCGAGACCAGCGCTGGCCTTGTGCTGTTGCATATTCTGGGTTGATGGAAACTTCTAAATGCAAATGCACACCGTAGAATTTGTTCTTCAACTTTATTATTTCGATTTTGTTGCATAGGGGTCTGTTGATGCGAGTTGTTCTTTTCAGAAACATGTTATCTGATAATCTTTTAGAGCAGCTTTCTGGCTGAGGGATTCAGTAACTTTCCTGCCATGGATCACATCCATTGCTTTACAAGAGCTTATCTAATCAAACCCTGCGTTTTGATGTTTGGCCATGATGCACCCAAAATCTGTCTAAGCTGGATTTAAAAAAAAAAAAAAAAAAAAAAAAGAAAATCAGCACAACAAATAAATAAAAAATCCCACTCAGCTGCACAGTTTGAGCTACAGTTTTAGCTCTGAGTGAATTGCTTGATTGAATAGACTAACCTAACCTTTGTAAGTCTTATAACAATAAAACCAGAGGTAATCACGAAATGGGTTTTTATTTGTCAAGCTTTGTGACCTGTTTTTATATTTGATTGTTTGAAAATCTGATTACAAGGTGGATTATTTGTTGCCCGCCACTGAAATGGGTGATAATGTTTTTTTTTTTTGCCTGTATTTCCATATCTAATGATATGATAATCAATTTGCTATTCATTTTTGCAATCGGCTCTGTTCAATGTAGCTGCTACAACCAGTGGACGTTAAAAAGACAGAAACTGCAACCCCTCAAGTCAGTTTTACATAAATCAGTCAAACTGGGAGGAGGTGGTAGCTGAGATGGATCCCCGCCATCACACATGGACATGAACAAATAGTGCAAGATTTTTGTTTAAAACTTTGGCGTTAACTTGGAGTCACCTCTGTCTGTTTAACAAAATATCTCAACCACTGGATTAAAATATTAATTGAACTGATTACATTTTGGTGTCAACTCATTTCACAATGTCCACCAGTGCCAGCTGACTTTAGAAAACACAAAATGGCTATGATTTAGTCCATTTTACAGCTATTGCATCAAAACTGGATGTGGTAGAGTCATTCACAACACATTGCTCACTACTCTGCAAGAACTTTGTTTAAATATGAAGCTTTAACTCTTTCAGTCAAAGTATCTCATAAACTAATGGACAGATTTTGATGGAACTTTTTGGACATTAATCACAGTTTATCGCTTGCAGTCAGTCCAATTCATCTGATCAGTTTTAGCCAGCACAAAATAACTATTACTTAGTAAAATTTAAAGATATCGAGCTAGAGTTCAAGAGTGATTTTCAACACACTCTGATCATGACACTTTGCAAAACCACGTGACATTGCACATGTTGTTTTCAAGGTTTGACCAAAATGGCTACAACAGTGTCATTTGTCAAGATACTGTTATTTTAGTCTGAGCTCTGGCCTGAAAGGAAAGGCTGCAGGAGATGTGTTCCTTCAAGGAATGAAAGACCTTTATTTGCTACTCTGGTAGCATGCCTCTTTAGAGTTATTGTTTATCGTTCTGAAAGTTTTGTTTCAAGATTGTACTCAGCAGGTTAGCGACTGTAAAATTGCCAGAACTGATTATTTAGAAGAGAATCATAATATTGACTGAGCTTCTGAGTCAGTCAGGAATGTCACTGCCTTATAAGATTGTGTCAGCAATAAATCCAGTGCAGCAATAATCCATCGTTCTCAATTGTAGTCAGCTGACTGTCGTTCCTCTAACATATGATCCTCTTTACAACCCTGATAAAAACTTGTTTAGAAGCATTTTCTGCTTTCCCATCTATTTCTTTCTGTGGGTTGTGTCTCCCAGAATGAGAACACACAGTTGATATTGACCGCCTGAAGTGTATTGAAGTTGTTGCTGAGTCACTCAAGGCATCATGGTCTGGTTGTTAGTTATTGATTTTCAGAGAGCCCGATCACATTTCCCCACAATGGATGTCATTATTTATTCAGCCGCGGTCTCCTGTCGGGCTTTCATCTTTCCTGATTCCTGCTGACTTGCTGTCGTTGCCCTCCTTGCAGTTGCTCTTCATTTAACAGTCCGAGCTGTCTTGGCTTTTACTTCCTATTCAGATTTTTTTTTTCTACAACTGGCAGGCTTTGTTTTATTTAGCTCAGTGTTTAAATGTGTGTAAATGAAACGTGTTTAACTCCAAGCATGGATCTATCAGACTACATCCTGAGTCATCTTAGCACGCAAATACATTTATATACATCACACTCCACTTTGACTATTTCTTTAAAGCATGGGATGTCCACTTATACATAGCATACTGCATCAGATGCTTTACAAAGACTATGTTGTAGCACTTGAATCATGTTTTCTCATCTTCCCCCACTCAGTCTTTCTTACTTACACAATAACTAACCATCTCATGCACACATACACACACTGCTGTGTGAGGCTAACAAAGTTAGGCAAGCTTTGCTGAGCTGTGACAAAGCATGAAATATGGAAACAGCAGAACACTATGAGCCCAGCACATTTTCAGCTGTTCTCATCTAGTTTTTTCTCTCTCATAAATTGTCCCATAAGACATTTTTCCTGTTGTCTTTGTTGAACTTTGAGCACTCCTGTCTTTGCAATATTTTTCGTTTTTGGACTCTCGTGTTTGTGCATCCTGAAAGTTTACTCTCATCAACGTCTTGGACACTGAACTGTTCTTGTGTGAGCTGCAGTGCTTTTTTGGAGTTTGGGTCTCAATCCTGTTGAACTTACTACAGTGAAGTTCAACATGTGTTGAGTGAACATTTCCAGCAACACTGCTTGTGTTTTTGAAGTGCTTAGTGCTTTTGTGTTCTTGAGGTCCTAAAGTCCAATTGTTGCTTGTTTTTCAGAGTCAATCATCTTGTCTTTGCTGTCCCAACATGATGGATGGTGACAGTTATCACAGCTCCATTAGACTGGCTCCCCTCCTTGTTAATTGGATTAAAAAGGGTTTGCATGGGCTTGACAAGCATGGTCAATGACCGTGTTTATGTTTGAATTATTTCAACATGTCCTCCCTCACAATTACCTGTCTGATGAAGATGGGGCTACGTCAGGGCATCATAAATGGATTTGGCATACAGGCATTGTCTCACAGCGTGGCTTTCGTTGGAAAATGGCATCGTTATGCAGCACAAAATTTAGCCTGTTGGCTCTGCAGCTGACATGATTCCAGATTTCCCCATTCCTGTTGCCATGGAAATCTGTAGCATATGCTCAGTAACCTAATTTTAACGAGCCCTAGATAAGACCGCACATGGTAACCTGGCCTTGGAAAGAATATTGTGCACATAAGTTGCACCTCTGGAGAAATTCATTATAAGATTCTTTCAGGGTTAATTTTTGTTGTAACAGGAAGTGAAACTTTTTTTTTTTTTTTTTGGACATCCTTCTGGCTGATGGCAGCACTGTGTCAGCACTTCTCTGGCCCTCCAGCTTTGGGTACCTACTGGAACTTCAGATCATTACAGCAGAGCCAGCTGTGACACAATCTGTGCTTGTGTCATCTTTTCCCCCCTTCTTCTCTGATTTGGGACTTATGTTGAGTTCTTGCTTTGCCTTTTTACTACCTATGTCAGCTGAAACCCAGTCAGACGGTTTCCTCTGCTTAAAGATTCAGATGTCCAAAGCTGTCTCTACCGTTTACAGATTCAACATTCAAAACTGAGCACCAGTTGTGAAATATTCACAAAGGCCACATCCAGAGGTCAAAAGCTGCTGTGTTTTGCCCTGTCTTCTTTTTTCCTTTACCAGTGTTTGGCTCTTGAATCTCCTAAGCAGTGACTGGTAAGTAACTGTTATTGTGTGTATGATCATCTTATGAGGGCTTACAAATGGTCTTTAACTTTGTGCAATTAAAGTCAAAGTATGTATTGCACAATATATTCACTAAATATTTATATATCTTTCCATGCTAATAATATGGACATTTCTATAACACCACATCTTTTGTATAATGCTTCATTTTTGTGCTTGAACAATATTCATTCAATTTTCAAAACTTGCCTTAGTGTATAGCTTTGACCATGGTTATCAGACTGTCTTTGCCTCAAGGACATTTTTCAAAAGACCTCTTGTATGGTTGATCTTTCTTTTTTAAGACCATGAAATTCTTTCTCATCATTGAACTAAAGCTTCTCCAGTTATCTTTGTGCTGTCCTTTGTGACTAAAGCGTCACTGTCATTGATCCTTTGTATCACGTCACCAAGTTTCAGGGTGTCAGTCTAGAGACTCTTTATCTCTGCTTAAGTCTTGACTCCAGACACTCCCCTCAGATAAGTAGTGGTTAGTGGCGCGTTTCCATTTTTTTTTTTTTTCCCCTTTAACTATTCTGGACCTGTCAGGGCTGATTAATGACTCATATCATGCCACCAGTTATTACCTGGAGGATGGAAAGAGGCTTTTAAAGTTTAAAGTCAATTCCCTGACCGTCGACTTAACAAAAGTTCCCAAAGAGAGGGAATAAATGTTTGGTGGGAGTCTATTATTAAATGAAAGTTTGCCCTCGATGAATTGAAATAATTTTTGCCAGTACAGTACTGTATGTCTTTTGCAGACGGTCTGTGTTCATTACCAAACAAGTGAAATATTGATTCTCTGTTTTTGTTTGTGTGATTAAAATACTACAAAAAGGGTTTATGTAACGCCTGTCACAATTATCAGTATGTTTCAGCATTTATAAATATTTGTGAGCTTGTCTAATATAAAGAAATTGCTCTTTCTAATAGCTTTTTATGACACTTAACCGTTGGCCGGACACTTGTATTTGCATGGAAGAAAGTAAAACAGAAAACATAATGACAACAAGTGACAACCTTAGGCTGTGCGCACAGCTGATAGTCACCACTGCAGTCCTTTACTTACACAAATGCAGCCATTGTACAACAACAAATACATTTTCTGATCCAAATTTTCTAAGCTAGTGTTTTTTATTTAGTCTTATCAGAACTTAGCCTCAGAATATATGTCTGTTTTTGAGAGTCTTTTTTTTTTTTTCTTCCAATTTGTAATGGGTACATCTGGAAGTTTACCTGGACTCCTAAACCAGTGATGTAAAAGTGGTTACATAAGAGACCATTTCAATCCAAACATGTTATATAACCCTTACTGGTTGTTACAGTCTAAAGTTTACATCCAGCTATAAGGGAAATCAATACACGTCAGTTACATTGTTGGTTTAAAAGATTTTCTCTAAAATGTTTAATTTGGGGGCCAGAATAATATTTGTTAATAATATAATATTTTAGTGCCAAATTTTTAAATTACTTTTGTAGTTTCTGAAATTAGCCCAAGTTCAACCATTCAAATTAAACAAAACAGAGTTTTAGTTTTTTATACTTTAGTGGCTTTTGGCTGAATTGTGCATAAATTATGGTCTGGATACATATTTTATTTTATAAAATTTGTTAGATCCACTAGTTTCAATGACAGAAAAATAGTCTCAGCTTATATAATCATATAGCTTCATGATTATCAATAGGTATGTTTGGGATTAAATAGCCAAACTTTACTCCTACAAACATTTCTGGCATTCCTTTGGCCAAACATATGAGTTAAAAGTACATTCAACTTATCCTTGTGTTTTGTTTGTCTGTTTGTTCAGCTGAAATCTTAAGTCAGTGGTGTCCAATAGTGATGGAAACATCAAAACAATTCAATTCAGTTTATTTATACTGTATAGCACCAAATCACAACAAAGTTGTCTCAGGACATTTTACAGGAACATTCACACACATGGAAAAGCCAATTACAAATAGTAAAGTTCTCCATCTAAGGAATCCAGCAGACAAGTTGAATCTTGGTTTTGTTGCAGTCTCCCATCCTGAGCAAGCACAGTGGAAAGGAAAAACTCCCTTTTAAAAAGAAGAAACCTCCAGCAGAACCAGGCTCAGAACAAGCGGCCATCTGCTTTGACCGGCTGATTTGAGAGGACAGAAAGGAGAGACAAACAAACACAGAATGTTAGGTCCAGGTATAGGAATACTTCCAGAAAGCATTGACACTGAACACAATCCACCGTGCCATCCGCCGTTGCCAGATGAAACTCTACAGTGCAAAGAGGAAGCCATTTCTAAGCAAG
>JARVLU010000489.1:13527968-13549661 GCA_031762415.1 Simpsonichthys santanae
ACTAATTTTGAGTTCTTGGATCAAATTAATGGAATTATATGGTCTGTCCTCAGAAGGTCCTCTGAGACAAGATGGACGGAGGAGGTTAGATCACTACACTACCATTTTGCTTTTAGCTAGCCTTTTGCTACTCATAGCTTTTAGCTAGCATTTTAGCTAGCTTCTTTAAACTTTTAGCAGTTGTTTCGTTTATCTAGCTTGTAGGTAGTGCTCTGCTTCTTTTAACTTGAACAATTCAGTTTCAGCTTCTTTAGTTAATCTCAGCATTTACACTATTTTTACAGATTTTCTTCTAGTGCATCATTGTTTTCCTGCTGATATAGTCGCTTGTATCAGTGTTTCAATGTTCATACAGTAACTCACAAACCAAGTGATTACACTGGTTCAGTTGGGGAGCGTGCACAGCTCAGTTACTCTCATTTCTTCCGACAGATCCTGGAATGCGGAGCCGACCGGGAACAATGTCATTTCTCGTCAAGATCTCAGTAACTGTTAAAAAAAGTCAAATATAAAACTAAAGCCTCAGCAGCACTTATTATTTTTAGAAAGGAGAGTAGTTATGTTTATTTTACATAAAGTAAAAAAAACAAACAGTTTAGATCAACAACTTTCAAGTCTTCAAAGAATAGCATAAATCTTTTGAAGTGGGTTCTGTGAAAAGACTACAAGAGTCAGTCACATCGTGCATCTCGCTGGAGCATGCTGCCATTCTGGGTCATGTGACCAAACGGAATAGTCCATTTTATTGAGTGGAAAGAGGGGTGCAGAAATCCATCATGCATTATGTCGCCTTTTTTTTTTCTTTCTTTCTTTTGTTGATACTGCTTTGATTGTAATTATAATTATTTTATTTGAAACATACATTAACAATGCAGGGGCAATGTTAGGGGGGGGGGGTGGGCAACCAGCAGGGCCCCTTACTGGTTGGGGGCCCCAGGCTGTTGCCTCCCTTTGCCTACATGGTGGATCCTCATCTGGCAGTGTGACTATTGAGAACAGTCAGTTTATTCAGCTAATCATCACACTGTACGTGTTCATGTCACATTTTGTCACTTAAGAGTCCTTATTGAGCAGAAAGCTCCTGAAGAAGGAGCTAAAACAGACTGGATCATAAAACAGCCAGAGGACAAAAGAGGGCAAAAGCAGGCAAAAGAGGGCAAAAGGTGAACTACACGAAACAATTATCTATCCATCCATCCATCAATCCATCCATCCATCCATCAATCCATCCATCCATCAATCCATTCATCCATCCATCCATCCATCCATCCATCCATCAATTATCTTTACCTGCTTCTTCCTTTAAGGATTGCAAAATAATTTCCAGCACTCTGAAAACACTCTGTAACAAATGTGAAATAATCCCCTAAAGCATGTGTGTCAAACTCTAGGCCTGGGGGCCAAATGTGGCCCTCATTGATGTCTTATCTGGCCCCCAAGATGATATTTTAAATGTAAAATAATTTTATCACTTTTTTTCAGTAATCTTTGATTATAATGTCAAAAGTGCAACAGAGAATGTGAAATGAGACCTAGCAAAATATTTGTGAGGAACCTGTAAGCAAGAAAAGATGCTGGGTATTTAACTTGAGTTAATGTAGATTCTGAAACAGGCCCTTGGTTTGAAAAAGGGTTTAATTTTGGCCCTTTTTGTAAGTGGGTTTGACACCCCTAACCCTAAAGAATCCTGAGCCATCACCTGAAAAAGAATATAAATTTACAGTCCACATCATGCAGAGTTGTTTAATATTCAAATGGTAATGCATTGATAAAACAGCTCCTGCTTGTTTTGTACTTCAAATTTTTTAATAATTATTTATAACTGTACCCTTTTCATTTGACCTAAATGAATGAAAAATCTAATGCATCTTCTAAAATAACATCTGTTTCATCTAATTAAGTCTGGTCGCATCTCAGATTACTGCCTTCTGAGTCAGAAAGCAGTTTGCTTTTACAAAGACAATAAAACATTCATCAATCACACGCTGCAAAACAGGAGCATGGAAGAATTAGACTATGAAGTGTGACATAAACTCTTGTGGTCAAGTGTTTAAGAGCAATAAAAACTAAAGAGTCCTCGTGTTGTGGGGATCATCCCCTGGATGGAAAATAATTTGATGTTCAATTTATTGATTTTGTGTGTTACTCACACAGCCCTGTCTGCAGGGGCTGCTCTCTTGGCAACAAACAATCCCTGCTTCCTATTCTGCCTCTGTTATTCTCTTTGCACAGCAAGAACCTCCACATGAACACAGTTTAGTCTTTTGTTCATTCTACTGTAATAAACGTTTGTGCTGAAGCCATCCTGCCTTTAAGCTGCCTCTCTGTGCCCATCGTTTCATGATCCAATGAGAAGCTGAGACTGCACCAGTTTCTTGTATATCACTGCATTCTGAGTGACAAAGTTTCAAATTAACTCCTAAGTTTGATTTATTTAAATTATTTATTAGCTAGTTAAATGATAACCCTCTTAAAAATCTGAAACACAGCAGTGAAGACTACTTATGGGACAGATCTGGTTGGCAGGCTGTAGACTGAGGAAATCCTCTGGATGGGGGACAAAATGTTTCTCACTTGAAGAAACTGGTCCAGATGACATGATTTCACTTTTTTGGTTGTGTTCTTAAAACCAATTACCTACAAAAGAAAACCGTTTTAAACAGTAGTCAGCAGTGACGTGCAGTCCGGGGAGGCAGCCTCACCTGTCATCATGACAAGTAAAATACTAACAGTGATAATAGAAAATACATTTGACCACTTGACTGTTCTATAAAACTGTTTCTGAATTATTTCAACACTTCAGTGGCCAAAATCACAAAAAGTACAAACTGTCTGTGGGGAGGGGTGGTGCAGAGGTTAGAGACAATGGGCCTGTGATCAGAAGATCGCCGGCTCAAGCCTTGGTACCGACAACATAAAAAAAAATAAATAAATAAATAAATGTGGGTGGAAAAAGGTGAAACACCCACACTGCCTCCACCCTCATTCAGCCCACTCTGGGCCCCTGAGCAAGGCCCTTAACTCCCACCATCTGCTCCCTAAACAGGTCTCTCTTGAAAATGAGTTATTTAGTCTCAATGAGACTACCTGGATAAATAAAGAGTAAATGAAAATGAAAAAGATAAAAAACATGGAAGAAATGCACCGGGTGAAGCAGTGTAGTGCTCTGGTTCACCTCTGGGGGCGCTGTGTCATATACAATACAGGTAGTCCCCGAGTTACGGTTCACTCGACTTACGGAAATTCGGACTTACGATTCACAATCGTACAGTAATTAATAAAAATATGAAAAACATTTTTTTTTTGTTTAATGTACTTTTTTCATGTGTACAACACATTGTTGCAGCTGTGGTTGTTTTAAATGGCTTTATAAATAACGTATTATTATTATTATTATTATTATTTATTTATTTTTTTATTATTATTTTAAGCCGATTTAGCGAGTTTCCACCAGTTTCCGGCAGTGTTGTTTAGCTCCGGCTTCCACAGCTGGCTTCGGACCGTCCGTGTCCGATCAGAGGTTGCTGCGCGCGGACACATGAGCTGGAGCTGAACGGCGGTTTTACGGAGGGACGGATGGACGAAGGAAAACGATGCTGTGGACCGGGAGAAGAGCAGACAGCTTAGCGTGACCGGAGGAACCACGAGCTCCAGCCTTTTGGAGTGACGACACCGAGCTGGCGCATTGGCTAAAATGCTAATGCTAGCCCCACCGGACACACGGACCCGACGGGCGGCGGAGAGGCCATCTGCGGCCGGTAGCTCGCCTCGATGTACGCCTGGCAGCCTAAGATATCAGATGGACACCGAGATAACATGCTAAAAGGCAGACAAACAGTTGCGGCAGCCTTTTGTTTTGAATGGGCTAACGCTAAGGGGCGCAGCTAATGGCGGGGCTAACGCTGACAGGCACAGCTTGTTTTGGATGGACACCGCGGAGAAACGTCTTTCAGTAAGTTATTAACTCTTTTTCTGGCTCCAAATGTATGGAGTTAACATGCTAACAGTCCTTCCTATAAACAGTTTGGACCGTGTGAAACTGCAGAGCTTGGACGTGCAACGAGCTAACATGCTAAAAGATGGAGACAGGCTTGACCAAAGTAAGAAATTAAATATATTTTTATTTATCAATAAAATTTATTTTATTCAACAAAATGTACAGTACGGTACATGTTTGTGTTTTTTGATCATTATGTAGGGTACTGTGTTAGGACACTGTAGGCGAAGTGCTTGGTAACTGTACAGTACCATACATGTACATGTATAAGTGTCGGCTCGTGTGATGTCCGACTTACAGCAAAATCGGGTTACGAAAGATGCGTAAGAACGAAACCCGTTCGTAACTCGAGGACTACCTGTACAAGGAATCACACAAGATATTAAAAAATAATAGAGAATATAAAAATACCAACAATTAAGTTCCAAACAGGTCAGGTGCAGACAGTACATGCGGGAAATGTTTTAATGTGAAAACATTAGTGTTTATTGTGGTGCAGGATTAATTTTATTGTCCTATGTGCAGAAAGGGGAAAGAGTTGAAAAGTTTGATAGCCACAGGGAGGGATACGGTGGCTGACAGGTGCAAACGTGCAGCAAACGGCGAAACGTGCAGCAAACACACCAAACGCTCAGCAAACGGTGAAACACACAGCAAACACATGTATGACCAAAATCAAAAACATGCACACATCAAACGCGCAGCAAACGGTGAAACGCACAGCAACCACATGTATGACGCAAACTCAAAAACACACAAACACAGAGAACAAATGCAAACACAAAAAACAAATGCAAACACAAAAACAAATGCAAACACAAAAACAAATGCAAACACAAAAACAAATGCAAACACAAAAAACAAATGCAAACACAAAAACAAATGCAAACACAAAAAACAAATACAAATACAAAATACAAATACAAACACAAAAAATAAATACAAACACAAAAAACAAATGCAAACACAAAAACAAATGCAAACACAAAAACAAATGCAAACACAAATAACACATGCAAACATAAAACACACGCAAACACAAAAAACAAATGCAAACAAAAAACAAATGCAAACACAAAACAAATGCAAACACAAAAAACAAATGCAAACACAAAAACAAATGCAAACAAAAAAAAAAAAAAAAAAACAAATGCAAACACAAAACAAATGCAAAGACAAAAACACATGCAAACAGAAATACACTGCAAACAGTGAAAGCAGCTGCAAACTTGCTCCACAAAACGGAAGTGCTCCAGACCACTAAGGGCAGTCGACCAAAGAGGCCTTGACGCAGCGTATCTGTACGATACATCTGGGTCGATTCTCCTTTGGGAGATCTGAAACTTCACGGAATTTCATTCATTCAGCCTTTATTCATAGAGGTTAAGTTACAAGATATAGCACAAGGTAAGGTTAATAAAATGTGTATTTATGTGTTTGTTAGTTGTGGTAACGCTATCCATCATTGCAGCAACTTTAGCCACAGTAGCTAACGCTGCCTGTCAGTGCTGTAATGCTGAAACGTTTACTTTCTATATTTACGTTAATAAAAACAGTATTTATGTGTTAGTTAGCAGTGGTAACATTATCCATCAATATCAATTTACTATTTTGTAACTGTGTAAGGAAAGAGCTTCCAACTGGAAAGTAAGCTAGCTAGCAGCAAGAGGTAGCTAAACTCTACACTGCTGCTGCCTGTGCTGTAACATTAAAATGTTTATTTTATCTATTAATGTCAAATCTCTGACATCTTCCAACACTGTTGTTTAGAATAACATTTTAAATATTAAATTAAAAACTATATGTCAAACCATTTATATGTTCTGATGTGATTAATAATTTCTCTTTTTGCTTTCTTCTTGTGTCCATCTCTCTCAGCAGCAGCCACCTAACAAGCATAGCACAGTCATCAACATGTTGTTATTGCAGTGTGCCATGTTGTTCCAATAATTAACCAAAAACACCATATTTGAGTTTCCACGATTTTCCTGCGGACAAAAAATACGATCCCGTTGGGATGCAAACGATCAGGATTGCGATCAGGAGAAATGAAGGGCCAACTTTTAAAATCCTTCGTGGGAGCACCATGGATGCAGTTTGCACTTTGCCCCAGAAGATCTAAATTATTCAGCCAGTGGAAGAACCTGGATCAGACAAGGAGCGGTGCCATCTAGAATTTGCTGGAATGATTGGGGTAAATGGAGGAGGACAGTGCTGAACATATTTTTTTTTAATATAAACAAAAATGTGTCATGACTGTCTGATTTCCCACCTCTAGGGAGAGACTCACAAGCTCGTGGGTCAGTTTACCTGTGAGCAAGAAAGTGTCTCAGTGCTGCTGGCCAGGATGACTCCCAGGAGAAGCCTGATCCTGGGAACTGCACAGAGGAGTCAATGCCTCCAGGTGCAGTGGCAAAAGATCACAACGCTGCCTGCCATCCATTGCCAGGTTAGTATTGCAGAAAATTATTGTAGAAAAAATATATGGCAGTCAATAACACTGTAACTATCTCGTGGACTTTTTCATGGACATTTTGGACTTGCTAATGGTGGGGAGATTGTCAGTAAATGCATGAAATGATTTGCATCAGGAGGGGCAGCTATATACTGTACTTTATGGAAAATATTATATATTTTGTGTTTTCAACTTTGAAAAAAAAAATACAGGTTGTCCTCGACCTACGGCGGTCTCTACGTACGGCGTTCCGTACTTACGGCGCCACCCCCAGTGATGTCATTGCACCGTACGTTGCCTTTTTTATGCAGCATTTTATATATTTATCGGGTTCTTTTTAGGGTATTTTGTTAGCTAACAGCTTTGAAACACATTAAAACGGCGTTCTAAGTGCGCAGCTGTTGTTTTTACATTGAAAAAAACGTGTTTAAAAAGACATAACGGCTGCCATGTGCTTTCTGTTTTGAGTTACGGCCGAAAATCCTGATTTACGGCGCCATGTGCGTTCGGCTCGGACCTACGGCAGAATTGAGTTGCGAACGGTCCTTAGGTCCGGAACCCGTTCGTAACTCGGGGACCACCTGTATTCAGTTGAGTTTAAGATATAATTTAATAGGCTAAAAAGTTTTATTGGCATTAACACTGTATAAAAGACTACAAAAAACATAGCCATAATTTAGTTTTCTTTATTGAATTACAGTTTTCTTGTTTTACTTGTTGTCATCGAAAAGGTTTTTTTTCCTAATTTTGAGATAGCCCTGATTTATTTTAAACTTTAGCTGAAGAATGAGTTCAGAGCTAATAGCAAAAGGAATAAAGCATAAAGCAAAGGAACATCTACTATGGTATTTCTTCTGTGCTGCATCTATTGAGGGGAAAAAGCTGCATACCTTCATGCACAGACACACAAGCCCTTGAGCCACCACAGCGACACACTTGTGTCTCTCCCTGCGGTCAATTTCCTCTACTTTAGGGAGGAGATTTGATGAGAGAAAAGCTACAGTGCGCTGGCAGCAAGTTGTTATCTGTTAGAGGTTCCTCTGGGTTCTCAAAATGTGCTTGATTTGAAAGAGTTTAATGGAGTTTAACTATGGGTAGTTTACTGACTAGCACACATGGCAGTGCATTTCATAGAAGGACTTATACAAGGATTTTTATTGCCATTCACATCACATGTAGTACATGAAGTGGAACGAAACTATGTACACAGGGTCCCAGTTAATCCAATAAAAATACGAATTGAAAAGCAATCATTAGTAAAATTCGAGTCATGAACCTAGATTATACTACATTCACTAAAACTGAGAATACACAAGACTAAGAATACACAAAGCACTAACGGTGCAAAAACAATGCACCAAAACAACAGCAGCACCAACATGAGACTGGACGAGCAAATGCCGACCAATGAACAATGCTGTCCATATGCTTGTCCTCTCTGGTTATGGCTCCGGTGCCTCCAGTGAATCAAAACTTTGCATGACCAATGCGCCCTCTAGTTGTCTTATTTAACTCTATGGGTACGTTTCCCTGCCTACAGCAAACACAAATCATAAAAGATAATATGTGTTTCACTCAATTCAGAATATCTAAGTCACCATTTCTGTTTTGTTGTCATCATTGTGAAAGGAAACTTGGAATACTGCCTAAAATAATATGAAGGCACGGGAAGAACATTCAAACTGCACACAGTCTGCACAGAGATTTGAACCGAAGACCTCCCTGCTGTGAGATGACAGTTCTAGGACACCATGTTGGCCTAAAAAAAGAGGTTTTCTCAATATATTTTACATGAAGCAAGGCTGTTTCTATAACCCCAATTTTGAAAAAGTTGGCATTGTATAGAATGTAAATTAAAAGTGATGATTTGTGAAAGTATACTGGGATGTCCATAATAGATTCAGACCGTTTTAATGCAGTGCTGCTTGATGACCCAAAGATCCCTTGATTCAGTATTGACTTTCAGCCTTGTCCTTTGCACAGACATTTCTCCAGATTCTTGAAAACTTTTGATATTATGAACTCTAGATGACGTGATACTTGGAGTCGTCTCAATTTTCTGTTGAGGAAGAATCTTCAGAAAATGCAATTTGTAGATGCGTTTTTTTTTTTTTTTTTTAATTGACAGACCTTTGTGCAACTTTACATAATGAGACATTCATTCATCTTCTCTACAAATCCTATTGTTTTTACTTAGTGATTTTACTGACCTGTTCATGAATATTTTATGTTTATGATTCCAATGTGAATAAAACTTGAGTTTATGAGATTTGAAAATCTCTGCATTCTGTTTTTATTTACATTTTAAACAACCTTCTAACTTCTTTGATTGTTCTTGGAGCGTACTTTTTACATATAACCAGAAAACCAGTGCTTCCTCATGAAGGTGTTTCTCCAAGCAGCCTTAGCTCTTGTAGTTTTCTGACCAAGATCTAACAAAATATAAATAAACTTGAGAATCCCCAGTTTCTGTCTGTTTATGGGCTGAATCTTTCCATCTGGAATTGATGTGAGAAGCACTGCAGTATCCTAGCTCTTAGCACCGTACCTTCCACTTTTACTAAATTCCCACATTACCCTTTGTGGTGTTGTTCACACATGAACAGCTTGAGTGACAGTGACATTTATGGACTTTTTCAGATGGTAACCCTGTCTGTCCCTTTGGGGCTGTGCTTTTTTAAGTCCCCTCCTGCAGAGCTGGAAGTATCCAGCTGTGCTGCTCCCTATAAAGGCCCTAATACACCCACTGTCGATAGTCAGATTGACTGAACTGCAGGCTTACAGAAAGAATTGCACAAACAATTCTCCACAAGGAGCCTATGTTATGTTTGAACATAGAGGAAGTAGAAATCAGCAGAACAGCTTGACTAGGATGATGTGTTTTTCTCTGTTTACCACAGTTGAGTATTGTTGAATGTATTTATGATAGCTGTTTTTTTAATAACTTTTCATTCGGATGCATCAATGATTTCTCTCAAAATTATACCAGCCGTAAGTGCTGCCGGCTTTAATACACTCATCCATTTGGAATCCATTTGAGCACTGGATTGACATGACCTTAAGTTGATCCCATCTACACTGCATTAACATTCGCTGAACAGGAAGAGAGGTGCTAATATTAAGTGGAGGAGATCTTGTGTGTTTCTCCCATTCTAATAAGTGTCAGTCAGAGTGACTCAGGCATTGCTGGTCTAATATTCTGAGGCAAGCAGCCTTCTCTCCTCTCCACCCCTCTGGCTCCTCCTCTGTGTGCTACCACTTTATTCAGGTGATCATTGTGTATGGATTTACTGCCCTCAGTACCCCAAGACGATTTTTTTTTCTAAACTGGCTAATCTCACACTCTGTTTTGCTTTTCTAATTCTCTCTCCTCATTTTGCAATTTTAGATACATTTTTGCCATTGCCATCCTTTAAAGACTACAGTTGGGCACTTAAAATGTTTTTATTTTTGCCAAACAAAAAAAATTAATTTGAATGCTTCCAGCTATACAGCAATAACAAAAGCTTTTACCGATGGATGTATTAATTGAAATTGACCTGACTCGGTGTTTTTGTTTTCCAGCCACTCTCACTCTCCTGGCTCCATGGCAGCAGCAGTGCGAGGCAGCGAGTGGTCATGTGGTCGCTGCACCTTCCTAAACACAGGTTCGGCACCTCGCTGCTCCATCTGTGAGGCACCACGCCAGAAACCTGATCTCAACCAGATTCTGCGGCTGAGTAGCACAGAGGAACGTCGCTGGACTTGTCCACGCTGTACGCTCAACAATCCCCAGGGATCTGGAGCCTGTTCTATCTGTGGTTTTGGTTCATCTTCTGCCCCTCACACTTCCCCTACCACTGCTGTAGCCGTCACTGTAAATGGCCTCCCAACTGCTGTGAATGAACCCCCAACACTTACTACCGGTACTACTCCTAATGTTGTGCTAGAGCCCAACGGGAAGATCCCAGCTAAAGAGGAAGTTCTACGACGATCTGAGAGCAACGGAGAGGTTGCTGGACTGGAGGGGCAGAGTTCAGGTTGGGCTTGTTCACGGTGCACACTCCACAACACACCTTTGGCAATGTCATGCTCAGCCTGTGGTGGACCCAGAAAACTATCTTTACCTAAAATACCCCCAGAGGCGCTTGTGGTGCCTGAGGTGCGTACACCCGTCATGGGATTTCCTGTTCCCACAGCACCTCTACTCATTGATCTAACAGAAGACTCTACCACAACCCCTCCATGTGATCCTCAAGAATCTCCCAGTGTATCTTCACAGGCTCTCTCGTCTCCTTTTGCTTCTTCCCCTTCCCTCCAGAATAATCCTGTGCCCCGCAGCAGACGAGAGGTACCCCCTCCAGGGCGCCCTCAAAACCCTGGAACTAACACTCCCAGCCCCACCTCCCCTTCAACCGCCATTGTGCCACCACAGCCAGGCCCACAACGACCAGCCAAGCCCCAGCATGCACAGCCCCAGGAACTTTTGTACCCCAGCAAGCGCCTTAGCATTTTGGAAGAGGAAGACTCCCCGAGTCACCCAGTGACTACCTACCTTTCTTCCTCTGCTTCTTCCACCTGGAAGTGTCCGAGCTGCTCTTTGCCCAACCCTAGTGGCTCATCAAAGTGTGAGGCCTGCAGATCATCTAGAGCTGGTGCTGACCTCATTGACCTGGTAGGCTGTGAAACGGTACGATTTACTCCAGCCAGCCCTTCTAGCCCGGACTTTAGCACCTGGGCTTGCTCCAAGTGCACCCTGCGCAACCCTACAGGTGCACACAAATGCTCAGCTTGTGGTTCTTCCAAACTGCACGGCTTTCAGGAGCAGCAGCCCTCATTGCCCCGCTGCTGTACAAACTGTGGCCTCACAACAGGGTCTAGCACTGCATTGTGCTCTTGCACACCTTCCTCCTCCTCCTCTGGTCATAAAACACGGAAACAGGCCCGAGGTTTTCCTCCCTCTTCACCTGCTGTTGCTTCCTCCAATTCCTCTTCCTCCTCTGCCTCGTCTAACTTTCAGGAGAAGGTAGGACAGTGGAGCTGCCCAGCATGTACACTTCTCAACGACATCAAGGCCAAGAACTGTGCAGCGTGCCACACACCCCAGCAGTACCTCACCCTTCGCAAGGTAGTTAAGCCTCTAAAAAGGAGGGAGAGTATGCACGTGGAAGCCAGGCGACGAAACGATGAGGGTGAAGCTAAGGAGCTCTGGGAGAACATCGTTAGCTTCTGCAGAGAGGTAAGAGAAACTTAAGTTTTAGCAGAGAACTTCTTGATTTGGTCACTGGATGCTTTAGGTGACTTTTTAAAGGCTTCGGGCTGTCTCAGGTGACATTATGCTGTACGCCATATTTAAATGGCTTTGGGGCTTTTTTAAGGAGCCCCAGGCTATAGGTCTGTTGCATCTCCTCTGAGGTCTAGACTCGAAAAATGAAGTCTGAATTTGTGTCACTCCTCAACACTGCTGGAGTGTTACAGCTCCTGTGCTGGGTCAAACATCAGCTCAAGAGCAATAAAACCAGAAAGTGCACTTCAGCTGCATTAACTGAAAATCGGTTAATGTTAAACATTTCAACAGGCACTGGAGTGTTTTCATCTGTGCCTTACAACGTAACTGCATGTAACAATCATAAAATAATCAAAGATGAGTGTTTATTGGTCTAATTTCACTGTTTTCTCCCCATCATTTTGAAAACAGCATGGATGACTGAGTTGAAATGTTGCGCTTACAAACGTCAATTTATTTGGTGCAACTTTTAATTAGAGTTTATTGGTTGTAGTTGACATTAAACATGAGATGACTTGGATAGAAAAATATAAATAAAAGCAAGGAAATACTCTTACCAATTAGAAATGTTTAACAACTGGTTCTTGGAAAAGCTTTCTTAGAATAAATTACATGTAAAGGGATTTATTACATATGAAGTGTATTAAAAGTACACTTGTAAAATAAATTACTATCAGTGTGTTCAAACACACTGCGCATATGTAATATACTAAGTATTGTCACACTGCCTTTATGAGCACAATTTACTTTTTGTTCTGCTTTTTGTTGTGGCTTGCTGTTCCCGTTCCTTCAATATACCGGTACTTATTTATTTCAGAAAAATGTTAGTGTTATTGTCTCTGTTTGCACTTGTTTCATTAGCATCCTTTTTAAAATGCCAAGTGAAAACTAAATGAACTAAACACTAATTCCTGAGTCTAATTTTTGACATTCAGATGTGCTCTCATGAATGAATTTGCTTCCAATATTTCTTAAAAATTTTTTTTTTTTTTTTTTTTTTTAGGATTATAACTTGTATGATCCCTTTTACTCTCATTGCAATACAAAGCACACCTGCTGTTCAGAGATAAAAGCTTTTTTTATTTAATTTCCCTTTAATGGGAAATGTATTGCTTTAGTTTTCCATTTTAATAAAATGTCAAATTATTTTTTTGTATACACCACAAATTAACACATTTTAATAGGATGTATATGTGTCAAAAGATTAATCATTCGGGTTTTTTAGTGAAGGAAAAATACTAATAATTGTAATTTGTTGTCATTAAATGAATGCCTGTTTGCTGCATCTGCTTTTAGTGATCAAAACCACTTTGAGGTTTTTTGTATAGTTTGTGACATCTGATGGGTGTATTCAGCATCCCAGCTGTTCAGAAACATAGAGGCGTCCTCCCTAGCAACTATAGCTGAGATGTGACAGTTTTTATGTTGCGTCTTTGTATCAGACTGTTTCAAGCTTAAGTCGTCACTGCAGAACTGAACCTTTGAGAAGCTTTTATTATGTTGTCATGGATATGTACTCCCAACTGTCAGTGGGCTTCATTCTAAACCCATTTGTTAAGACAGCTTTTACACCGAGGCCAATAAGACAAATCTGACTCAACCTGCAGGGTGCAGAACAGTTTAGATGCATACATAGCAGCCCAATGCTGAATTTCTTTTGAGTGTCTGAACGTGCGACCTTTTTTTTTTTTTACTACACCGGCATTGCACCAATCATCTCATGTTTACAATAGCGTGAAGTGAGCTTTAGAATGCATTATTAATGCCTTCTTTGAAAGTCACGGGGTACATTTCTGCGAACGTGGGAGGGAAGTTGACTCAGTAGGGAGGAAGGATATCTGAGATCCCTCATTCCCACTCTCACCCCCCTCTTCTTAATTTAAGATTATTAAAATGACACTTTTCTCTCTTTCATCTTTTTTTCCTCCTATTCCTATCTCTACGTGACTCTGCTCTGTACTCCTCTCTTTTTTTTTGTCTCCATCCGTTTCCATCACATCTGTCTCCACATACTCTTCTCCTTTTTTATCTCCTTTCTGCTAATTCTTTTAAATATATTATCCCCTTGCCACCTAACACCCCATTATACTTTCTCCACACAACCGCACTAAACTCTCCAGTGTGTATCTTTGCTTGCTGTGAATGTATAAAGGTGAACACAGGGCAAGCTTATTTTTAGCAGCAGAGCAGGGAAGAGGAGAGGAAGTGATCAGCTCCCCTGATTTAGCAGCATCTATCTATCTGTCTATTTTTTAAGGAATCAAACCAATAAAGGGGCAACAATTGGTGTGGTGGCAGGTTTTGGCTTCTCTAAACCTTTTGTGTGAGGGGAATAACACTAAACAAGCACCACAACATCACTGGTGGAAATGTAATATGGATAAAAGCTTTTTGTGTGCCTGTTTTTTTTTTTTTTTTTTTTTAACAAGACATTTGAGGCAGCCTAACAACAAGGATACAGCAGTTGTTCCAGTTTGGATGATTGTCTTTTTTGAGTTATTGGATTATGCAGATGATGATGTTGTTTCTGAAATCCAAGCACCGTCTCATGTAGTGGTTTGTCCATATTGCGTCAAACAATAAAGGCCAACAGTGGAGCTGGAGTTGAGCTATGAGAAATAATCTCTTTTCACCAGAGAGCCATTTGTCTCTCTCTTGGTGTTTTGCATGTTTTGCTTTTGACTTTTCTTGATTCTTGTTTTCGGTTTAGACTGGAATGTGCGTTCATCGTGGCAGCCCTGTTATAGTGCTTGAACCGAGTAAACACTGCTAACAACAATGGGCTTGATATTCAGACTGCGAAACAGCACTATTTCTGTTTTATTCTAGAGAGTAGCAGGGAAAGGTGTTAGCTTTTTCTTGTTTTTCTTTGTACTGAGTATTTTTTTGATTTGAGATTTTGGTTTGCATTTCAAATTGGAGGTTTTGACTCCCTGCAGTGACAGCTTTTATGTCTGATGGTTCTGTATGTGCCAGGCTGTTCTTGAATGGTTTTCTTTGCTTCTGTGAAATCCAATGCAGTAGTTCCTCGTTGCCACTAATCTTGCTATGCATTCACAGTCCTGATAAAACTCATCTGGTTGCCAGCTCTGTGTAGTCTGAGTGATAAAAGGGAACCAGCAGGTTCTCCTAACTCAGAAATTAATTGGCTGATTGCAGTCATGAATTTAAATGCTGGCTTGTACCCAGGGTTTGAATCAGACAACATGACTGGGTTTACCCACTGAGGACGGCCAACCCATGCTGATACAACTCAGATTGTCACTACCGTATTTTCCTCTGTACACGTCGCACCGCCCTATAAGTCGCATCAGTCCAAATATGTCTAATAAAGTGGAAAAATCCATAAATACGTTGCTTCGCCATGTAAGTCACATCTTTTATGCGTCACTGCTGACGCGTCACATTTGTTACGCTTTGTAGTGGATATACCTCCATGACACCTTATCTCCTTACAGCTTCACCACTGACAACCTAGAAATGTGGGCCGGTGTTGTGCCAAAAAGCTGCCAAATGGCAGCTGCGGGAGCGTGCATGGGAGGATTTTAACAAGAATTTAACAAGACTAACACTTAAAAACAATTATTTGTTTGCTCGATTTTATAGTAAAAGTCTGTCTCAGTTGAACTTTTACTTAATAAATGTACTTCAATGGTCAAATTAGCTGCATTTCGCCAGGGCGGTGCAGCAAACTGAAGCTGATTTGATGGTTACTCCAGGCGAGCTGGACGAAGGTGGCAAGTCGATTGTGTCATTAATAGACACTTCTTACCTATTACATGATACAACGGCATGCCATACTACTCAAGTGCCATCTAGCGGCTAAAAATTTTAGTGTTCAATATTTTCTGTCAGAATGAATGAAAATGGTCAAATCTCAGCCAAAAATTGTTTTCTAAATATGGGAAAAAATCCATAAATATGTCTCTTTGGCCTATAAGTCACAGGGCAGGCACATTATGCAAAAACTGTGACTTATAGGCCAAAAAGTTTGGTCGGTACTTGACGTTTCTACGGAAATATGAAGTTTTGTCAAACTATATGAGATAAAAAATTTTAATTCTCCTCCACGTTTAACATGTTTTGTTTTCCTTTCCTAAAATGTTTAAATTGTATAATGTTCATTTCTTTAATTTAAATTTTAATCCTTGTATTTACTTTCCATGTCAATGAAAATTCTCCTGCGTTCACAAAATCCAAGCCTGCGCAAGACTCGTCGAAATCCAGCCAGCTCCGGGTTCTGGTAGCCATGTGGAGGTTTGGGCGGAAAGGAGGCATTGAAGTGATTCTGTCAGGGAGCTGATGCTGCATCGAAGCTGCAGAATGGGATTGTGGGGGAGGGTTACCAATCAATTCGCTTCACTTTGAGCCACCAGTCGTGCCTTGCAACACAACTGGCCAAGCTGACTCCTTAAACTGTATATAGGAAATATAATATGGCTCGGTGTGTCTCCCAGGTCTGTTCATGAGCCTTTCAGACTGGCAGATAGTGTTTCAGATTGGATGTCTATATGTGTGAATGCATCTATGTAATGTAGCTGCTTGGTACAAGGCAGCCACATTTCACAGGTTTAAAATTCAATATAATTCAAAATGCTCCATGTTCTTTAGGAGATGTAAAAAGTTGAGCTTCAAGCATTTTGGATATTTGTTTGTTTTTCTGTCCAGCTGAGAAGGTGATTACATTTGGTCCTTTGCAGTGTTGATGTAAGAAACCACAAAAAAAGATTCCTCCTCCTCCACGTAATAGAATCTTATGAAACGGAATTCTGTAGAAAAGGTATGAACAATTAAGAAAAGAAGAACAATGTGGATTACTGCTCTCTTGTTCAACTCCAAGCTTAACATTTTCATAGAAGTTCATAAAACCACAGTCATGACCCTTTCCACAGCTATCAACTTCAGATTATGCTTGATTGCAATAGAAATGACATTTCTACTTGAAGTGCCCCAAGCTGCAAAACAAGAGCTACAGCTAACTACTGCTGCGTCTTTTTGCACTTGCAAATAACCATATACTGTAGTTTTACGTAAATAACTGATGCTAAATCAATGTCAAAGTAAAGGTTTATCAAATAAACGTTCCATGAGCCACTGTGCATTTCTTTATTTGTTGGATTGGTCTGCTTGGTCCCTCTCAGACTAGCAATTAGCCGATCAACCCTGTCAGTATTAAACTGTATTTCTCTAAACTGAGACTGTTCAATAAGCTGTTTACTAGAGGTGGGGTTCTTTAAGCTCCTCACAGTTTGATTTGATTACAAATCAGAGGACTTCAATGCAATTATAAAAATATAGATGCCTTCTTAATCAAACGTCAAACAAAATCTCGAGAAAATAATCTCTCAGACCTAAAAGAAACAGAAAGATATGCTCAGAACCTTTTGGGAACTACATGTGAACAAAACAGGAGTCAAAATGCTGAGTGCATTGCCATAAGATTATTGGAGCTTTGCCACTGTCTCATCAGTTCGGCACCACACCATACCAGTTAAGGGCCTGCCCACTGCCAGTACCCACTCAGCCCATTTTATGGGACCATCTTGTTCTTGGTTCCAAGCAAATTGCTCCAAGATGCTGAGTTTGGCGTAAGCAGACAGCAGCCATTGGTTGGCCAACAGAGCTACGTCACTGGATGACCCATTCAGTAAAAGTGCAAACTACATCTAAACCACCGTTTCCTCTCTTCTCATGTTAAAGTATATGATGCTTTTGTTAGTTTCTGGTATGGAAGCTCCAAACATAGTGATAAGGTCCACTGATGAGGTCCAGACCTTCCATTGACCATTGTTATGATTCAGTGTGAGCTGGACAGTGCCACAAGAAATGAGCACATCTACAGAAATATATCTGAGTGGATGGTGCAGCATGGCTACAATGAGACTTGTAAGCAGTGCCGGGATAAGCTAAAGAAATTGAATTCTGATTATAGGGCGATTAAAGACAACAACAAGTGGCTCAAACACAATGACCTGTTAAGATACCGCCCACTTTGCATTGACTATCCCACCCACAGAGTGGGGAACAAGTCACAGTGGCAAATCACCTCACCTGAGAAGAACCAATAAGACGAGTGCTGAGTGGAGTTGCACTTATCAGTGGCAAAGAGGCATGAGGTGTTGGATGTTATACTCAGGGATAAATATCTTCTGAGTTTTAGAAGAGAATCAAACAGATCTACTTGTCTCGGTGTTCCTCTCTAACCTCGGCTGTCTCACCCCTTGTTTAGAACTCTGTGAACTTTGTGGATGACAGTTTTCCCCCGGGACCTCATTCTGTGGGCTTCCCCGAGGGCGACAGCGTCCAGCAGCGAATCAAAAAGTGGCTGCGCCCCCACGAGATCAACTGCAGTAACTTCAAAGACCGAGGTGTCAAATGGTCCGTCTTCCGCACGCCGAGGCCCTCCGACATCCTCCAAGGACTTCTTGGAAACTGCTGGTGAGCTGCTGGAACAAAACACAGCATTCATCATTGTCGTTTACTTTTGAACAGTTCAGAGACAACACGCCAACAGCAAGGCATCCCTAAAGTAAAAAGAACGTTTCATCACTGTCCAAGGCTGGAGGAATAAAAAGTGACAACATTTAACACCTTTCACCCTGTGGGTTTTCACCAAGTTTGCTTAAAGTGAATGTTGTTCCCTGAAGTTACATATGAGGACAATGTCAGTAGGTCATTGAAACAAAACGTGAAGCGTGCAACGGGAAAATTGGTTGAAAAAAAAAAATAAAGTTGATTAGATGAACAGAAACACGTGACAGGAAAAATTATTCACACCAGTGTGGTTCTGGACATACAATCTATCTCACTGTCCTTGTTCTGTTTGACCTTCGATGTGTGCATTTATGTGTGCTGCCATCTTCCTCCATGCACACACACACACACACATAACAATGAGCAGTTCCTCACAAGGTTATCCAAATACAACTTTCCACATCATCACCAGCATGCATCTTATCAAAAATAACCCTCCCCAGAGGCAAATCTTCTCTTTCGCAACAGGATGTAACCCAAATTCTTCCTGGTTGGCTTCATTTCTCACTTGTTTTACTAACACACACACACACACACACACACACATCTGACAGCAGAGGAAACCAGCTAGTCTTATTCACCTTTGTCCTTGAATATGGTCACAACAAAGGCTACTATCACAGTTATAAATAATCTGATGCAGCTAATTGATTTTTTTTTTTTTATTATTGGATTCTTTTGACCACGTGTCTCTAAGAAGCTGCTTACGGATGCATTTAAACTAAAACTTATTGGGCAGAACTGACTAAGTGAACAGAGTGCAAAATAGAAAATGTTATTTTTTGTCTAAAGATTTTTTTTTTTTTTTTTTTTTTTACTTTTTACCGTTTCATCAATATTACATATTTCAGTCTGCAGTAATTTCCATTTTGAGATGTATTCCTTGTAAGTAGAATCTTTGTGTTCCCAGCTTTATCTCCCTTGTGTGGAAGAATTAGCATTTTCAGATATATCTAGACATTTTAATAACTAATTTCTCTTCCAAGCTAATTAGAAGTTCAGCCCATGCTGCGGGTCAAATTAACAGTAATGTGGAGGTAACCAGAAGGCGTAGAAGCTTGACTCATCAAACGTGATTGATTTTAAATTAGGGTAAATTATGTAAAAAAAAAAAAAAAAAAAGAAAAATCAGAACTGCTCAAGGTAGCGGTGTGGAAAATAATATTTTATTGCCCCTTTTTATATTGTAATGACAGCCTTTCAGTCTTTTTTTCTTTTTATTCTTTTCTTAATGTTTTTGTACGTTCCACATTTGACCAATCAGCTGATCAGCTTTTAGCATCACCATTTTTTTCATCAAGTTTAAAATTGTTTCAGGTTCCTGAGTGCTCTGGCGGTGTTGGCCGAGCGGCCAGAGCTGGTGGAAAGAGTGATGATCACTAGGACCATTTGTCCTGAGGGGGCCTACCAGGTTCGGCTGTGTAAAGATGGAACGTGGACGACGGTGCTGGTGGATGACATGTTACCCTGTGACGACTACGGCTACCTCCTCTTTTCCCAGGTCAGAAGAATGTGGGGACGCTTTGAAAAACGGATTCAAAATTACACAGCTACTTACAGAAAGAATAGAATTCATATTTAAACATTGAGAGCTTTGTGTTTCATTCTTTTCGTTGATCTGATTTAATACTTCGACCAGCGTGACCTTGAAAACGTGTGGGATTCATTCTCTTTTAAAAGCTTTTAATTCATCTGAGTGAACCTTGCTGAAACCCTGAATAATTATCTACTATTTTAATGAGCTCAAGTTCGCTCATTGTGTCACTTTTTATCTCAAAGGACTCCGCGGTGTATCTAATTAATCAAACATTACTGAGCAAATGAAGACTTTAATTATGCTACAAAGAAGCACATTGTAGTCAAAGCACCAGCTCTGTCTGCTGGTGAGAAATATCGGCCTCTAGCAGGTAAACATCTTGGCTGTCAAGACTAGATTTAAGTCAAAGTAGCATTAGAGAGGGGGTTGAGGTTGACTAGAGATGTGGTCAACATTCTAGATAACTTCCTCTTCCACTGAGTCATCTTCACTCAGTCTTTTCATTTTTGTCCAGGCTCAGAGGAAGCAGCTGTGGGTGGCTCTGATTGAGAAGGCCCTGGCCAAACTCCACGGCTCCTACTTTGCCCTGCAGGCGGGGCGCGCCATCGAGGGCCTCGCCACACTAACTGGGGCTCCCTGCGACTCCCTCATGCTCCAGGTCAGCTCCACCAACCCCCGTGAGGAACCCATCGACACAGACCTCATCTGGGCCAAGATGCTCAGTTCCAAGGAGGCGGGGTAAGAGTTTGCAGCCGCACAGCAAAGAGGCATGAGCAGGTGCACCATGGGACTTCAGATAAAAACTCTTTGGCTACAGAAACCACAAACTATACATTACAGTAAATAACATACACCTATAAAATCATGATGTTTCAAAAAGGAAACCATGGAGGTGACTTAAAGTCAGATTTAGAGCCAGTGGAGGAGACTCAGAGACATCTGAGCAGCAGGACGGACTGCAGCATCACAGATGGAGACTAGATTGTTATGAAAGCTACAATATGTTTTCATTAAAACCTGGTGCCCCCACTTCCCCTCCATGAACTTCAACTTTTTAATTGTGGTTGTAATGTTAATTATCACCTCTTGGTTACCAGTTACTACAGTTACTGGTTAATAAGGTCCATTTGTGAGAAACACTGACGTTAAGGAGTTTCTTTCTGTCAGTGACTGTTAAACTGATGAGGTCATCATACATTATATGAAACATTAAAGAGTGATTTTAGCGTTGTCATTGCATGTTTGTTTACAAGTAGTCACAGATGAACCTCCTTCACTGACATTACCTCTTTTTGTAGTTTTATTCTCTTTGACCTGTCTTAATAAATAAAAAAACTAACATTTGTCTTCCTGTGACTGTTAATCTTTATCACACTTACAGTAAGATTAGAATCAAGCATTAATTTACAGTTTTGATATTTTATTGCTCCATAAACCAAATGGCACAGATGTTTTGTTTAGTGGTAGCTTAGCAACCACCAGCACTACCAGATGAAGGTCTCCTGTTAACACAAGCACACAATTAAACACCTGATTTCATTCACCTTTTTGTTGTGGCAACGCACTTCTAGCCCATAGCTTTAATCTGATCAGGTGGTGAAGGTCACCTGACCAAACACTGCTGGGAGGCAAAGTCTATATGTCGCACAGACAACTCCTCTTCCGTCATCTTTTCTGACTGGTGTTGGTGATCTCTGCAACACCAGCAAAATGATTTCTGTTCATAATTTATTCTTTCAGCTTTCCCTCTTCAGGGGTCGCCACAGAGTCATCCTTCTCCACCTCACTCTGTCCTCTGCATCCTCTGTCCTCACTCCAACTATGTCCTCTCTAACTGCATCCATATATCTCCTCTTTGTCTTTTTCTTGGCAGCTGCATTTCTAACATCCTTCTACCAATATAC